>BCLG01000235.1:209115-225339 GCA_001602295.1 Zoysia matrella | reverse complement strand
CTTCACCCCGTCACCGTACACCATCCGAACCCTAGTAGCGGCGGCTGGGGGGCTGGGGCAGAGCCGCAGAGCAGAGGGAAGCGGAACCACTGGGGTCAAAAGGAATTTTCAAAAGATGAACAGGTCGGAGCCGGCAATGCGTGATCGGGCGGAGCGAGAGATGGAGGCCGTCGGGGCGGCCGGTGGCGACTCAGATTCTCGCCGTGGATGATCGCGCGGCCGCGGTGTCCGTGCGCGCCCGCGTGGGTGAGCTGGACTCGGGGTGGCGTTGGGGCCGCGGAGGAAGGCGACGGCCTCTGCCAACTTGTTGAAGGCTAGAGAGGGTGAGGTGACGGGTACAATGACCAGTGGGACCATATACCTAGCCCAACCTGTCAATGATGCGAATATGGCTTTCGTTCCCTGTCAGGTGGGACAAGACAAGATGGTGGGAGATGCTAGGTAGGAATGGGCTTTGTGGCTTTCGGATGAGAGGCCCAATCTCTGTTTCCATAATAAGTTAGTTTGGCCCAATGAGAGGAGTTCGAAGTTAATGGCCTTGGGCTCAAACAAGTTAGAACCAGGACCAGAGGATTTCGGCAGTACTCTGTTTTCAAAATATTTTGCCGTTTATTTTAAATACCATGTTTATCATTCATTTTATAAAATATTTCAATGTGTAACATTATATAGGTTGTATTTCAAATACATTTGGTAATAAAGTAAATTATAATAACATAATATTTATAAATGAATAGTCAAAGAAATCAATATCACTTATTTTAGTACAAATCGGCAAATGTTGATTTCTAAAAGTATTAACCATCACTTATTATTTTAGTACGGAGGGAGTACTTCATAAAAAATAAATGATCATTTTTTATTCTAGAAATATGCTGAAAGACAAGAAACATAGTTATATAAATAACAAATGACTGAAGTAGCTAGCTGCAGATTTGTATTATAAAAAAGTGCATATATAATTACAACATCACCAACCAGTATATCTTTGTTGACAGAAAGGAAAACCCTTATTTGATAGGAGTATGTATGACCAAACACAACACGCACATAATCAATTGACAAGAACAATGTCCAACGATGGTGAATCGACGTTAACTTCTTGGCTTGGTGTTTCAGAACCTATCAGCCGTTTTGCTCTGGTCACTAGGTCTGATGGAGGCAAGCCAGTATCGAAATCAGCTCCAGATTTACCCAAGAAGGCCTTGTAGTTTTCCACATTCACTAATAAGCTCTCCAACTTGGACAACGCTTCCATCATCCCCTTGCTTCTGAAAATGGGTGAATAGTGAGGGCATGATTCAGCAATTGATACTGTGACCTCAACTATAACCCTCCTGATCCTTGGGCAATCCTCGCACATTTTCTTGTTTGAATTGAGTGCAGTCACGAGCTTCTCGACAGAATCTTCTTTCTTGGCGTGTGACTCTAGCTCGCGTGCATATTCCTTAGGGATGAGATCACGAAGCTTTAAAGCTGTGGTGATAAGGACTTCCAGTTGCTTGCCCTCAGCGTCCAATATTTTCTTCAACACCTGTAGCACTGCAACGTTAGCTAACCCGTACTTATATCACGATTAGATCTTCACATCAATAGAATATATAGAGTATCATGTCGTTTGTGCATGGCTAGCAACTATATTAAATAGATTTTCAGTATCTATTCAGTGATAATTATCGAAGGTGACTATAAAAACACAAATTACCGATAGTGTAGTTGATATCGACGAAAATTATCGAGATATTTCAATCAACTTTGTTCAGTAATTAGTGATGGTAGCCCTACCGTATATATAGAATATTCTTCTCCAGGTAATTAATTAATTTTGGGACTCACCACTTGTAGTATAGATGTTAGGTCTTCAATTGATCTCTGATATTGAAGTACTTCCCTGGGGTGCGCACCCATACTCCTTAGCAAACTTGCTGCCACATATGTATACTCATCTTGCTTAAGCATGTTCTTAAGATCTCCAATAAGACCATAGCCCCTTTCCTGCAAGATATTCATGAAAAAGCTAGTGTGCTTTGATACTAGCTTTGACAAAGCTTCCCCTGCTAGTGTTCGCATAGGTGGATCAAAATTTGTGTTTGATGATCCAGCAGGAGTAAGAAACGCATGAACCAACATTGGGATGATTACATGGAATCTCTCTAAATCCTCACTGGTTTCATCTTCTAAAATAATTTTCGTAATGATCACCATTGTTGGCTTCCATTGTTTCGAGTGGGTGGTGTTGCCTACCAAGATCTCCACAAGGTTACTGAAAAGGAATGGTTGATCTAATATCTTTTTTCTAATTGTCACACCAATTTCCCCTTCAGTATTAAATAGTTTTGCAATCAATGTCAAGGATGAAGTCACAATTTCATTTGTTGTCTCTGTAGTGTTGGTTATGAATCCAGTGATCTTTGGGATGAGTCCTACTGCGTTACTGATTTCAACACAGTTATCAAGATCATGAGCAAGCCTTTCAAGGATTAGCATCCCTTTTATAGGAAACAAATTCATATTCTCAATGGGCTCATTTTCTTCTTCTCCGTCATGTAGCATACTTTTTATGTGCTTCAAGAATTTGAATTTTACATTGCTTCTTTGGCCCTTGTTGCCTCCTTCCAGTTGTTTTGACAACTCTTGTTTATTGGTCCATGCATGGCTCTGTTGCTGGTTGTCATTGATGTCCACTTGATTCTTATCTAATTTTTTATTTGCTATGTCTTGTTTTGCCTTTTCATTTTTGGCATCAAGAACTGAGGATATCATCTGCACTGTACCAGGTATCGCAGCAATTCGAAGATCTCCAGCTAGAGATGCAATGATCTTCACAGTGAACAACTTAATACGGTTATCTGTTGTAAAATTAATGGTTTTAGTTATGAATCTTAGTTGTCAAATCTAAATAAAATAAAAGGGGCAGGTACTTAGCAATTAAATATAGGCCTCTTCAAGGTTTCATGACCAACCAGACTACGCTCGATCTGTAGTCAAGATCGACAACCCCTAGTGTTAATGGCCATGGGACACTGTTATTTTCCTAGCAATAGCCAAATGGATATTTGTGTTTCCATGGTACAAGGTACAATAACTCAAATAATCTTACTTGATTATAACCGTATAAGGCATTTATGAAAAAAAAAAAGAGATGAGCAGTAAATTCTCAAGCTGGCCTCATATGCCTAAAAAATAAACAGACCAAAAAAGTAATAATAGTGCATCTAACTATCTATACATATAGCACAATGATAGGGGTGAGTAAATAAAGTGATGGGAGTAGTGGTAAATACATTGAACTTCACCAGTATAATTTTTATACTCCCTCCGTTCACTTTTATAGTTGGTTCTAGCTCTGGGCACGGGAATTAAAGAAAAATGAAAAAGTACGGTACGCAGAAAACGAAAAGAAAAGAGATAGAGATTTATTGAAAATAGAGAAAGATGTATTGGGAAGTGAGAATGATATATTGAGGAATAAATTTTGAATGCTAGACTTATATTTATGAACGGAGGGAGTATGACATAGTAAAATATCTTATTTTTTGTCTTTTTGTATTAAATTGTAAGTTTACAATTTATATCATGATATGCATTCAACATTTCAAAATATTTGATCCAACATCTAAAAAACCAAGACTTTTTAAAAAAATTGAATTCATGATATTTGTTGTGTGAACTTTTTATCACTATAATGTTATATTGATCGTTATTGCGAAACGGCATGAAACATTTTGAAAGGCAGATTTTACTTGTTTTGAAATAACCGTAGAAGCAATTTCAGCTTGCGCACTTTGATATATAGTACCTTTAAGTCTCTTGAACTATATTATTGTATTGCTGGTATTGTTCCGCCTTTTGTGATATTATTGTTATGTTCAGTTCTATCAACTACTCCCTCTGTTCTAAAACTTTTGTTGCTGATTAGTTCAAATTTTGTTAGTAAATTAATGCTCATATTAGCTTAGATGCTAAAGTTATATGTGCACACATGCACGTTGCGAATTATGATAATAGGAAAACTGCTTAAACCATATAGTATGCATATAGTAAGGAATTATGATAACAGGAAAACTGCATAAACCATATAGTATTAGTATTCATTCCAAACGATCGATACCTTTGCCTTGTTCGTCATCCCAAGCTGTCCATTTCAACATGTTGATCAAGGAGGTCACCACCTTGGTGGAGGTGATGATCTCTGAGACAAGCTTCGCGTTGGAGGTATCCTTCCGATCTAGGAGGGAGTCCAGAATCTGGACTGCGGCAAGCTTCTTGTCGCTGGAGTTGGAGTCCAGGGAGTTGAAGGCGAAGGTGACGAGGTTCATGTCCTCCCGGGCAAGCACGCCATCCTGCACGCGCTTGCTGTAGGCGTGCTCGTAGTACAGATTGATGGACTCGTACCCTTTCCCCTTGTTATAAGGGAGGCCGCAGCTCATCGCAAGCGACCTTCTAAAACGAGAAGACAGCAGCGACTCCAGTATGCACGCCGCCGAGGACAGCACCCCTTGCGCAAGCACCATGGAGTAGAAGATGGTGAGCGCCGGCGCCAGATGGTCGACGTCGTTGTGGCGGCTGTCCCTGGTGGACAGGCGCACGGACGAGAGCACGATGCGCGCCACCGCCACCGGGATCTGAATGTTGCCGAGCAACACGGTGCCCAGCAGTATGAGGACGCCCATGGTTTTGAACTCGAGCAGCACGGAGATGACGAACCACGCGGGGAGGATCAGAGCCACTAGTGTCCCAAGCCAAGCAACCTGGCCCTGGAGTTTGGGCGAGCCTAAATTGCAGGATTTGAGCAAGCTCTGCAAGCACCCGACGAGCAGCGGCGGGAAGATCAGCACCATCTCATGCTTAGAGGTACGGGACCAGAACATGGCGGCGCCGAGTGCTAGGACTGCGACAAAGGCGCTAACGAACTGCAGCCACGCGCGCTCCTTGAGGTAGTCGGCGGCGGATGGGGTCTGGGCCACGCTTGCCAGTGCCAGTAAAATGGACAGCAAGAGGATGTGGTACTGCAAAGTCTTCAATGGCAGGTGATGTGGCTTGTCGCGTAATATGTGGATGAGGGAAAATTCCACGGTGCCGTACATGCATACGATCACGATGGCTACGGTCAAATAGTACGGTATGCTGCGTGCAAGCTTCATCCGTTTCAGTCGGATGCTACCCGTGCTCCTGAATAACAGCTCGTCGTCGGATCTGCTTTCACGGCTGAACATCCTGTGAATCATGAGAATCCCGTGGCAAACGATCAGTAATTAAACAGCATTAACACATAAGTTTGAAATAGTGAACATTAGATTCACCTCCAAATGTCTTTAGTTCAATCAAGTGATCACTTTAAAACAGCATTTCTCTCGACACCCTCTCTGAAAAAATGCATAGTTTTCAACGAGAAATTGCTTGTACTAGGTAGCAGGTAGGCTGGTTAGAAAACCGCTTGCGGAAAAGGAACTAATGCAGACGGCTGTCCTAGTTCTTTTTCAAAATATATGTCCATTTTGAAAAAATAGTTCACTGGTTGAGATAAAGATATTCGGAGGTAAACCTACAAGTCACCAATTTTCACCCTAGCCATATCCAAGGAATCTCTCCTAATACTATAAAAGTTTGTATCCCACTTTTTTTCACAAATTCTATCTCTATTTTTGTCTCACAAATTCTATCTCTAATTGAAAGAACAATAGATCCATCTATCTCTATTCGTTTTGTAATTCATTTTCTGTTATACCCCTCATCACCTCTGCATCTCCGCTCAGTGCTGCGCGGTTACTCCAACTGCCACAGCGTTGGCGCGTCACCATCTCTGTCAAGGACCCTTAATCTTTGTGCAGCACTGAGCAGCGACTCCAACACCCGCATTGACGACTAAAACTGCTGGCATTTCTCTATCTCTATGGCATACTTCAACTAAACTTCTAATCATGAGAGAAAAAAATAAAAGATACATGTTGCAACAGTATGTTTCTTTCTTGAACATGTTTAAACGCCACCTATTACTTTTTTTATCATCTTGCTATATCATCAGAATCTATCTAGATATGAGCAGGCGGCGAGAACCTTTATACAGACTGACTCCTTTATTTATTCAATTAAGATTAGTTTTGGTTTCGTTCAAGTCAAAAAGACATCGTACAAAGGTTAAATTGAAGCAAGTATTTTGCAAATTTGTTTTCCTGTAGCTTAGCTTGTTTTAATACAAGTTGTTATACTTATATAGTAAAAATTGTGTCATATTTTTTGTTCATAGCGGAACGAGAATGCATCATATTGCTTTCCCGTATCAAAGAAAAATTACATCAAATTGCTCTGCCTATAACGTAGCACGAGCACTCGAACTAGTTTGTAACTTTATTGTTCTTTGGTTGCAACGAATCACATTGTTGCAGTTTTCTTGGCGGCCTAGGATTTTACTCAAAAACATGTATAAATAATGAATGACTAATCAATACACTTATTTGAGGGTGTCATCTGGTTTCATGAGCTCATGAATCTATATATTCAAGCCGTTCTTATACTTGTTAATTGCAGTAGTTCAAACCTCTCCAATAAGCATCATTAATCAATCTAGCTAACATAATCTACGTGGCATTCATGTCACAAAATTTAAGAGCTCATTAATTGCATAATTGCACTAATATTTAACTCACATAACATGAAATGGAAAATCAAACGAACTCATTATGCTTTAGTTTTTTTTTAATTTCACTGTTGGCTTGGTAGTAATACAATCAAAAATTAATTGGTACATATAACAAAAATGATCCCTGGAGGCACCATGTGGGCGGTTTAACTTTGATTAGGGATTAGACCACAAGTAGACCACTTAGTAAGTATAGCGTTTTAATTGTGCAAATTAAAGGGAGCGGGTGTAAACTTTGTTCACTTTAATTGTCCTAATATCATGTGGAATCATGATAGGAGGGAGTAAGGAGTAACATGCACTAAGGCTTTTGTTTTAGAAGAAATATGTAAGGCCTCCTTTGACGTAGGAATTTCACAGGAATCTCATAGAAATTTCACAGAAATCAATTCAATTTTACAGAAAAAAATGCAGAAAATAAAAAAAAAAATCTCGCGTTTCAAAGGAGGCTTAAAAGTAAGAACTTATAATTGAGTCGCGATATATATCTAAGAAAATAATTTTAGATAAGGAAGCAAAAGAAAGTATACCTGAATGCCTCGAGGAAGACGATCGCCGTAGCGTACCAGAAATCATCGCCTAGGTTGGTCGAGAACCCGCCGAGCAGGACGACGGTCGCCCATGTGAAGGCCAAGGTGCCGAGGCAGTTGCCCAGCCTCTCCATGAGGGCGACGGCGCCAACGAAGTAGCCGAGGCGTTTATCAGCGGTCACCCAATCAACCGGCGGTGGCTGCCGCGCAGCCGTGGCCGTGGGCTGTGCTTCCTTTGGTGGCACACGAACAATGCTGTTGTGAGTACTTGGCTCGGCCATCCTGCAGCTCGGGTGAGTTGCAGCTAGCAGCCAAATGCTGGAGGGTGAGAGACGTGGCTAGCTATCCTTAGGAACCAGGTCTAGCAGTGCCTATATATGCAGTAGCTATGCATGCAAGAAGTGCTCGGCCTTGGGAAGGTTATATAAAGACTGAAGAGAACCCTGTGAGTCCGTTAGTCTTATAAAACAAGTTCCATCGGCCGCATCCTCGTATCTGATGTAGAAGTAGCGTGCAAGTTCATTTAAGAATATGTGTGCTTTTCCTTTTCTGTACTCTCCATTTGTGCGTCCGATATATAGCCTGGCCTAGCCGGGTTCGTTTGACAGCGCTATGAATTGTCGCTGACTAGTTAAAATTTAAACTAACCGATCGGCCATAAAAGTTAGTTTCAGAATATAGAATAGAATACATTCCTAGGTCAGAGAGCACGTTGGCGTCGCTTGAAATGTCAGCGATTCCGCAGAGAGCTCAACTGAGAGCCCCTCCTGAGTTGCGTGATTCAAATTTCAGCGATTTGGGTTTCAAGCGTCGGCGTTATTCCGCAGAGAGCTGAGAGCCCCACTGCTGGCAGAAGCCCGGACTCCAAGCCATGTATCTATTCGCGTCTTTGGAATACAATCCTGTCGCTTCTTGAATCGTGTCTTCTTTTATGTCTACCACTTTGGCACTTCGCTGCAAGGGCGCCAAGAGGCATATGCATGGATACTTACTGTATAAGTTTGGGCTAGGACTTTGGCTTTGCTTTAAGAGGAGAGAGTGAGAGACTAGTGTCATTTTCTGAATTCGGCCGACGTTTGATGTCCAACAAATATTAGGAGTAAAAACATATGACTCACTCTCCACTTTGAAATTATTATTGCCGACTAGTTTTAAACTAGACGTTGGCAACAACTTTAAAACAAGGGAGTACCTTTTTTATCAGTGAACATTAACCAGACTTTGAACCGTCATACTACACTACTCCCTCGGTCCTTCTTTCTTTATATGTCGTTTTGGTTGGGCACGAAAATTAAAAAAATTAAAAAAAGTGAAATGTTTTGAAAACAAGGAAGAGAGATAGAGTGGAGACGTATTGAGAAGAGAAAAAGTTGTCTCAGAAAGTGAGATCGACTTATAATTTGAAAAATTTTGAGGAGCTGAGAGTGATTTATAATTTGAGACGGAGGGAGTAGTATATTGGTGTAGGCTCACTTGTCCTTTAGGTTGGGCCGTGCCATGGTCTGGCAGCCAATTGTGGCATGACATGTCGGAAATGAAGCCCAGGCACAACTATAGATGTTCGAATGGGCCGTGCCGGCCGAGTTAGTCTGAAGCACGAAAAAATAGCCCAGCCCATTAATAATTAGGCCCGTGTCAGCCCGGCACGTAGCTCGAGCCGTGCTTGGTCCACCATCTCGGCCCATCGAGTGGCACGGCACGACCCGTTAACTTAGAGGCACGGTGAAGCCCATAAAAGGCCCAACAAGGCACGGCCTGTTAACGGCCCAGCAACATCCAACCTTAACCATATAAAATTTCTCATTCCTCGTTTCTCTCCCACCCATGTTCCCAGCTTGCCGCGTCGCTTTTCTGCCTGTGCCTGCGTCGCGCCGCCTCACCTCGTCAGCTGCCGGCCAGCGCCGCCTCGCTCCGCCTCCGTACGCGCCGCCTTGCCACGCTGGCTCCCACCCGCAGAGCCTCTTCTCCTAGCAGTGGCCATGCGCAGCGGCGAGCGGCAGACGCAGCACGGCGACGGCAGGTGGCGGACGCGGCAAGGCGACAGCGGGCGGCGGCGGGGACGGGGCATGGCGCGACGACGGCGGCGGCAAGGCCCTGCCCTCTGGGCCGTGCGTGCCCTGGTGGGCCATGCGTGCCTTGGTGGGCCCACCCGACACGTTTAGGCACTTTCATGCCGTGCCGTGAGCGAGTGGGTTGCGCTGGCTTGAAATTAAATAGACCGTGCCATTTAATATTTGAGTTGAATCGTGTCAAGTGGTCTGTTTGGACATGTATAAACACAACATAACAGGTTGTGTTTGTGCTAGGTGGACCCAAGTATAGCTTAGTTGTCAAGTTCTAAATTTTGAAGTGTCATTTTTATCCAATTTCAGCTGACTAATAATTTAATTTGTTTTGGTGTTGTATGGATCAAAATTTTAAAAACCTCACAAAATTACATAAGTTTATGGGATTATGTTAGATGTGTCTACTTAACTGAGTCTCAAAATTGTCATGCATCGAAAGGAATGAAAAGAAACACATGAAAAATATTTTTTTAAAAAAAAAACAGATGGTTTTTTTCGGTGCCTAGCTATGGGCTTGTTGTATTGACATTCCCCGTCGTGCATGTCGTGCCGTCCAAATGCGCCCAGCCCACCATCCCTGCTGGGATGTGCCAAACCTTGGACTCTGGTCCATTTGGTTGCCTGTATAATCGAACCTGCCTCGTACGCTGAGACTAAGTTTATTATAGTCAGATTGATTATATATATATTAGTCTGTTTGATTGATTGTATATAACAAAACAGATTAAAAAGAGATGATGTCTAATTACTTGCATAAATCAGATATGTATAAGATAAAAGTAAAAAAAAATAAATTATTTTAATATTTAACTTATGTAACCACATTTTAATAACTTCTATTTTAACTTTGTAAGTTGCTCCGCTATGCTTGAGGAGACAAGATGTGATCTTTCTCGAAAAAAAAGAAGACAGATATGATCTTATCAAAAATCTCAAGGACGTGCTTTGTAACCATGAGTACAGATATGTCGCGGCAAATCTACTGCAAAATCTTTGTGGGCACTCCAGAGACAAACTACTGAGCCCTCCCAAGTGCAAGCGAGCACCTGAGATTTGCCTTGCCGGCGGTGAGCCTGTACGTGTGGCTTACACATAAGATTTTCTGTATGGATATCCACTGATCACATATTTCTGATATACATATTTGGCTTCATGGCCACTGATGAAGTAAAATCCCGATCGAGTTAACCTGACATTGTCATCACACGATGCGGGTGATAGAAAATGTAATGGTTGCTGGGGATGGACAACTGGTGGCTCTAATGGGGCCGGCTTCGTTTTCTTGGCAGCTCGCGCGGGGCGTGTGGGCGAGAGTTGTCCAGGGGCTGAAGCCCGGGTGAAAATCTGGGCTGGAGCACGGCGCGCCTGCTTCTATGGCCATCCCCGACTCCGTCGATCAGCTCACCTGTAAATGCATGATTGAGGAGGGACGCAGTTCGCAGCAATCCAGCCAAGCACTTGTGCTGATATTTGGATGATGCGCTCAATCATCCTTCAAAGTAAATATCAATATCAATCAATATATAGTCTAAAAGTGAGTGCATGGACTATGGGTAGCAAAAGAACGCCATGCTTATACGAAATAGTAACACAACATGCTAGCTAGTACCTACACCTGATGCCTACTAGCGATGAGTAGGATAGATCGCAGCCGGTGCTGCTTTCCTTTTTCACTTTTTTATTTTAGTTCTGTTTTGCTTTGATGATTTCATATGAATTCCCACGTACGACGGCTAAGGGGGCTGGTTTCCTCACAAGGCATGTTGATATATGGCATACTCCCTCCATTTATTTTTAATTGTCAATTTAGGATTCAATTTTTTTTTCCATGATAGATGTCATTCTCACTTCTTAATATATCTTTCTCTCTTCACAATATAATGATAATTATAAGTGAACGGAGGGAGTAGATTGGCAAGAATCCTCCTAGTGCATTGGGTGCTCTCATACTCCAACTTGTAAAAACGATTGAAAGAATGCTTAAAAATTCAGATAAAAATATAAACAAATAGTTCATATTGCCAGGCCCCGAGACGTGGATGATTTGCTCACCAGAAGCAAGGTATGTGGCAAAACCATGTAAAGCAAAGTATTGGACCAAACCTTCGCCTAGGTAAAGCAGCGGATGATTATGATTTTGTTTATGGTCCTCTTTCCTGTAAATCACACACACTGGGAAAACCAGATGCCAATACAAGGTATCCACTATTCAGTGCTGCTTTGCTTTTTCTATTAAATGTATTTGGGTTGCTGGGTACCCTCGGTAGCACCAACAATGGCCACAGCAACAGTAGTAGGCATGAAGGTTTCTGTCCAAATGCCTTTAGCGGCAGGCTCCAAGCAGGAGCGCAGGGAGAGCGCTCCAGATAATAGTCCGGAGAGGAGGCTGAACAGCTTCGTGCGGTTTGTTGCCTTTGGGGAGTGGGCAGGGAACGCTTTCGGCGCTCTGGCCTTCCTGTGGGCGACCGGGTTCTTGCTGGGCGGCTTCTGCACTTCTCTAAAGCCTGAGGATTTCTGGTATGCCACGGTCATGATCTTCATCGAAGCCTTCAGGTATGAATCGAAGCAACCTTGTGTATTCAGACTTTGTAAAACACTAATATTAGATAATTTATTTTGTGGTTCAGTGGTCTGACTTGGCTATGCACACATGACCAGGATTTTCAGCCGCGGCTATAGATTGGACAATCAATCATTATTCGGCAACACAAGGGCACTCAAATGGATAAGCTCGTCTTTCACCGGGATGTTATGGCGACCACAGGAAGCGGACGAAATGGTTCTGGTCACGGGATTGTGGATTAACCTGATCGACCAGACGGGCAGGCTGCCGGTAGTGGAAGGTGTTTCAAACATTGCTGACGTAGCATTGCTGATCCTTTTGAGCCGGCGGCCACGACAGCCTGGACGGCTGCAGATTTGGGCTCTCCTGACTGGGTACCTAGTTGTTCTTGTTTATACATCACGCTTACTTATTTCTATCCAAAAGTCAATATGGTATGATGCTTACTACTTGTTAGCCAACGCAATAGAATCTGTTGGCAGTGCTGCTGCTTGTCCTGAGGCCCCGTAGAATTGGCATCCTAACACGTACCCCATCCTGCCGTGTACTGCTATCGTTGGCTAAAGTGATTTCTGTTGTATGGCTGGCTAGCACTCTAGTGACGGACATGTGGCACAGCTTATCGGAACAAGCAGTGGTCGATTATATTACCAGCACGTCATTTGCCTCGGTGGTATTATCACTCAGCAGCCTACAAACCCCATCAACTTCTGACCAGATGCTTGGACACTGGATCGACGTCCTCCTCCGTATATGTTTCCTCTGGGTTTTGGTGTTCCCGTTCTCAGATAGCTTTATCCTTTTCATTTCCTTCGGCCCTGTCCATCTCTAGCTGTCACATCTACCCTATCATTCATAATAATTTCAGTGTTGCTGCTGGTTGGGAACTTGCAGATTCCTGCCGCTGTTGTGCAAGTTGTGCTCTCGTCTTTGCGCTTTCACCAGCTTCTAACTCTTGATGATTATTCCCAGCTTCCTGAGGACACTAGCAAAAACATGGTGCCAACATTACAAATCTTCTACGTGCTGGCGCTATGCCAAGGTTCACTCTACATCACTGCAAGCATCCTTGGTGTCTTCTCCTTCTTCCCTCGCAGGTTGTTTGTCCGTCGATCAAAACTCTGGTCAGGGAGGAGCAAAAGCCATCGACCTATACTACCAGCAAGCCTATGTGACATGCATGGATACCGGTTTGCTTGTTGCATGGAAGATGGTGAGCCTCGCAAATTTTGCCATAGAGTGTCTGCACTCTAATTCAAACAAGTTACAGCTTGCTGGGGTGCTTCTTCTTGACAGCCTCCTCTCAGAAGCTGATTCCAGCTAAGCTCACGTCAAGAATCATCAGCTCCAACAAAGCATGGTCCTCGCTGATTGGCATGCTACGCTGGTCAGGCGTACAAGGCAGATACCATAACCAGGCTTTTTGCCGCTAGGGTCACCGCCAAGCTTGCAGGCAGCATCAGAATTGCCGAGATCCCCGGCACCCTGAAGTTGGTGTCTTCTCTCCTTGATGCTCAGAATCAACCAGCAAGGCACCAAGTTACCACTGATTGCACCACAGTTGCTGGTCTGATGAATGAAGAGAGAGTTGTAGCTAATAACCAAGCCCAGGATCATGAAACTTCAGCACAAAATACTTTTGCGAATAAATGGTGCTATTCGGTACGCCAGTGCTGGCAGCAAATGAAAGAGAGGTGGTCCATTCCAGAGGAGCCACCCCTAACTCATCAAGATTCACTCCTGGTGTTGGGCATGGTAATTCTTGAGAAACTTGCTTGCGGTCTTGATAATTGTGCAGATATGTTGAAAGCCAAAACCCTTGTCTCCAAGATCATCGGGCTCACAAGATATGACGACACCAATGACGAGCAGCAGAATGCAGTGATATGTTCCTCCCTGAATTTGCTGAGGAGGCTCGCAGCCACAGGCGAGCATATAGGCGCAGCAATCCGACAAGAGCTGTGGAAGGATAATTTCTTACTAAACAACCTCATAGATATTTTCGAGGACGGGCGCTACAGTCCTGAAGTATGGGAGCCGGTGATGGACATCATAGGCAAGCTGGCCTTGTATAAGAGTGCAGGCCATGATATTGGCAGTATCCAAGTGATAACTGGAAGGTTGTTGCATGCATTTCTTGGGAGAGATGGACCAACTGGCATGTACTATGATCAGTCTCTGAGAATGACCGCAGGGAAAGCATTGGCAAACATTGCAATATGGGGCACTGCAAACTGCTCGGCCATCTTAGTGGAACCAGGATATGAAGTTGTCAAGGATCCCAATGACTTGCTTTCTGAGGACAGCTATAGAAATGTCACCACCAGCCTACTGCAGAATATTTGTGCGCACTGCAGAGACAAATTGCATCATCATGGTGCCAGTGTGTTCCTGTCTTCTGCTTTGCCAGTGGTGAGTCCCTCGATTGCTATTCGTAGAAAGTTGAAACTTTTTAGCATTTTTACTACTTCAGTGCAAACTTTAAGTTGCTATCACACTGTTTATTGATAGTCTTTAATTTGGTTGGTATTGTCATCCCACCATTACTGCAGGTAATGGAAAATATAATGTCTGCAAGCGGGGAACAGCTGGAGTCCCTAATTGGCTTCGCCTCGAAAATTTGTGATGTTGTCCCTGTAGCCTTTGCCCGTGAGCTAGATTCACATATCAATGCAGCAGTACTTGTTCAGAAGCTAGTGCGTACACTGAACTCCAACAAGAAACCAGATCCTGAATACCCAAGGATGAGAAGGGTCATAATTGAGATCACGATATCAATTTTGAAATCGTGTCCTCACTATCCCAGTATCTTCAAGGACGAGGGGATGGTAGGAGCACTGACCACGGTAGTGAGGACTCCATCCAAAGTGGAAAAGTATAGGATCTTCTATGGGAACATAGGAGTTGTTCTGGAGAACGCCACTCTGCCCGTCCTAGTGGCCAAAGCGAAAGGGCTAATTGATTCAGCATCCAATTCCAGGTGCTCAACAAGGCGACCATGCATAATTTGTCATCATTGATATTCAGCTTAAGGCAGCAGAGCCAGCACACCCAGTTCAGAGGGCTCTGCATCAAGAAGATTATATGTAGTTCTATGAATTATATTTACTTGCTTCAATTAATGAGACCGAGTATGCTTCTTATGCCACACAAGAGGGTGAGCAAGGAGCATCTAAAGTTCTGTACTTCAATTTCTACTTTTCATTGAACTTTGCTTTATAGCTATATCAGTTGATTTACAGCAATTTTAATCTTCATTCGCACAATCCATATTCTTTGTCTGACGCAAATTATCTCAACGCCATGCAAGAATGCCATATCTAGAATTATAATTTTCTTTCAAGCAGAAATTTCCCCTCTTTTAAGATCACTACAGCTAATAAATTCTGAGAAGGAAAGCCAAAAAGAAAGAAGAGTACCTGGGTAGATCTATTGGCCACAATGCAATCAGCAACATCTTTTTGATCCCACATGCTTTTGTGCTTTGAAGATAAAAAAAAACATGGATTTGGTGCCCAATCTGCACCAAACAAATAATAAATGTTACTGTATAAATTAATTTATTGTTTCCAATTTTCATCTGACGTTAGTCCCGTCCAAATTAGCTAGCCACAAACATGACAATTTATGTCAATAATAATCAATGTTTTCGTAAACGGTAAACGGACGTTGTTCGGCGACCCATCGTTTAGTGTTTAAACGGTCTATACGTGATTGAACGGTGTTTAGACGGGCTAAACGGCTATCTACTATAGCACAGGTTTTCATGTATGAAATACAAAATTTAATTGTAAGGTATTTGCAGTTTGCACACACCTTTTAATTCTTGAACTTTCATCCGTTGATTACTTGATGTCCCACCCTCTCCCAGTGATATTAATTTGAACATCGTACCTACAAAATAGAAGCTCAACTGTTAGTAAAAGCAATCAAACTACCTGAACCATCAAACTCAAATACTGAATTAACATCACAAATAATAATTTGGCAATGACAGAGGAACACAATTAATAAACAGAGACATCGACACATAGTTCATACAAATAGAAACACAGTTCAGTTCTCATAATAGATAAATTGGTCGGGTAAAGGCCCAAGAGCAGCCAGGTCACTCATCATTATGCAGCCTCACTTCCTCTTGGTCATAACCTGTAGTGACCACATCCTCTAGGTCAGACTCAAACTCAATTTCTTCTTCATCCATCTGCACTTCTTCCTCTGGTTCTGAGTACACATCATCCTCAATCTCTCTTGCTTGATTCAATCTTGCACTTCTACGAAGTTTAGTCACCTCCTCAGCCCCACAAGTATCTGCTATTAGCTTCCATGTTAGCCCTGTAACAGGCTCAACATCTGCACTTTCTTCATCTTCTCCACCTTCCACAATCCATCCTTGCGCATGTGTTGCTTCGGTTGCTAGAAGGG
>BCLG01000235.1:156338-206111 GCA_001602295.1 Zoysia matrella | reverse complement strand
GAAAGGTGGCTTTTTTCTACCCTCAACGGCTCCATAACCCTAGGTATGGCACAAATATCTTGCTGCATCCTCCCGCCCGGTTGGTTTCCCGCGTCAAACTCCCGCGCGGCTGTTTTCCTGCCTAAAACTCCCGCCCAGCTCAGTCCATCACGTAAACGGGCCTCTAAACATGCGAAACGCCATCTAATGCCGTCCTCAGACTGCTCCGTTTAGGCCGTTCTGCCCGTTTCGGTCTGTTTACGACCGATTAAACGGGTCAACCGTTTAATGGTCCGCCTAGGCCCTAAACGAGACGGGTGACCTCCGTTTACCGTTTAAACCCGTTTAAACGTCCGTCTAGACCCGTTTAGGCGAACATTGATAATAATAAAGAAACCTAATCCCTAGGGGCTGATGTTGTGTTAATACAACCCAAGACATGGCAAACCTGCACATTTGCACGTGTCATATAGTTTTGAGGAGTTACCAAGACTGAGATCACAGCATTATGTACCACGTCAATTCGGTCTCCTACATACGTTGCCTTGCATCAGCTGCATAATTTGCTTTCATTGTTAACAGAAGAAGATTCGATAAAGTAGAAGTCCTGATACTTAATGTTGCAATTCTTCCTATGTTACAAAACTGTTGAATATTGTTGTTACACCAGAAGCTACTCACGTTATAGCGGCGCTGCAGAGGAATATTGCTCTGGTTTTCTGGAATCCACCCTGTGAACAGAACAGAATATTTTAAGTGGCCAGACGCTATCCCAGGCTTCCCAGCGCTCCAGAGAAGCCAGAAAGTTGACAAATAACAGAGAGAAGAAGAATATAGGCTGCTAAATTGTACTGCAGGGAACCAAGATACCATTTGAAGGTGAAAATCATTCCTGGTAGTTCGAATGGGTAAAGAAAAGGACATGCATTGATCTCATTCACATGCATGGCCATCTTCACATCTTCATCAGTCTCCATGGCAGCATATGATTCTGCAAAAAAATTCGTGAAAAAGTATCATGAGCATTTCCAAATTGGTTTTTTGGGTAGAGAATAAAAAGTAGAAGTTCAAAAATGGTTTTCGACTTTTGGGGGAGGGAAATAGTAGTTGTAAGCTGAGACGGGAGATATAAGTGAACTGAATGTGGCACATTATGTATTGTTCGCACAACGCACTAATACTGCTCATGAATGTACCCAATTCTCCAAACATAGAAGTGGCATCACTTAGGATTAGGGATGCAAGTGAATACCATTGGTACTTGTGGGTCAACCCTCTAATCCACACCTTCCACCAGAGCAGAGAATCAAACTGGAATCAGGAGGAAGAGAGCGACGGAATACAGGAGCCCGGAGATCAAAAGGTGCCTCCTCTCCATCCCCGGCCCGCGGGTCCCCGGGACGGGCTCGCGGCACACGAGGCGAGAACGCGACTCCCCTTCCTGCATCCCGGTGGTTGTGACAGAACGCGCGTTCCATCGCCGGCCGCGCCCCAGCTCCTGCGCATCGGTAGGGATGGGGGAGGCGAGAGGAGCGCCGCCTCAATGGACCCATGGCTCGCCGACTCTCTGCCGACGGCCGCAGGCCTGCCTCGGTACCTCGTGCTGCTTCCGGTCGGTCAGGCAGTCGGGCGGAGGATGGAGCAGAGGCTGCAGCGTTCGTGGCACAGCCGCACCCGCATAGGCGCAAAACATCTCTAGGGACGTCGTGTCTTTGTGCCCGTGGGCCTTTTCCCAAGGGTCGAAATTCCAGCCCGTGCCATTCTTAAACCAATCAGCCCGGCCCAGCAGTTAATTACCCAGCCGAGCCGGAGCCGCAGCGACGAGACCTACGCCGCTCTCCCGCCGCCGCCTTCCTCGCCTGTGGCCGCGCCTCTCACCGAGACCTGCGCTCCGCACATCGGAGGCCGCCATGGGAGAGCCGAGCAAGGAGCTCCTGGACCTCCCATCTGAGCCCCGACCGCCCGCCTCGTTCATCGGTGCGCGTCCCTTCTTTTCCCCTTCTTCTCTCTGGCCTTGGGACTTCTACTCTCTACGCTTCCGCAGTTTCTCGTCTGGCCCTTGACGATGTTTTGGCTACGTGTCAACTGCAGAGTCACTTCTCGCGCGCGGAGAACAGCCGAAGCAGAAGAAGGATAAGGAGGGAAAGCGCAAGCCGGTGCCGCCCACCGATCCCTTCCCCAAGAGCCAAGGTAGGGTTGCTGGTACAAGCTATTCTGCTCCTAAAGCAACATAGTGATGAATTACCATCCGAATGGATAGGCAGCCCCAGTATTTAATATGAACTTGTTTCTGATCATTCTAAGTTCTAACTTTGTGGCACTGGTTAGTTTTAGATCAAATCCATGTAGTTTTCAAGGTTCTGGTTTTCCGAGGACTGCTGGTGACAGTGGACATAATTGGTAGATTCATAGTCGGTTCTCGAACATGTTCACCGAATCTGTTACATTGTTTTGGGGCGTCCCCATGCAGTTCTTGGGAAAGTGAAGGATTTCCTGGGAGAGATTGCAAAGGCCAACGAGAAATTGCAACAGGACACACAAGTAGGCTTCTAACCAATCCTTGTGTTACTCGATCATGCTGCTTCTGATGTTGTTGACCCATGCTCATGTGAATGCAGAATAAGCCGCCTGAGGAGTATGATATTGAAGCCCTTACCGGGAACGAAAAGGAATATATTGAGATGGTGAGCTAGTGTATGATCTGAGCAGCATAGTAGATGATGTTGTTGGAGGGCCTTCCTGTTTTATCTGACAGATGTATGGTCACTCTCGTCTTATTTTCTTTCAGGATTTGCTTCTCGGTGTCGCTGATCTTCATTCAGAACAGGCTGTTGAGGCAGCTGAAGCAACGATGAATGGACTCCGACCTTCAGGGAAGCCATTTACTTGCAGCTCATCGGACTCTGAAGATGACAGTGATGGAGACGATGGTGACCAATTTAATGCATGTAACACAGATAGATGCACAAGTCCAGATGAAGCTGAGATAAGTCTCTCAAAAGGAAACAAGTCTAGCAAGAGACAGAAGATTGTTGTCCTGGACTAGTGTACTGGTGCTGTGCTGTGTTCTTTCCGAAAGCAGGTGCGGTATTATTGCTTTTTGAGAAAGGAACTGCAAGGACAAGGAGAATGAGTCCAAAGCCTGGTATTATCTGAGGGGAAGAGCAACCCCAAAAATTATCACTCATTCTGTGTTGTATGATGTTTAGGTCACCTGGAGTACTTTTTAAAGGGTCTAAATGATGTCATGTAGGGTCTGAATTCTGTTATCATATTGCAAAGCAATATTTCATGTTATGAAATTGTGTGCAATGCATGTTCTCTCTCTTTTTTTCCTTGCTATGTTCTGCTTGTTCTGAGATTGCATCTAGAGGCGGTGAAAGCAATATTTCATGTTTATCATATTACATGTTACGATATTGTGGACATCTTTCTTAGAAAGAGAAGTTGCATACAGAGAGATTACTGCTACGTGACGAGCTTGTATAGGCGGTACCACATCACGAATTTTGGGCAAAGAATCGGGCGATTCCCGCACGACTATTGTACCACGTCATTCTTTTTCTTTTGTCCACCATCGATTTCCTATCACACGGTTTGAACAATAGTTGTCCAGACTCCAGAGACAGCAGCTTCACAGCCGCCAGCAAGAGACAGCAGCTCTCCTCCAGCCACCATGCGACCAAGGAAGGGATATTTGTTAATCCTGCCGGAAATCGTGTGCGCGCGTGTTTCAGACGTTACTCCATCGTTTCCTTGCAGTGGTATTTGACGAGTCGTGTGAAGCTGTCTCATTGCCGGTCATGTCCATACAAAGGAAAGATAATACAATCACACAAATCTAGAAGTACTACTTAGAACTGGCTTACTACGTACTATTCCCTCCGTTTTTAAACTTTTATCATTCGTCTTATTCAAAAAATTATTCAAATTTGTAAATTAAATTATAAGTAAAATTTAAAGTTGTGATTCAAATAATTTTAATTGATATTTATCAATTTTTTTAATAAAACAAATGATCAAAATTAATGTTTGAAGTCAACTCAACAACATTTTAAAAACAGACAGAGTATTTTTAATATTAAGCGAGAACAAGGCCTTTTAAGGTACGGAGTACTTCGCTAAGTTAAAAACATGAAACATAGTCTTCGAGAAGACTGTCATTTAATATGAAGGTTATTAGTACTATAAAAATAATAAAGTTTTATGTGTGTAATATTTTATGGTCAAATTTGAACTAAAATTTCAATGAAAGTCTAATAAAAAATTAAATTTTTGTCAAATTGATGGAAAATATGCGAGGTACTCCCTCTTTCCCAAGTTATAAAGTATTTTGGGACCCGATATGAGAGTTAAAAAGAGTGAAAAAGGTGAAAATCACTTAAAACGAGGAGGAGAGAGAGATATACATGAAAATGTATTGGGACGAGATAAAGTGTATTGCAAAGCGAGAATGATTTATAATTTAAAAAAAGTGGAAGAGTTTAGAATGATTTATAATTTGAGATGGAAAGAGTATAAAATAAATGAACTAACCTTGTGTACATTAAGGGCCAGAGCTCTCAGCTCCTCGATTCACTCCTAATTCTCCTGTGAAGTGATTCTGTGGTTAAAAATGATTTTTTTTTTCTCTAGAACAAACTCTTAAAATCAGAACAGAAAATCACTTCACAGAATCAAATGAAGCTACTTTTTTCAGCTACTAACCCCTCAGTTCATATCAGAAAATCACTTCACAGAATCAGACAAAAATTACTTTTATTGAAAAACAAAATAATATTTGACAGAGCTTCTCTAATTTCACTTGAAAATTATGAGCTGAGAGCTTTACCAAAGAGGCCCTAAGTATAGTAATTCGCTTTGTCCAAGCTCAATCTCATAAGTAAATTTCATAAAACTATAGATACTTTAACTATATTATCACAAAATTACAGATTTAAATCATAGTTTTAAAAAACTACGGTACTCCCTCCTTTTGTCTTTGATGGATGTATTTGAGGTTTCACACTAGTAAATAGGTGCGGCAACGCCGCACCTGTTTAGTTTTCTTTCTGGTACGATGTATGCATCGACCTCTTTGCATCTTCATGTTACCATCAGGTTTACTTTGAGAAATTTGTAAAGCATCTGTAATCAAATATAGCATCAAGTCTTAGCCTATACCATAAAGATATAATTTGGTTACATGCTCTGATACTGTAAGATGATAGCATTTTTTTTTTCTTTTTTGAAATAGCATAAGATCATATGATCATTTATAATTTACAGTTCAGGAAGGGCTTCAAATAACGCACACAAAGTAGGCACATATCCTGTATGAGTACTCAAATCTGCATAAGCTTTAGTGTCTGGTAGTCTGCCGCTTAGCCAATCCAATCAGTCAACTACACTTTTGGGGTTCTAGTGCTCGTTTTGAATCTATATAATTGGAATACACCATGTCATCTTTCTGGGAGAAAAAAAAATGAAAATTGAAGCTCAAGATTATACAGATAAAAATCTAGAAAAAGAGAGAAGTTTAATAAAGCTTGTTCCTATTACAAATGGATACTATTTCTAGATGGAATTTTTTTTATGTTAGAAGTGCAAATTAATTAATGATGATATCCTAACGTCAACAAAAAATGGAGAGATTATATCATAATGTTTGATCAGTGAATATTAATGAAAAAAAGATACGGCATACATATAAATAACTGATGCATTCCTGGCGTATCAAGATCGAATGTGGCACTGATAAAATTTTGGATATATGATGCAGGCTATACGGCATACATGTAACAGTTGCATTGTGAGTTACGAAATACAAGAATTTTGTTTGAGGTGCACCAAACTATATGTCACATCTAGAAACGTTCAGTACCCATCACAATAAAATGATGTCGCTATTAGAAAATACAGAATTAAGAATGCTGACATATTGACGGATAATCCAGTAAAAACTTCTACTGCTGCATGTTGAGGAAAGCATCCAGACAATAATGCTCTGTGCAACCTCAAATCGAAGATCTATCATTACAGAGTATAATAACAATGCTTTACCTACATAACCTTACAAATATGGTTCCAATGGCTATCTAGATAATGAACTCCAGGGTCCCTTCTCGGCAACAGACTTGTACATTACTGCTGCCTGAAATTAACAAAGGCCATACAAATGATTAAATAGCTGAGGCATCTAGAGTTACTACTTTCCTTGATTATGTTCCCCTATTGATATCACTAAGAAATTAGTGTCAACTGTCTTCTTTTAAAAAGAAAAGGCTACAGATTTTTCCCTAACCCAGTTATAATAGGTATGCACTACACATTAAAAATGGCTGCTGAATAAACAGAAGAATCGTTCAAGAAGATTAATAAATATAAGATCTGAAGAATTCTGAAGACATTGTATTTAATTAAACAAGTACAGTCTACAACATATTTTGTAAATTTCAAGAGAATTAGACAATTTTATAATCATCTAATTAAAATATGCTCATGGTCATCTTATGTGCCACTCACAATTAAATAATTTGTTACCATATGGACATCCTCTTAAGGCCAATGTCTTTCTAGAACAACTTTGCCACATAATTAATAGCTTTGAGATACAAGACACCTAGGTTGTAAGTCCCCCAGGTTCCTTATCCCCAGCTGCAAGTTCGAATAGTTCCCTCGCCCAAAACAAGTAAAAAGAGGTTAGGTTCTCTAAAGTTTCAGCCTTGTTGCCGTAAACTTACTTTTCTTTTCAACACCGTATCCTTTGACATATAGATAACCCGCATTATAAGCTGAGTAATGTTGTTGTTTTGCTGCGTGTCAGCCACTTGTATGCTTATACCGATCCGTTTGAAGTATGAATGATTATTGGGATAGTCGGTGATCCATGCAAATACTGCAACATTACAACATAAATTGGCAAATGGGTGTGGAATTGCAATATCTACTAGCAAACATTAATAACTATACATGTTTTGTTTTAATCAAATTCCATTAACCAAGAGGATTACAATCAGTTTGTAAACATTACAAGGGGAGGCTGATCCCACTCATGCCTAGACCTATGCTGATAATCCATGTTGGGCACAAAAATGTGCAGTCCAGTTTGCTTCTCGTTGAGTGAATACAGTTGAGAATGAAAGGCCAAAACCAGCAGCTTTCTAGATATCCTTCAAGATGTAGCAATCTCTGATCTATCAGAATATGTTGAATTTCAGAAGACTCCAATTCCTAATTACACAGGAACTAAGCACTCTATCTACCGAGAAACGGAACTTTAGCATGTGAAATGAATTCATCCTTACTTATAGTGCGCTAGCTAACCTGGGCCAGACTCAGACCACTCAAACATTAGCGAATGAATATTGAGGAAAATATTCAATCAGCCACATCTTTCGGAAGTAAGAGCATGCGAGGACCATCTTAGACTGGAGATATGCGCGGCAGCCGTGGTGGACACCGCTCTGTTCCCGGTGGAGGCCACCGAGATCATCGCGCGGACACCCGTGACGAAGAGGGCGTCGGCCGTCGACTCCGGCTCATCATCTAGGACCTAGGAGCTCGCAGGTTCTAGGAGCGGCACCAAGAATGACAGGGAGAGGAGAGGATCGGCGGCGGGTGAGTCGTCCACGAAATCGTCCCACTCCTCGTCGTCGGTGCCATCGTTTACCGAGGGCCGGGAAGGGTGCAAAGGCCAAGAGAGCATCCTCCGCGCGGCCAAGGTCGCATCTGCGGCTGCTCCCGTGCGCAACGGCGAAGACGACGGCGGCTCCGACGGCGGTAGCGGCCCGCAGGCAACAGGAGGCGACGTGGCATAGTGTAGTGGCGGATGCGAGCGTTTCGAAAACCGGGGACGGGGCGAGGCGAGGCCGGCGGCTGGGGCAAGGCACCGCCGCGCCGAGAACCTTCTAGAGGAGAACCGTCAGGCGAGGCGGAGGAGGGTGGGGTATCACATACGCTTGGTAGACCGTCCGATCAGACTGGCTAGAAATTTGACGGTGCAAATTATCTGAATGATGTGGCATGATTTGAAGCTATCAACGTGGCGCAATAATATTTCAGAGACATGCGGCAAGTTTTGTATATAGATATTTTGTCTGGCTTGTGAACTTTGGATGGGGATTTTATTTGCTGCTTTGATAGAAAGTGAACGCAAAAGGGTCGCTGGAAGTAGAAGCGGCCGGTTTTATAGCGAGAGACGAAGAGCCCGGAAGTCCCAGGAGTCTCGATAGCGCTAATCGTCCGATCAGACTGGGCAGCAAATCGACGGATGTTAGCTGGATGACGTGGCGTAATTTCGAGCTATCGACTTGGCGCCATAATATTTCGGAGACGTGCGGCAACTTTCGTATATTAAGAATAGACCAAGGAGGATAAAAGTCATTTAGTCCATTTAAACATCATTGACATTTACCAAGGTGAAATAGTCATCGAGAGTGGTCACGCAGCTGATTGATACTAGTTTAATGGCCACGCAGCCCATACCGAACCAAGCAATTATTAGCATGCTCTACAAGACGGTTTACTGACGTTAGATAGAAATACGCAGATGAATTCTGAAAAACTTTGTTTTAGTAATACTCTGATCATATGTGGATGGAGGGAGTATTTGCTACAGTAAACATAAAATCTGTAGTTTTGTGATAATTTAAATACAAAACATGTAATTTTGTGATAAACTAAATACAAAATCTATGGCTTATGAAAATATAGCTTAAATATGTAGTTTTGTAATGATATTGACAAAATACATATAATTTTGTGAAAGTTACTCATCTCATACATAGTCTGAACTACTACATCTGATTCAAGACATGATGTATGTAGTGTATCTACTTAGATATTCGTTATTATTTGAGCCTTAGTAGTTCCTATTTTCTCTAAATTAAAACAAATTGAATTGAAAGAGTTATCAAATAAGTAAGTATATACCAACAATAAAAGCGCGGCAACGCCGTGCTGCGTTTCTAGTGATTTCTATAGCACCGGTGCCATAGAATTTGTACTTTGCATCTTGAGCAACAATATCTGAATACTGTTCAGCACAAAAGATTTCACTTTTAAAGCTATCTTGCCTCCTCCATTAGGAGAATATGATTTCACCCCAATAACTGTGACCATATCTGAAATAATGGATAGATAATACATGTTTATGTTCTGCCATAGTAAATATACAATCAGCAAGGTATGTTTGCGTCAGGATGGCTAGGGGGCAGTTAAAACTGTGAAACTCATAATATAACTGAAGCAGCAATATAAATAAGATGCTAGCGTAGTGTCCATATGTGGATCGATTTGTTTTTTTTCGACCCGTTTTCACTGCTGGCACAGAACAAAAACTGTTGAGCTGTATTGATTTCTAGTACTCTGAATGCAATGTTCAATGATAACATCTTCACATTGACAATTTTGCTTTGATGTACTCCCTCTGTTTTTTAATTTTTGTCGTTGATTTTAAACATCAACTTTGACCATTCGTCTTATTCATAAAATTATTTCAAATATATAAAATTAAAATGTGTGATTAAAATACCTTTAATAATAAAGTAAATTATAACAAAATATATGATATTCATCACTTTTTTGAATAAGATGAATAGTCAAAGTTGAAATTAAAAGTCAACGACGACAACAATTAAAGAATTAAAGAACAGAGGGAGTATTTGGCTTTTTATTGTAGTCACAAAGAGAAAGCTCAGTATCCTACATCAGTACTAGAGAAATGACTGGACGAACAGTTGATCAGTGTGCTTACTGTTGTCTATACCCCAGATACGAATCTCTCGCCACGCCAGTGCTCGGATGGCCTATGCCGTACTCTTGTGCTTTTCTTCTAACTCCGGATTGCCACTTAAAGCCAGCGTCTAAGGATAATGGTCCATGCATGAACCAGGATTAGAAACAAAGTACATCAATATCATTGTTTAATTAATATGCTCGAAAATTTAATATCTTGCATTTTAAGTATAAAGAAGAAAAACCTGCAAGGCTTTTTCTTTTATTCAATTTCCGGGGCCTGCTTCTCCTCTGAGCTTCCTTTTGCCCCTTTGGTTTGTTTGATGACAGTGCATTCGTCGTAACAATTGTCTGTCGCTGACAGTCCAAATACAGAGATGAACGTTGAACTACAAAGTTTAATAAATACTCTCTCCATTTTTTAATGGTTATCGCCATTGACTTTCAACTCCAACTTTGACCATTCATCTTATTCAAAAAAAAATTACTGAATATAATATTTTTTGTTATAATTTCAATTATTATTAGAGTTATTTGAATTATAATTTAAAATTTTACACATTTGAACTAATTTTTTTTGAATAAGACGAATGGTCAAAGTTAAAATTAAAAGTCAACGACGACAACAATTAAAAAACGAAAAGGAGTATGCACCAAAAATGGTTACAAGCAACATCTGTGTTTGTCGCTTCTTTCTATCCGTGTTTGTATTGTAACTTGGATATAAAAGAGGGCATTGCACAACTCTTCATCAGGCCATAAGGGCAACATTCAAAATTGCAACTAGTCCCTAATGTCCCAAAGTGATGTATTACAGAATTATGTGGCACTTTCGTTTCATTGAATAAAACATGTTTAGCACAACCAGGAAAATACTATCCTTTGTTTTTTTTTTTTGCCCGTCCAAGAGCTACTGAAACTACATTGTCTAGAGACAAAATGTATTAGGTCCTGTTTATTTTCCAACTACATTATATAATTTGAATTATATTATATATTATAATTTGTACTTGTCTGTTTGATAACCCAGCTTGTTTGAACACAGATTATTTATGTTGCAAGTTAGAAGACAAAATGCCATCGGACAAAAATATCATCAGAGACTAAATCAAAAGAATGATAAACGAATGAACTTTACCTCAATATTTAGATCATACATATGAGGTTGATTCTCTGATTCAGATTCCGCTTGGGGTATTTCCAGTGAATGGACGGACCCGTCTGTTAAAAAACTTAGGACTACCGAACACGAGCCACGAAAAATATAGCAGGTTATTTAATGTACACTAGTTTCAATACCCGTGCAAACACTACCGTTTAAGAAAAAATATCAACTTAAAAAATAAAATATTAAAATTAAAATTTGAAATTCCTTATTCTTCACCATTAATATTAATATTAACTCAATGAATTTGTTTTATTTTTCAACAACTTTCTGTGGATAGATTTCATTTGTCAGATGTGTAAAAATAGACAACTCTGAGCGCATTTTTTTATGTGCATATAATATAACCCATCTCTATTGGGTACTCCCTCCGTTCACTTTTATAAATCGTTCTAGCTCTGGATACGGAAATTAAAAAAAAGTGAAAAAATATAGTACACAGAAAACGAGGAGAAACGAGATAGAGATTTATTAAGAAAAGAGAAAGTGTATTGAAAAGAGAGAAATGTGTATTGGAAAATGAAAATGACATATATTAAAGAACAAATTTTAAATGCTAGAATAACTTATATTTTGAACGGAGAGAGTACGTTTTATCAGGTGTACGTAGAAAAGAAAAACAGTGTGTTTTTTCAAAGAGTAGAGATAAGCAGATATGAGTAAAAAAAAGTAAAAAGTTGTCACGAAAAGGCTACATATGTATTAATCTCTACTCTTTAAAAAACACAATTTTTCTTTTCTACAAATGAATTAGACTACGTGCATATAAAAAATGCACCCAAAGTTATCTTTTTTTTTACAAATCTGACCGATGAAATATCTCCACAGACGCCCCTTACAAATCTCGCGGATGAGCTTTTTCAAATCTCTCAGATATTAGGCCTACATAGATCATTATTAGTTAACAAAACACAACTAACCGGAATAAATATATGAGATACAAGAAAAGTTGTTAAAAAACAAACAAATTCATTTTAATATTAATATATTATTTATTAAGTTAATATTTTCCTTACACTGTAGTATAGCACAGACATTATGACTATAAATAAGGTACTAGTTATCACTTGCCGATTGTAATATTAACTGGACATACCACAAGAAGGGATCCCCTCAAATAAAATATTAACTGGACATGGGCTTCAGTTGTATATATGAGCAATTTTCCTAAGCAAAACTACAGGCACGGTTAGTCCGTAGCTGTTTATATCAAGGACTAATTATTAGCTCATTAATTGTTAACAATATTTTAGAATTTTTAGTTTAACCGTGAATTGTTAGTTTCTATTAATCTATTCTGATAGAATAAAATAAAATATTTAGTCTATAAATGGATTAAAAATTAGTCCACCTGTTAATCCATTCGTTTAGAGGAAAGAGGATTAATTTTTAGTCAACTAACAAATTAATCTGTAAGATCAAACAGGGCCTCAAACAAACATGTGTTTACTGGCGACATTTTTGGCTTATGTGTTTCCAGAAAACAAAAAAGTGACGGCTTTTGACTAGTGATGGTATTGATGAAGATGAATTGATCAAAGATGATACTAAAGCCAACGGTAAGAATAGTTAAAAATCAAAAGGAATACTTTAAATTTAAAAACATTATTTAAAATATTCAAAATATGTGCATATAATTTTTTGAGGCCAAAGATTCCTACTAAAAACATCTTCACTAGCTCACAAAAACTACACCTAACTTAAATTATTAGAGATTAGTCTAAAAAAACCATCTCCAACGGGTTTCTAGATACTTCCTAACTTCTTCACTTCCATAATTTTACCTCATTTGCATGTAGAAACATAAAAAAATTTCAGATTCCCGTTCCTTCTCCAACCCATAGTTTCCCTTAGCGCCGAGTTTTATTGCCCACTACCAGAAAAGTGGATTCCCCTGTGTGCTCAAAACACACGGGAAAGACTATATAACACAGGGGAAACATCTTTCCCATGTGTTAAAACACAAAGCACACAGGGATAAGTACACGGAGACCGTTACACGGAGAAGAAGGATTTCCTCGTGTGTTTTCTTGCCAGCACACGGGAAAGACCAATTTCCCTAGTGTTCTAAACAACACGGGAAATTCCTACACACGTAAGCCATCTTTGCCACAGGCCTATCTTCCCCCTGTGTGCTCTGGTGACACACGGGAAAGTTTAAATATTTTTTTAAAAAAATGTATATCTTGATAAAATTAATCCCAACTGGTAGTAGCCCAAAGCAAAGCTCAATGCAAACTAATTTGCAAACACAACAGTAAAAATTCAATATTTTTAATTAAATTCTCAGTACAACAATGCTCTTGACAAGAAATAGAAAAGTATACAAAATCACCATGTTTAGAGCAACCCTGACATGAAGAGATAGCAGGAAGCCATAAAATAAGCATATAATCTTTCTCAACGCTATCCTTTAGATTCAGAGCTTCCACTAACTTATTTTAGAAAGACTGAAAACAAAGAGCCAAAGAAAGACTGAACAAAGAGCCAAAGACATCATTGTAGATTTTCTAAAACTAATAAGAATATACATGACAAGGATAGGAATTTCTAACAAAACTAAAGAAACTAGACAAAATCCCGTATGTTGCTGCGGACATGATTGATGTCACGCAGATATGCAAAAAGTGTAGACATGAAATTAAACTTTTAAGGAAATGAACACAGTTGGATAAATTTTTTGTTAGGTAACAGAAATTTAAGTAGAAAAGTATTCACATTCATAAAATACCATACACAATAAGGATAAAAATATATGATAGGAGAGAACTCCATATGCCGTCTCTGACATACCTCTCATACATCAATATAATAGAGTTCATGTCTAAAGCGCATCAAAAGGGCTTGAAAAGGTAACAACATCCCCTTTTGTTCCTTGAGATTATGCCTGCAAGTGGGATGAAGTCACTCTGTTAATGGGAAATTTCATTCTTCTGATGTGAGCAATAAAAAAAGATTATTTAATTCTCTAGTATTACCATGTAGTGAATTTGAATGCAGATAAAATCTCAGCTGTAGGGCTACTCTCATTTTTTCCTCCTGAAGTCCTGTCATCTTTGGACACAACAGCTTGCAGAGTACCGGTAGCTATGAATCTGCAATCGTTATGAGAATTATTATAAAAAAGCTCACGTCACTTTGGCCTTCAACTTCATAGGATAAACCTACAGCAAAAGAAGCATCAATGACAATGTCACCAGTTCTAGGCTTCTAGCAACCCAGTATGCGTAAGGCTGCAGGCCAATGAATTGACAATATTATCATAAAAGAAAACTATATGATTGGATTCTCACAAAATGTATTAGTTGTCTTTCATGTACCAAGAACAATTCATTTCATTTCAACGGTAATATGTTCATACAGATGCTAGCAGCCTATCATGATATAAGTGTTTATGGTGTCTTATATTATTAGTATGATAGCATCTGTTTCTATTTTCTAAAACCTCACCTCAGGTTCCTGTCACCAAGCCTTGTACGAACCAACCTAGAGCAGTTATCTGGATTTCCTGATAGACTTGTATGACTTTGATAGCCTTGTATGATAGCTCGATTCAACAAATAGGTACTATCATACATGGCAAGCCTGACATACAAACAATGAACTTAGACCAGACTCCACACTCCAAACAATGAGGAAAATAATGCAAGTAAATGCAACAATATCTTACTATCTCATCTTACCACCGCCAATGCTTAGTTCATGATTTCCAGAACCGTCAGTCAACAGGGCATTAGTCCAGCATATGCTCTTATCAATCATGATTATCAATACTGCTTTAGATTATCAATCATGCTTATAAATCCGACTATGCCTTTCTCCAATCTTGATTCCTGTAGGTGCATTAGATAATTCTTTTTTTTATCAAATTAGTACACAAAAATCAACTTACAATAATAAAAAGAAGTAAGTGTCAGTCCTTTCCTCTTCAAATCTCTCATTTCACAAGAATAAAAGGAAAAGTTACTAAGACACGAAAAATAAATCCGATAGGGGATAGTTTAAATCATTAAAAGAAAATGCAAGGCAAGATCTAGATCGAGAGTGTGCATCAGTTACTATCCTTGAATCGCAATGGGTGATACTGGAAAAAGTTCCAGATCCAGAGGAGAGTGATCTAGAGAGAGGGAGGCAACGGAGGGTAGGCCTACCAGTGCAGTGTCCTGATCCACCGGCCTTCCGCGCGGCGCTATCTTTGGCCGTCCACCATCCAGATAGGAGGCGCATCCACCTGCTGGCCTAGATCTGCGCATGCCTGCGGTGCCTTGCACGAGCATGCCGGCAGCCGCGTACGTTGTGCGCCGAGACCAAGCAGCTCGCAGCATCCAATGCTCGAGTGGAGATCGAGAAGGGGCTCAGGTAGGGAGAGGAAGAGAGATCGAGAAGGGGCTCAGGGAGGGAGAGGGAGAGGAGAGATAATGAGTATGGGAAAGGGAGAACTGAGAAGAGGGCTCCGTGCAATGTTCTGCAAAAAAAAAATTCTCTTCACTTTCCCGTGGGCTCTTCATTTTCCCCGAGCGTTCGCGCCGAAACACGAGACAAACTAATATTTTTTCATATGCTCTATGTTTTTCGTGTGTGTTATTTTTAACACATGATAAACAATTAAAGTTTCTTATATGTCCACTAAAAACATAAAGAAATTTTTTTGACACACGAGACAAACTACTTTTTTATATTTGCCTACCGATCTCATATGGTTGCACGTATTAATCTGTTGCCTTCTATTAGAACAACCATCATCTATCGCTGCTATGCAGTCTGTCTCCGCTTCATTAGCTAAGTTATACGAATAAAACAGTGTAGTCACAGTGGCCTATATCTAGCTCTTTCGACCGAATTCATTGATTTGAATTATGACTTACATAATATATTGTTTAGAATTTTTGAAACCGTAACCACTTTTTTAAAGCCAAATTAATCTTTATGCTTCTTTCTCCCTAACCTTTTCTATTCACATGGGGGATAGATTTGAGCACGATAATAAGTAAAGTGTTTGAGATTCGAAATTTTTTCTCATACGTAGTTACGGATAATAAAACTTTGGAGCTGAAAAAGTTGAAGTTATGTAAGAGGGCTGTTAGAAATGTTTTTTAAACTATTTCTCAAAAAATTAAGTTAGAGGGAGTTTTTTTTTAAGCAGTTGGAGATGTTTAGAAAACCAAATGTCTCTCTTCTAGGTCAGCCTGTCAAGCCACCGTGCAGACGGGTAGGGTTCCTTGCGGCAGAAGCGGCAACGCACGCCTGCCATTACACAGCACCACGCCGCCGTCCCGGTAGACTGCCCATCCTCCAACCTCGTCGCGCCTCCAAAACCCTTCTCCAACTCGCCCCCCTGTCCCTAGGGTTCGCGCCGCCGCAGCCATGGGCTCGTCACTCCCCCCCAAGGAGGCCAACCTCTTCAAAGTCATCGTCGTAAGTACCCTCCCCCCGCCCCGCCTCCTTCCATATGCCCCCACCCCCAAATCGAAATGACTCTTCTCTCGAAATGACTCTTCTCCCCCCGCGAATCCGCGTCTTACGCGGTCTGTTCGGTTTGATTTGGCACGCCGGCTATCTGAGCTGCTCCGTTGGAGTGGCTGGACCCTTGAGTTTCGCTGACTACAGAGATTGCTTTAGTCGCCTGGCCGTGCCATGGTGCTGCTGGGCAAAGTTTTTTTTTTGTGATTGATTTATGAATGAACGAGTGCCACCCGAGCAGATTTATGATGTTAACGTAATGGGCCTACTAGTGAATTGACTGTATTTTAGCCATGAGCGTTGCTTTACCGTACCGTGTTTGCTAATGTTTCCAAGTTCCTGGTATTTAGATAGCATTGTTGGTGACATTGTTTAGTTACAGTGATTGAGCTGATTGGAGGAAATGTTATGTAATGTAAAAAATCTAATACATTATGATGATTGCAGTAGTCCAGTATAAGGTTACATTGGAGTATTATCCTACGAATCAGACTCTAGTAGCGATGTTTTTGTGCTAGGATTCACGTGGGGTTGAATGTAACATGTTCACCTTAATGCCATCATTGTTGTAAAATCTCAAGGGCCTGGTTTAGTTAATCTATGTTAATATGCGATAAAGTGTTGAAATTGTAAAGTTGCCTCTTGGTTTTAGGTTCTGAATCAACTGCTTAACTATGCTGAATTGCTGATGATGATTAAAAGAAGATAGGACTTTTAAATATTTAATAGTTACACATGCACATTTAGTATGCTTTTGTGTTTTGCACATTTGAGGATGATTCTCAGAATGATCTTGTACAAGAATTTATCCACGGGAAACAGGGCCCTTGGCGTTAAGCGAGCGGTGACCCATCTCTTTGCGCTTAAGCATGCTTAGGCACGCCTAAGCGTTTTACTAAGCGCTAGATATTATTATTATTATTTCTAATGAAATAAGGCTGGAAAAGAAAAAAAGAAGGAAAAAAGACACATTGGCCCACTAACCTGTGGTGGCCCATAGCAGCTCTCCCACCTCAGTGGCCCTGAGGCTCTTAGCTGGCCCATTAAAGGAAGAAAGAACACCATGTGACCTAGCTGCAGCTGCATGAAGCAGCCCCAGCCGCAACCATGGGCAGAACCAGCCACAGCCACCACCATGGGCAGAACCAGCCACTGTTGGCGCTCCCTCCTCCCCTTCCTCCTTCCCCTCCCTCTTCCACCTCAGATCTGCTGTCGTACCATCCAGCTGAGGCCTGGGCGGCGGCAGCGCAGCCGCAGGGACGCGGCGCGGCAGGGCAGCGGCGGCGTTGCATGGTGGCCAAGGCTACAGCAGCGCGACGTGGGAGGATAGCAGCGCTCAGGTGCCTACTGCTACATGCCAAGGCGGATTGGAGGCCTCCCACTCCACCCTGGCGTGCTGAAGCGGGCGCCCCTAATGGTGCCTTTTTTCACAGGAATTTATGCACGTACATAAAGTCTTCATATCTTGAGATGTCCAACATGTCTCTATTGAAGGATTGATAAGCTAGCATGTTGTGTTTTGTTCTTCAATTTTTGCATCGTTTTGTCTGTGCTTTATGGCATCAATCTTTTTTAATAATTCACTCTCTGAATTCCTATTATATCCATGTTTGTATATGCAGAAATCCTATGAGACGAAGCAATATAAAAAGGGACTTAAGGCTGCTGATTCCATATTAAAAAAGTTTCCAGAGCATGGTGGTATGCTGAAATAATTGCACTTATCCTGTTGTCAGCTCTCTATTATTCTTGTGCTTTCTGGAATCTTCTTCTCTTATGAAACACTTCTCTTATAACATGTTGTCCTATTCCATGAAGAAACACTATCAATGAAAGGTTTAACGCTAAACTGTATGGACCGGAAGTCTGAAGCTTATGAGCTTGTTCGCCGTGGCCTAAAGGTTTTCAATTACTAGCTTACTATATTCTGTGCTTAAGTTGCTTTTGATTATGATAAGGATACGGGTTACTTGCTTTAAAAATTGCAGAACGACCTGAAGAGTCATGTGTGTTGGCATGTCTATGGTCTGCTTTATCGGTCAGACAGAGAGTACAGAGAAGCTATAAAATGTTACAGAAATGCCCTGAGAATTGACCCAGATAACATAGAAATTCTCCGCGACTTGTCGCTTCTCCAGGTTGGTGTACTTTGACTTTCTTTTTGGTGCAGCTCTATCCTTTGTTTTTTTTTTCTCTGTGAACCTTTGCTAGCAAACATGTTCCCCATTCCAGCATCAATAGCTTAAATAATCTCCTGCGTACTGTTTGTCGTTTATCTCTAAATTAGTCAACAAACATTTCTGTATTCTGGATTCCAAGCTCCTGATTTTTTAAGTGGATTAGTGCTGGAAAAGTAACACAAGTGGATGATTATAAGTAATGTTAAGTTTGTAACATTTTTGCCTTTACTGTTACATCCCAGTGCAAATACACCGTTTGCATTTCCTATTAATTGTTATTTTGCAATGATGTGATCTGTTAGGTTGGATATCTTCCGCCTCATAATATATGGGATTTCCCCTGTTTTCTTGCAGGCACAAATGAGGGACCTATCTGGTTTTGTTGACACCAGGCAACAACTTTTGTCCTTAAAGCCAAATCACCGCATGAACTGGATTGGTTTTGCGGTAGCTCATCATTTGAATTCCAAGTATGTCACTTGCTACCTATGTTGATTTGGATCAGTCTTACAGAAGTAAAAATAATTTGATCTTGAAACCCCGCTGAACTTTTATGGTAAACACTGAACGATGACAGTACATCACTAGATACTTACTTAAAATTTTATTGGACCTTTGGACGTTGTCTCGACTGTTTTTTGTCTTTATGTATGGCCTGAAGGGTGAATATCCAGGGCTGTATGCCCATTTGGCTCATACCTATCTCATCGTATATCTATCTCATCAATTGAATCCACAGTTTGCAGATATTCAGTCGTAAGTGGAGAGTTAATTCCATTTTTCATTCTTTGCTCCCTGCAATTACAATACTTGTGAATATTATAATATGGAAAAATTCATCAGTTCAATGTGGCCTTTTTCCCTGTCAACCACTTGTAGTTCTTCCAAGGCAATCGATGTATTGGAGGCATATGAGGGCACACTGGAAGATGATTATCCTCCAGACAATGAGCGATATGAACACAGTGAAATGCTGCTATATAAGGTGCCTGCCACACTTCTCTTGCCTTTCTTAGATGAGATTGCATACGTGGATTGTTTGTTTTGTTATTGCCATATCTGTACTTGTTTACCAATTTGCTATGATCTATTGATTGAATTTTTTGCATCAATTTTCTTTTGAAGTTGTATTATTATTGTGGTGTTTTTAACTTCCATCTGCATTTGCTTAATTATACTTATTATCATTTTGGTGTTAATTTTTATTTCTACTTGCACCTTTTGTGCATTATGAAACTTTGTGTAACTCTGTCAAATAAAGTTGCATATAGCTATTTTCTGTCTTCCTGGGATATGGTTCTGATGCATGTTATAATCAAGATCATTTTTTTAGAATCTTGTCGATCTTCTATTCTGCTGTTAAGATTCTAATAGTTTCATTCGTGACATTCTTATGGGACCAAAATATTGTATGTAAATCATGGTGCCATTTTTTTTGGCAGGTCTCGTTATTTGAGGAATCTGGGATGCTGGACAAAGCCCTTGAAGAGTTGAAGAAGAAAGAGAGCAAGATTGTAAGCCCTCTCCGCCCATATTATATTGTTGTATGTGGTAGGGGTATAGGTTCTCTAAGCAAGATGTTAAAATCATTTTTTTTTCTGTTATATTTTTTCCAGGTTGATAAACTGTCACTAAAAGAACAAATGGCGTCCATTTTGTTCAAACTAGGCCGCTTTGATGAATCTGAGAGAATATACAGATCCCTGCTTGTTATGAATCCTGACAACTATAGGTGAGATACTTGTGCCATCCTTTACTGCATGCATCCATCCTTAATTTTAGTGTAACATGACTTTTACTTTATGTTCAGTTCTTCTCATTATGCAACTGCCCTTGGCAAAACATTTGCTAGCCAAGTTTTATACGTAGGTTTTAACAGTCCATAGCGTGGAATAATGAAAAATGCATAGAATGTGACCAAATGAATATGCATTATTAAAACTGCCATGGTTGAGCCCGACAAACGAAACATGCCATCTATATCATGTTTTTTCTCATCAACAATTGATGTGTTGTTTAGGCATTGCTCTTAGTCAGCTTTCTGAAAACCTGTCCAGGTTTTCTACCTCATTATGGGATGTGTATAGGAAAAAGAATTAATGAGCTCATGCCAAACAACTATGGACCGTAAGTATCAAGACCATCAGCCCCTTATGGTGTATTTAGGACCAGCTTAAGTATGGATGGATGTTTCATGCATGATGTCAGTACGCTCTTTACATGCAGAGACCAAAAGCATCTAGTTGCATAGCTTTTTGTTGTTGATATTGCAGGGACTTTCCACACCCCTTGTTTAGCACTCTTTGGGTAGATTTAGGATCGAAGGTGTAGTGCCGGTATGGACTGGATTTACAGGTCCTACAAATATCAGACAGAGACAAGCTACAAGATCCTTAATAGCTATATCAATTTTTTATTAGGATGTATCCAAACTTTATCTTGTGGCTTAAATTATGAAGTTCCTTTGTACGCTACGAAAAAGTATTGTGTCTCCATTAATTACGAAGTTCCTTACAACACTATTCTTATTGACATTACATTTAAGCATAAATTACCTTTTATTACTATTTATTTATTAATTAATCAGTCCCCACTGGCTCTGCCCAGATACTTCATTGCTGTGCAAAAATGCCTTGGCCTCTACTCTGATAATGGTCAATATTCTGCTGATGATGTTGAGCGCTTATGTGCATTGTATGAATCACTCAAAAAAGATTATTCTTGGTCATCTGCTGTGAAGGTAAACATCTTAATTCGCCACTTGGCCAACTTTCAATGTTTTCTTGCCTAGTCGGTCCTAGGACCGACCAGACGACTAGTCAGAATTAGTCGTCAACCAGGCCAACTAATCGAGCTATTTCTGAGTGGAACATTTGCGTACCTGATGCGGGAGTCAAGCGGGGACCGGGCAACGGCAACGGCAACGGCTGTGGGTGGTGGGGCCCAGGGAACACAGCAGCGCTTGATGTGTCCAAATGTGCACTAGTCCAAACGCGCATCTGTAGTTGGAGTTCAGGTGCGGGGGAGCTAAGCGCCGGCGGCAGGGCTGGAGCCGAGCCTGGGACGGCACGACAGTGTAGCACGGACGCGGCAATGGGATTCAGAGGCGTCCGGGCATGTAGTGATGCAGGAGAGCGGTGCGTACTAGTATTACTAAGCCTAGCAGGCTGTCTGCAGCCCATTTGAAGTTCGCCAAGGTGCCAACAGCCTGCGCGGTAGCAAGCTGCCACAGCATCCCACAGAATGATCATCCCAGCCACTAACCGTACGATTAAGCAATGATTAGTTGGATGATCGGATGATCAGGTGACCTAATCTAGCTCAAAGAACTGACCAGGCTGACTAATCACGATTAGTCGGACGACTTGAAAACATTGGCCATTTCACTTTATTGTTACCTTGTGTCCACATTGGTCGAAACTTTTTTATTGTATGTCATATATTTGACACTTTGCAACTTTGAATTTGTATTTATTTCTTTGCAACAGCGTATTCCTCTTGATTTCCTGGAAGGTGAGAAATTCCAGGAGGCGGCAGACAATTATGTCAGACCTCTTTTGACTAAGGTAAATTTGGTTGCTTGTAAGTGATTGTTCAACTATCTAGCTACTGCATATAAGGTATCTCATTTATTGCCGGCCGTTTTGTTGTCTTCTTTTACTTTGCAGCCTTAGATTTCAGGCTTAGTAGGCAATTTATCTTTGTTTACGTTGATTGTAAGGTAATGTTTTTTTTTCAGGGCGTGCCTTCGTTATTCTCTGATTTAAGCCCGCTGTATGAGCATCCTGGCAAGGTAAAACTAGTTATAGCTAAACCTTTTTTAATGATCATGGCATGAGCCAGAAGTGTCATTTGTAATTTCTAAAATCCTTTTGACAGGCAAACATACTAGAGAATTTGTTCCTAAAGATAGAAGATTCAATCAGGACTTCTGGCTGCTTTCCTGGAAGGTAATCCATAGTGCCTGACGATAATTCATGCACCCTCATTCCATTTCGTTGCTTATTACTAATCAACTGCTGTTACCCCCATTCTATTTTGTTTGGAACACATGAAATAAATATACTGACCAGAAATCCTTGTGGAGGTAATAAGATCTGCTTAGTAGGCAATTCTTCTGAGAAATGCGTGCAATGCCTCTTGTTTAAGTTTCGCATTCACATTGAATTTTGTGAAAAAAAATTATGTGGTCAGTATGGATATCATATTTACCACAACAGTTGCTTGTTACAGTACAGAAAATTGTTATCAGATGGTGTCTATCCTCCATAATCATATTTTTCAGGAAAAATTGGTCTTTATCATTGTTGATGATTGCACTATTTATGTGCTTGTTTTAATTTAGTTTGCCATTAATTTTTTGACGCCTCGCTTTGCAGTCCACAGGAGCCTCCATCCACATTATTGTGGGTTCTTTTTCTGATTTCCCAGGTTTGTATTACCATTTATGTTCCCTGTCATTTTTCGTCTGTTGAAAACTTTTGAATATAGACATTGTGATGTTGGAGTTGGATAGTAATGCCACTCATCTTTGTCCGTCACAGCACTATGACAGAAGGGGCCAGTATGAAATTGCCCTCAACAAAATTGATGAGGTTATTTCACATACACCGACTGTCATTGATTTGTACTCAATAAAGGTCTCTCTCTCAGAATGAGTTTTCATTATGATTCGTTAGCCTGTTCTGTTGCTAATCTCAAAGTCAAAGGCACATGCTCTGATAATAATTATTAATACCAACACTTCGTTTTATTTCAGGGAAAGATTTTACAACATGCTGGCAATTTTGCAGCAGCTGCAGCATTGGCAGATGAAGCTAGGTCCATGGATCTTGCTGACCGTTATCTAAACAGCGAGTGTGTGATGCAGATGCTTCAGGCTGACCAGGTACAACTAAATTAAGAGTGTGCCTTTTTTTACTTTTCCCTGTTATCAAGTGCTATTTTAAGAATTGATTTGCCATATGGAAATTATTAGTAGATTTGCTGCCAAAAGTACTTATCAGTGTTTTCTATAATTTTTGCCCCAATAGTAATTGACTACGTTTATTGGATACCATGTTGATGTTCAGTAGATGTGATCAAGAGGATGGTAGGAGGAATACAATTATATATAATGTGTGTTATCCCAAAAGAAAGTGTTCAAGTTTCTTTGTTCTTGTTGGATTTAGCTTTTACATTTTGTTGTTCTTCACAACTTTTGCAGGTTGGACTTGCTGAGAAGACTGCTGTTTTGTTTACAAAAGATGGTGATCAACACAACAATCTTCATGACATGCAGTGCATGTGGTATTTGTTTTTTTTCTTCTTTGCTATGTGTCTCTTGTATTCTTTCTGCCTCTTAACTCATTTATTCTTTCTGACTCTTAACTCACTGGTCATTTAAGGTATGAGCTTGCTTCGGGTGAAAGTTATTATCGCCAAGGTGATCTTGGCAGGGCATTAAAAAATTTCTTGGCAGTTGAAAAACACTACGCTGATATGACTGAAGATCAATTTGATTTCCACTCATATTGCTTACGGAAAATGACGCTTAGAGCTTATGTTTCTATGCTGAAGTTTCAAGATCGTTTGCATGCTCATGAATACTTCCACAAGGCTGCCGCAGGAGCTATCAGGTACAGTTTGTAACTGGTGTTTTCTTTTTATTAATTTAGGCTTCCATTCAGGATATTTAGTAAATCTCTGGCACAAAATACAGGTGCTACATGAAGCTACATGATTCTCCAGCAAAAACATTGATGGAGGAGAATGATGAGATGTCAAAATTACCACCTGCTCAGAGGAAGAAATTGAGACAAAAGCAGAAAAAGGCAGAAGCGCGTGCCAAAAGGGTAATCTCGCAAGCTCAACTTTGGATAAAGGGCCATAAAGTTTTCTGAGTTGACCCCTATTCCTACAGGAGGCTGAAGAGAAACAAGAGGATGAAGCAGCAACATCAAACAGTTCAAAATCTGGAAAGAAACTGCCTGCAAGACCTGTTGATCTGGATCCACGTGGCGAAAAATTAGTCCAGGTATTCTTTTGCACTGCATAGCCTTGTACACTTTCGATTTTACAAGTTTTTGGAATTCCTGATATACCATCTTTAATTCTTTTATTATTAAGTCGGTACAAGCTGGAAGGTGGAAGTTTAGTTCGTGTATTCGTTTTTTGCAGATTGAAGATCCCCTTGCAGAAGCCTCAAAATACTTGAAGCTGCTACAGAATAACTCGTCAGGCTCATTAGAGACCCATTTACTTTCATTCGAGCTCAACATGAGGAAGCAAAAGGTGTTGCTTGCTTTCCAGGTATGATCTCCTTTTTGTGCTTTGTTTGCGTCTCGATACACTCTGACATGTTTCTCCATGACATGTTCCTAAAAGATTCTGCGTTGTCAATACGTTCCTAAAGGATTCTGCATTGTCAATACGTTCCTAAAAGATTCTGCATTTATTGAATTCACTGATTCAAATTACATCATGCTGATGAATTATAAGTGGCTTGCGTGTCGTCCTTGCAATTTTATTGAAAAATAAATATTCCAAAATATATTAAGCATTGCACATTTGCATATGTATCAAGTAATTTGCCTTAATGTTTCATTACAGACATGGAATACATAGTTCATGAGGTTTATTGGATTCAACTATTTTGACCATTAGAAGTAATCCATTCATATACAGTAACTTTGTATTGTAATGTGGAGAAGTGAAGCAAAAATTTAATTTAGCTTTCAGAAGGCCATAATTTATGTTCTGAATAGACACATGCTGACATGTATGGTCTTCTAATTCCCATATGCAACTTTGAGCAACAATTTCTGCTATAATATTAATGTCTGTAATCCATATCTATTCAGGCGGTTAAACAGCTCATTAAATTGGATGAAAACAGTCCAGATAGTCATCGCTGTTTGGTAAGTTTCTGAAACTTCACTACACACTTATGTTATTCTTTATCTAAGCGTCATAAGAAATTGTTTGAGTTATAAGGTTTGATCTGCTTATTTATTGCGCTGAGAACCTTGAGCCATGACTCTTTAACAAAGGGGAACATAATTGCGCCAGTTTTACATATGCACATGCATGTGTCGATTTAAGATCTACTTTATGTTATATGATTATGATAAGATTTAATATGTCATACAGTTAGGATTGATGCATGTAACACATATTGGATACATTGAACTCTGAGTATAGCTTATTAGCTTTTCTACTCATGTTTCTTGTTTGTTTGGATGGAGGTGGGTGAGCATGAGACTGTTGTTCTTACTTGTCTTCAAATGTTGCTCTAGAAATATCAAATAAGGAGTCATCCCGACACTATTCAAGCCCATTATTATTAGTGTCTTAATTTAAAGTCAGGGTCACAGAAATAAGTTATAGTGTTTCTTTGTTATAGCACTTAGATTCATAATGAATAGTGATTTTTTCCCTGTTTGACATAAGCTGCAAGTCGAAGTAAATGGATGACAATGATTATTACAAAACCCTGCCAGAGTTGTTACATGGCTACTACTTTGTTTAGGAGAAAATTGCAACATTGTTCTGAATGGAACTCATATGGGCCTTGTGTAGATTACATGCACAATTCATTGCGTCTGTGTCTGGAGGCCAAATAAGTACTACCTCCGTCCTAGTAGAAGTTTATTTCTAGCTTTTGTTGACCGATGCTTTGATCAGTGATTTCAATAGATTTGATTAAATTTACAAACCTAGTATTTGTACTTTTAAATTCATCAAAAGAAATACTTTCATAATATATATAATTTATATTGTTAAAATTAATTGAATTTATCAAAATCATTGGTCAAAGTCGTAATCAACAAAACCTAGAAATAAACTTCTATTGGGACGGAGGGAGTATGTTACTGTCGATTAATTGAGGGGTGGTTATTCAGGGTCGGAGCTAGCCATCCAGCTTTCCGGGGTCACCACACTTAGCAATGGGGTCAGTCACCTTGTTAAACAGTAATAACAGTGATTTATCACTGATTTTGCTGAAAATCACCAGTGTCAACTGACACCGATGAGCTCATGTGGCTCCGCCCCTGTGGTTATTATAGGGTAAGTAGTATTAGAATAAGTTGTTGAGGAAGGACTTAGAATCTATGTGAGTTCTTAGATGCAGATGTATAAATGACATCAAGTGGTGCTTTATTATTATTGTTGTTGTTCTAGATACACTAGGCTCTTCATTTTCCATTTTATGTTAAGTAAGTGAGCTGAATAATAAAAACAAATCCAATCAGTTTGTGCTCATTTATTTACTGGTTGATTCTGATTTTGTAGATAAAGTTCTTCCACAAGATAAACAGTCTTCCTGCTCCAGGGACTGATTCTGAGAAGCTAATTTGGAGTGTTTTGGAAGCTGAACGATCAGACATAAGGTTGTAAGCTGTCGATTGCTCTAGCACTGTGAACTTGTATCAGTTCATTTGACTAATACTTCTTACAGGCAATTACATGGGAAGTCTCTTATTGAAGTAAATAGAAATTTCCTTGAAAGGCACAGCGGTGACTATTTTAACTTCTCTTAACAGTTATTTTAATCAGGAATCCTACTTTTTGTTTTTTAACAATGTTTTTCACTAGGTTCATTGACGCACCGAGCAGCAGTAGCTGAGATGATGTATCTATTGGAACCAGGTAAAAAGTTGGAGGCTATTAAGTTAATTGAGGATTCAACAAATAATACAGCATCAGGGTAAGACCTAATGAAAACACTTCTAGTTTGTTCTGTTATATACGTAGTGTTTACCATTCAGAATTTATGCAGAAATAATGTGCTTGGTCCTGTAAAAGAATGGCACATTCAAGATTGCATTGATGTCCATAAATTGCTGGAGACAGTCTTTGGTGACAACGACGCGTCAAAGAGTAAGTTTAAGCATTGTTGTACCTATATAATCTATCTCTTCTTCGAAGCAGTTGGTAATTATGGCCTTTCTGCCATCCATTCCTAAATTGATGTCACTGTTGACTTTTAACATCAACTTTGACTATTCGTCTTATTAAAAAATATGATAACTTTCATATATTTTATTATAATTTGATTTATCATCAAAGGTATTTGAAATACGGCTTATAGTTTCACACATTTGAACTAATGTTTTGAATAAGACGAATGGTCAAAGATAATATTAGAAGTCAACAACGTCATCAATTTAGGAACAGAGGGAGTCTTCAAATTTGGAAGCTGTTTCAACGCACGGGCACAAGGCTTGTTATCCATTTATCATAAATGTTTACTCAAAGTCAGTTTCTATACCTGCAATATATTGTTACTAACTTTTGGGAAATCTGTAAAATGTGCCCTTTCTGGGATTCAGGACTTCCCTCGCCTCTTAAAAAAAAAGGTGCACTACTGCTGAATTGCAGAAAACATAGTATCTCTCGTGGACCAATTTTCCCTAACTTACAGTTTCCCTGGTGGCATGCTTCCAGGATTTACGCCTCTGCTCACGTTTTACTTGTTATGAAATCTAAAACTGAACCGTGCATTATCTGGATTATTCTTACAGGGTGGAAGTCACGATGTGCTGAGTATTTCCCATACTCAACTTATTTTGAAGGCAGCAAGAGTGCTATTGCAGCCTATACTATCGACAGTAGCATCGAGAATTTATCAGAAAATGGAACTGGCCCAAATACAGAAATTAAAACACAGGAGGGAGAGGGCATTTTGAATGGTCCTGTGCATATTGTTGACGACATAAGCAGGCTAAGCATTCGATAGTGCATCTTCAGATAGCTGCCTGGTGACATCTGGAACGGTACATATTTTTGGACTGTAGCCAGAGTCCATTATAGCCAAATCACTCACAAATACAAGAATTCTAGAGGGCAACAAGGTGCCCTGGCAATGGGTAACTTCTCGTGCATTTCATTTGAGGAGTATATTAGTCTGGTGATGGTCTCAGTTCCTGCATGTACCTTTTTGTTGCACTTTTTGACAGTGACAGAAGACATTTTATCCCAGTTTCGATGAAATTGTCCTGGCCGCCGGTGCTTATTGCCTGGTTTCATCAGGTTGTGATGATTCATTTAAAGCAGCGGGATCATGATTCCGTTGTGGTTAGTTTCTTTATTGTGACTCCTTGGACTACAAAATTTTGGCATAATACAGGTGTATTATCCTTTTGATTTATGTGTGTCAAGATAGTTTGGTGTATCGTGGGTGTTGCATCAAGAATTTTGCTTTTGCAACTTTTGCTCCTCGGTGTTGTAAATTAGTTTTAGTCTTGAACAGTGATTGTATTTTTTTTTTCAGAAACAATAATTAATGATAATTGCATGTGTTTAACGCAATGTGTTGTCTGCATTCAAGCATTTGATAAAAAGTGTGAAATAGCCTGTCTTTGGGGATGCAGCTCAAGTTACAGACAGCCAAGCCTGCCGGTGTCGCGTGGGAACGGGGAAGCGGGCTGATGGTGTCATTTCTCAAAAAGGAAAAGTTCTATTACCCTCCCTCAATTTCCGTGCTTGTGTGGTTTTACTTTCTTACATACAAAATTAGGTAGTCAGATTTCTTTAACTTTTAATACCCTTTTTTGCTCTTTGATTGATTTGATGGTGGTTTTTGCTGTTGTGGTGTCCATATGGTGATTACTGGATAGTCAACGTGTCACTGTTTTGTTTTAAATTTTAAAAATACTTAATAAGCTCAGAAAATTATGAAACTTTATAGATATTTAAAATATTTTTTTAAAAAAATATTTCGAAATTTTATCAAAAGGTTTAAAGGTCTAGTTTATTTTTGCAATTCTAAAAAGCTATTTGTCTATCCCAATTTTATAAATAAATTTGATTTGAATTTGAAGTGAGACATAAATAAAAATATTTTTCTTTTTTAAATATTTTAAACCTCTGAAAAGTTTTATAATTTTTTGAGATTATTAAGTATTTTTTTAATTTGAAATAATGACACATCAGTCTCACTGTTACGTCGCGTGGACACTATATCAATCAAAACCACCGTCCAAATTTATTAAATAGTAAAAATGAACGGTGTTGAAAATTGAAAGTCTAATTATCCAATTTTATAAAGGTAAAAACCATACCGCCGCAAAAGTCGAGGGAGCGTATCCTTCCCAAAAGAACGACGATGTCAGCGTGGGCTCGCGACCGGACGCACCCACGTCGGGGTCTGACGAGACAGGGAAGGCGCGCCAGTTGAGTCGACCGCCGGTTATGTCGGCGGCAAGAATAATTGGCGCGCGTCGCATCGGGAGGCGGGGCTGCTGCTCCTCACGTGCTCCCGTTCCCTAGGCAGCGGCAGCGCACCCGGCCGCTGGCCCGCTCGTTTCCAGAGGAGCGAATCAATCTCGTGGTGGCTCCGCTGCTCCCGCAGTCCCGCGCCCTGCCCAGCCGTACTCTTCTTTTTAAACCATCCCGGCTGGACCCTCGTCATGAGTTGGCGTGCACGGGCTTGCATGAGAATCCAGGGCCAGGCCACTGCGGGGGTCGAGCCATTGCATGCACAGCACTCCACGCGCGCGGCGTATTATTAGCAGAGGCCAGACTTAGCTGCAGCAGGTTTAAAAATTAAGTTACAGATAAAAATAATCGATTTACTTATTTTATTACAGTATCAAATTTAGTAGTTTTTAACGCAAATCGATCATTCTATTAAACTGAATGGGATCAATTTCATTAAAAGTTGAAAACGTTTTTTATTTTCACCCTGAGCGTCTGTCTACATCGACCACGATCGGCTCCAACTAAAAACTCCACGGTTCGTGACGCCCTCGACCGAGATGGTTGCTGCAGTAGTACGACAGAATGACATCAACAAGTTCTGTGAGTTTTTCTTTTTGTCAATGCGCACGGTCACCGGTGACTCAGCATATCAGCCGTGCGACTTGCAGAAAATGCGTAAGAAATCAAATGTCAGTGGATTCCTAGCTCTAGGCAAGGAAATGAACTAGGGTTGCAGTTCCAACGCAGGACCGGCCGGATATGCTGCTGCTACCCGGCATCGGATTCTTCTGGAGCTGACGAGGATCACTGCTTGCGACTTTTGGCGAGACCATGGGGATTCTTCTAGTAGTGGATTATTTAGGATAAGGTCTCCCTTGTTCCCTGTTCTTCTCGCCCGTAAATGCTGCGGCGTGTTGGCCCGCCGCCGCTCTTGTCGGCTGCGATCGAACAGATATACTCAAGCTTTTGCTCTTATCCATCCATGTCTCTGTTTCTGCAGGAACTCGCACTCAACGACAATAGCTTTTGGGAGACGACGAGGAAGCTTAGATTTGTGAACAAAGCAACAACAAAGAGAAAAGGTGACGGGGTGTGTGTGGCAGTGCAAGTGGACTTTTTTTTATTTGACAACTTGATCTTTTATCTTGGTCCTGGAAACTCGATTTGACCCACGTATTATATTTTTATTTTCTTAGAAATTACTGCCTCTTTTGAAATGCAGAAATTTTTCTCGTTTTCTATATTTTTCTGTAAAATTAAATTGATTCTTGTAAAATTCCAGCGTTCTAAAGAGACCTACGTGTGTTTGGCACATCTCCGCTAGATCTTTATGTATGCCCTCTCTAGCGTAGCATCACTCCATGTTAATTGAACCACTCAGCTTATTTGGTGATATATACCTTGAGGGGCACGAAAAGAAAAAGATGCATGCATGTATTACTAAGCTAAGTGGTAGGATGCCGATGAAGTCTGAACTTCAACTAAGAGTGACATTTTCCTAACCGGCTAGCTAACCACGTCAACGGACACAGTTTTCTACGGATCGAGTAACTTCTCTAGGCCTCATTTGAAAGGTAGAATTCCTTTTACAAGAAGCAACGTACTCAATTTCATAGTGAGAACATTGGGTTCAGAAAGTTTTTCTGCGATCCAAAGGGGCTAGCTAGGATTCTGAAAAATGAGCTTTGACACCGTTAATTTCTAACATCAATTTTGACCATCCGTCTTATTCAAAAATTTATTCAAATATAAAATTTTTTGCTATTATCTACTTTATCACTAAATTAGTGGTATTTAAAGCATGACTAATAATTCTACGCATTTAAACAAATTTTTTTAATAAGACGAATAATCAAAGTTAACGTTAAAAATCAATAGTATCAATAATTTAAAACCGGAGGGAGTATTTATGTGCATGGTGCTGTGGGCTCTCATAGTTGAACTATTTTGTAGGAGTAACAGAATAGGACATGCTAGCCATACCTGTACCATTGCTGAAAAAAAAAAGGATGAGAAGCTCTTACATATACCGTCAGCTAGTGCTACTTAGGTCGTATTTGTTATCCTTACCGATTCTCGTAATCTACAAAATCAGCCACAAGCTACGGAGAGAGTGATTCTGATATTGTAATAATCTAGGAGGAAGATTATGAGTATCGAAACAAAATCTACGAACCATTTGTTTTCAATAGCAATTATAGAAGCAGAAACTCTCAATCTGCAGTGGAAACAAACACAACCTTAGTTTGTGCCACAAAGTTTCTTGCTCCATATCGTTTATCGCATAAGCGAAAGTCTCTCGTCTGTACAGCATAGCTAGTATCAAAGCGAAACAGTGAAACCCACGCGTCCGTGTCAACTATAGAACGAGGGATTTCTGCCTTATCCACTAGAGGCCCCACCGCGGGGCCACGCATGAAAATGGAGCAACCTAGCTAGCAGGCTACGTACCTAGCCAGGCGACAAGGACGTCCTGCCTCGTCGTCGTGGATCATTCCTCCCATGGGAGTACAATACGAGTATTTGAGATGTCAAATACTCTTTTAGTTTTTAAATTAATGTTGTTGTTGATTTTTAATATCAATTTTGATCATTTGTTTTATTCAAATTTTTTTATAAATATCATATATTTTATAATAATTTGATTTATATTAGAATTATTTAAATCACAACTTAAAATTTTACACATTTAAACTAATTTTTTAATAAGACAAATGATCAAAGTTAAAGTTAAAAATCAATGAAGACATTATTTAAAAATGAGGGAGTATTAGACAAGTACTCATCTAGATATATTAATAAAAACTTGGTTACACAAATTTATGCTATAACCACAAAACAAAGATATATGGACGTAATATTTAATTATGATATATTAGAACATATACTTTATAAAAAATCTTTATATTTGTTTTGTTACTGTTGAAACTAAGTATCCTAGTAGTTGAAAGCAGTCTGATAAGCACACACAACTTGCATCAAAATGATAGTAAGTATATATGCAAACACAATGTGGGGGGGGGGGGGGGGGGGGGTAGGAGCGCCCTCACCCAGCGGCCGGCGTATCCACGCCGGTATCTCCTTCACCGTCTCAGCCGGCGCCCGGTGGTCTGGTCCCATCCATTCCACGACGAACCCGGCCGACTCTTGCGTCGTGGTCATGGCTTGTCCCATGTGGTTAATGAAGACAAAATCGTTACCTTATCTTGCGAGACACGACTTGTAACAATCTGAAATTTTCAGCAAAGTGAAGTTTATCTCAAATTTGTTTCATTCGATTTCGAAATTCTTCTTTTAATTTTCTGTTGGTCAGAATAATTTTTGTCTGCGGACTTTTGTTGGATCGAAATTAATTTCCACAGCACTTAACTAATTCTCAAACTTCTCCCATTTAACTCCTCTGTAAATACCCTCTCTATTTTATCTCTTCCGACCGACCTCTCTCTCTTTCCCTCATTTTTCTTTCCTCCTCTCCAAGTTTCCAGAACGGATCAGAGGGAGTGGGCCGTCACTGCGACTCTGTCCACCGCGCGCGTCACCCGTCGATCGTCTCGATCTTCCGTTCTGTCGTCGCCATCCACGCCCGCCAATCCACGTCCCTCGTCCCGCACGCGTCACCGTCCCCCGTCACGAGCCGCGTCCTCTGTGTGCCGTCATCGCGTCCCGTCCCGATCTGCACCCGTCGCTTCGGTCTTCATCGAGCGTCGCCGATCTGTCGCTGCGCTGACCCCGTGCGCTGTTCCGTGTCACCGTTTCTGGTCTCTGTTCCCGTCCCGCGCCATCAACCGCGTGGACCCCACACTGGTCAGCGTCGCCAAGCCAATTCCCGTCCGTCTTCATCCCAAGCCGTCCCCGTCCACGATCCTGCTGTACACGGTTCTGCCTCGGACAACAACCGCAGCGCCATCACTGATTCAACTGCGTCCGCTTCGATCTGTGGTGAGCTATCAAATCTCTTCAGTAAATCATTGTGTTAATTGCTCGGGAGAATAGTTAGATAGAAGAGCAGAGCGTCCCGCGTGTTCTTTTAGGCTAATCGATTTGCGGTTAGTTTAGTTTCTCATAGTCTAAATCGATTTTTGGGGAATTCTATTTGGTCTCAAAAGATTCTCAAAATTGTTCCGTTAAATTCATCTCGTCGAGAACATCGTGTAAAATTTTTCGAAGAACATTTTGAGCACGTTTAACCTAGTAATTTAAATTTAGATTTAATTATTCAAATTTAAATTATCATGTACGTAGTCTCACCCTTGTTTGAGTTGTGTTTAGCTGGTGATTCCGAGTAAGAGTACCGTGAGCCTGCTCAGTTCGACGACCTGAATCTCGGCTACGATCCCGAGCTACCAGGTAAGCCGCGTTCCTTTATCACTTTTGTACGCAGCATTTTAAACTGCATGTTTTGTTTGCAACCCTAATTTTCATGTCAACTGTTTTAAAATATGCTAGCAACATTTCTAAGCCGTGCTTATTTATTGTTCCACAAATATGAGCCCTAAGATTGCTTTAGAATAATTATTTTATTTTATACTTAGCCATGCTTAGTCGCATTTATTTTTTTATCTCACACCTGTCAGTGTAAAAATGGAATTTGTGTTAAATGATTTTGAACTGTGATTTAAATGTGTGAGTTTTGTAAATAACTATACATAACTATTTAGCGGGGCCAAAATAGAGTATAAAGAGTTGGGGGACTTTTGGGAAGTCCCTGTGGGCGTATCTGTGGCGGGTATAACGGAAAGATCCGGGTTGGAATCTTTCCGTGCGACTTGTTAGTTGTTGGCGTTGAGGTAGGAGAGAGTGCATGCCCGACAATTAAGGACCGAGTCATTCGAGCCTTATACGTTCAGTTGACAATCATGCACATCACGTTATCTTGTATGGGCAGTGGTTTGATCTTGAAGCTTACCGAGACTGCTTGTTTACCCATAGGTTGGCGGTGACATGTTAGTGTGATGTAAAGTTACGACTCCTCACATGAGATTGAGATACCCAACTGATCAATGGTAGGCTCTTCACAACTCAGAATTCGATTGCGTAGACACTTAGGATCTCTATCCTGAAGGACGGATAACGCTAGTTAGAACTTGTGGACGGATCTTGTGTATTCTTCGGGACTACGACGGTAGTTCCCGATGGAACTTCTCGTGGGTCCAGGTGTATACACTTTATAGAGTTACAGTCAATGTGCATTGCCACGTCCTTTTTAGAAGGACATCTCCTGAGTTGTGCTCCTTATTGAGTAGTTTTGTTTTCTTCCCTCCTCTTCTATTTCTAAATGTTTTGGACTCTGACCTTTGAGCTATGGCCAGATGTGGAGGTTGCATCGGCATTTAAAATGCACCCTCCGTCCGAGATAACAGAGATCTCTGCGGGGTAAGATAATAAAACTTGGCAGTTTTAAAATCAAACTTTCTTACATTTTTAAAATAAAATAAAATATTTTAAACTTGTATTTAGCACATGGGTCAACCTTTACCCTTGAAACCATTTGCATGCATACACTGTTGATAGGTAGTATAGGATTTGCTGAGTATTCATACTCACAGCTTCCTAATTTGTTGTTTTAAGAGGATACCCCCAGCTTGACTTCGACTGAGTCTTCGACGGACCGTGAAGTCAGCTCTTACGCTCAAGTTTGCCTGCGTAGAGGAGGTTCGCTGCCGCTGACATAATGATGCTTTCGTTGCTGTTTTTTTATGGTTTTCTTGATAGTGATCATTCTGCTCTGAGATGATTTCGGTTTGCGTACCGATGGACCCTTTAAAGGATTATATTCTAATAAATTTTATTTGACTTGCTATTTTTTATTCTTGTTTAATGCTTATGTTATAGTTTCTTGATTGATTGTTTGTAATATCGTGCTTGCTAAGCTCTTAGAATTGGCAAGGTCACGGAAGATCGAGACTTATTGAAAGATAAAAAAGATTCAATCGTTAGTGATGGTATCAGAGTCATACTTAACCGTAAGAGCAAAACCGTAAAAGTAGACGTAACTAAAGAATATATCTAAATTTCTAAATCTGTTATCAAATCTTCACCTCACGAGTGACCGAGGTGTGGATCCACCAAAGAAAGATGCCTCTTCGCTAAAATTTTGACAAAATTGCGTAGACGCAGCCAAAGGAAAAGCTGCTTGCACCACCGGTTCCGTGTGGCCAGGTTGCTACCTACCTGGAACCGTTGGTCCCCCCCCCCCCCCCTATGACTACGATTGATGTGTGCCTCTGGTCTCGATGCCGAAACACCACAATAAAAATAGTGTTTCAGATCATCAGAAACTCCGGCACTAGGCGCACTCGGGCAAAGAGAAAAAAAAAAGCATAGATCCACCATCGAGCTTCACCGTTATGACAACAAAAGTAAATTGGGTACTATATCATATCCCTGGCACAGTCTTTGCTTTGTTTCCAGTATGTACAAACACATCATTACGATATTCTTTCCTTGATGATGTTGTGAAAGTAAAATTTGCAGTGAGTTATGGTGGAGATAATACGTGATAGAGCTTTAATCGGCTGACTAATACTGAAAAGCGAAAACTATGTGAGATGTTCTACTACGAAATCGAAAAATATCCTAAATCCGTGACGGCCAAGAAGTGCTACTTACATTGATAGCGAACTTGAAAAGCCACCTACGGACGCTTTACACCCAGCCATTCTAGGTTTTGATAGCCACTTCCATAACTGGAGGCTCTAATTTATATCAGCAATACCCAAAAATTGTTGAAGTAGTAAATATATTAGTCAAATCGATAGGACAACCAAGACAGAGATAAGATGGTTATATGTCGAGACACCATACGGTTCAATCAACTCAGCAACCCGTTATTTGGAATATATGCAATAATGTTGATCCGGGAACAACCAAAATATCAAAATGAACATCGACGGTGTTGCTGAAAGCAAGTGTTATTATCAACGTCTTAATGGGCTACAGAAAATGGTACGGGCTTGATCGAGATCATCAACATCGAACATCCTTCACAGATCACATTCACAACATCCATCAACACAGGTAATACGGTCGCTGCTGTTCTTGTCTGAAACAGAAGTTAATCGATCTGTGTCCACAACTTGAGTACCTGAGAAATTTTGTGGATGGAAATTGCGTGTCATTTGTGACTGGTTTTGTCCGTATAAATTATGGCTTAGATATTGACATGCATGCCTAAAACTGATTATAAATACGTATACGGTTTTGTTTCTTGTTTAGAATCCAGCTAATATCACACAAAGCGAAGATAATATCCCAATGTACGTCCACTGGCCCATAGTGCTTGACATATCCAGCACACGTGTCCATGAGTGTGTTCGTTTATATAAAATCATATCCTTGTACAAACATAGAATGTTGAAGTTGAAATATTGCATTTTGCAACATTTTTTATGGTCTTTTGCAATAGAATAATCGAAGCCATCTGTAGTTTCTCCTGCAGATCCATTGGGGTACGATGCTTCTAGATGATCATGCACATGTGTACGTGTCGATGAGTCTTCCCATATTTATTAAATCCTCATAAAATCGTTGTTGCACCATCTAGATTAATTTAGAACAGCATTTTGATCGTCTTTTCCCCCGCAAAATGGTTAACAATTAATCCAGCCTCTGCGTTTTTTTAGTGCATCCTACACAAATTGTCAATTTTCTGATCGAAGTAAAACATAAAAGAAGCAGAAGTCAGCACCATGAAGGCATGCATGAACTATGATCATGCATCCAAGGAAGCACAAGTTAGAACAATACAACTTTCGTTTGTTTTCTTTTGGGGACGGATGAAACGGACGTCCTCAATGTATTATATTCCCTTCATTCTTAAATTCTTTGGCATTTGTTTTATTTAAAAATATGATAAAAATCATATATTTTGTTATAATTTGCTTTATCATTAAAACTATTTAAATTGTAACTTATAATTTTATACCTTTAAATCTTTTCTTAAAAATACAAATAATTAAAGATGATGGTAAAAATTAATAGGGACAGTAATTTAGAAACAGAAAAAGAAGAAATTCGTAGTCGCAGCAAGTAAACGGATTTAACGAACCGAGGGGTCGTCATCACATACGCGGGCGCGAGTCGGGTAGCTGTCTGGCTGTCATCATCCCCGTTCGATGTTTTGGGGATTGGAACGTCGGATCATCGCCACATGGATCGAAACCGGTGTCGCCTCCAACTTGGGTTCGTTCGTGCGGGTCACATAGGTCATGCAGCCCATGTCATAATTGGGACGGCATCTGCATGTGAAGATATTTTTTGTTGGTTCTTCGCCGGCAGCAGCAGATCGGCGCAAAATTCTTGCAGAACGAAAGGGCGGGCGGCCGGAAAGCAACAAAATAGTTCTGTGTAGTACTCACAGCGACAAAACGAATGAATTTACGGTGTCATTTTATTTTTTTCGATAGTATCAGAGTTTCTGATACAATCTTACGGCAATAATAATTTAGAAACAGAGCGTTTAAAAGTGTGTAAAAATTAGCAACTAAATCAGATGCCTCAGGCGGGCGACGGATCGAGTCCGTGATTAACTGACTGAGATGAGACTCTGTTTTTAAATTGATGTCGTTGTTGACTTTTAATTTTAATTTTAATCATTTTTTTATTTAAAACATTTTGATAAAAAATATATTTTTTGTTATAATTTGACTTAATCATTAAAGTTATTTGAATTTCAACTTAAAATTTTATATATTTAAACTGATTTTTTAAATAAAACAAAAAGTTAAAGTTAAAATTAAAAGTAATCAGAACGGAGGGAGTATACGTAGACGGCACGTGCTGACAGAACGCGCACATGCACTGCATGTGGAAAAATGGCTGCCAAAGCGCATGCAAATGCGCAAAAAACCAGAGGCAGAAATTCCTCCTCCTAGACGCAATGCATGCTCTGAACATGTCTTCACATGCTCCGGGCTTTTCGCTTCTTCGTGGTCGGCTCATAGTTTCACGGCACGAAATGGATGTTTTTTTGTAAAAAAACCTTTATTTACCTTTATATTGGAGGCTTTGAGATGAGCTAGCTGAAGAGTGCACGAATGGAATGGGTTTGGAAAATTTGTCTACACTTGTCTCTATTTATCTGAGTCACACCGTTCGTTTCAAAATTATCTGCAGAACACTGGAATTCAAAAAATTTGTCCTCAACACACCGCGAGGAATATTTCTCGGTAAAATGTTCATCCTGTCCCTGGCCTCTCAACATGTACGCAGTGCCCATTCGACCCTGAGCGTTCGAAGCCCGACGTCCTTCTCGCCATCGCCGCTCCTGCCTCTGCCCCCGGCGCCTGTCACGACCCGCCGCCATCTTTGGTGTCACTAGGGGCACTGAGTACACGTTGAGAGGCCAAGGGCAGGATGGACATTTTATCATAGAATATTCTCGAAATATTCTTCGCGGTGTCCTGAGGACAAATTCGAATCGAGCAGTGTGGCTCAAACAAATAGGCACAAGTGCAGTATCATGTAGACAAATTTCCCAATGGGTTTCTATATATATTGCGCCAAGTTAAGATTAGGGTGTGTCTGACAGAGCTTCTATCTACCGGCTTATATGACTGTTTTATATACTGTTGATATAGTAAAAACACTGTTTATATAAACCATTTTCATCTGATCCGAACAAGCCACGTTTTCGCGGCTTTCCCAGCTCATGCACTGAGCTGGAGCTGCTCAGACCCGGCCAAACGGCCCCCCTTAGTTTGGCAGACCTTCTCAAAGTGCTTTGTTTCAAAAAAGAAAATTATACTGTTTTCGTCTCTTCAAAAAGCACTTTTCTAAATTATTATAGCTTCTCCACCCATTTCTAGTGTGGGACCATAAAAATCATTTTGTCAAACATTTTTAAAAGTGATTTTCTAGCGAAACTTTTTTTAAAAAAAATGCTAGATGGAACGGAGCCTTAAACTCAAGCCGTTAAAAAAGCCTTAACAAAATGGTGTACAAAAGATACCAAGCTATTTGTGTGGACAAAAAAAATAGCACTAATTACGAATGAAATATACTCATAAGCCAATCAAGACATTGTTATCTTTTCACATGGAAAAAAATAATCTCAGTTCTAATAATCTGGATTGAAAAAAAAAAATACATATCCAGATTATAATCTCTATATTATGGTTTTGTTTGTTCGTCTTATAAGCGACTTACCGATCAAAATAAACATAATTCCACTTGATGGCCGTTTTAGAGATTTGAATTATGAGGAGCGAAAAACGAGCTTAGCTTATAATGTAAGCTTGACTGAGGAAATTATTCCCAAACAGGACCGATGCAGTGGAAATAAGCAGAGCCTAACCTAAAGCCCGTCGAATAAAATGGACAAATAAAAGTTTGGGAGAAAACAAAATCGAGTAGTACCTCCGTTTAAAAATATAAGTATTTTAAAATTTAAATAAGGCCAAAACTTTTTAATTTCTATTAATAATATCTAAAAATGATATAATTTTTAATACAAAATATAATTTTTATAAAAGTTTATTTAATGATGAATTTTTAAAAAAATATAATTTTTATATAATAAAATATTATTAATTATATATTATTAATGATTAAATAGATAAAAATTTGACTTTAACTAAATCTAGAAATACTTATATTTTGAAACGGAGGGATTACTAACTAAAAAGGATTTTGTGGGTGGTGTATAAATACGGCACCCAAAAGCCCTTCTCCTCCCCCCTCTATCCCCCTGCCGCCCGCCTCCATTTCCTCCGTTCCGTTCAGGGCCCGCCCCACGGCCACTCCCCTCCACCAGTCCTCCAATCCTAAAACCTCTCCTTCCCGGACTTCGCGCCAGGCACACGCCTCCACCACCGACCGCTCTTGTGGTTTGGCCGAGGGATTTGAGGAGTAGGAGGAGGCGGCGGCTGCTGCTGGGGATTTGTTCTGTGCGACTGTGCGAGATTTCCTCGCGAGATGAAGTACGTGCTGGTCACCGGCGGTGTGGTGAGCGGGCTCGGCAAGGGCGTCACAGCCAGCAGCATCGGCGTCGTCCTCAAGTCGTGCGGCCTCCGCATTACGTCCATCAAGATCGGTACGTGCCGCCGCCACGGCCACCACCTCCTCTTCCTATTGCAGTAAAACAGCGGGACCCTCTCCGTTCAAAGAACGGATTTGTTGGGCATTGAAAGGCCGCGTATTGGGGCTGCTTTCTCACGTGGATTTGACTGGGGTGGCTCGGAACACTCGATCCGTTACGGCACCACTAGCCGGCGAAAGATTTGTTTTTTTTTTGAGTGATTCGCGGGGGCGCAGACGCGCAGCGCCGTGGGTGAGGGTAGGTCTGGCGGGGCTCGGGTCCTGGGACGGGTTTGGTGGAAAGTCATTCTTTCGAATTCGAACCTTCCGCTGAGTGCTACTGCCCTTCTAGTTCCTTGGTGGTCGGGGTTTTAGGGGCATGTGTTGTAAACATGAGTCTGATTCGCTAATCTTGTCCCGTGCAGTGAGAGGTCTTGTGTTCTTTTCTTTTCCTTTCAGAGATTGCTTTGTTATTGGTGGGCACCTACTTAGTTTGCACATAGTGGAAAGGGGATTTTGGTCCACCTGATTCGGAGAAGGATTGTACCTTCTTTTGACTTTGTAGTTTGTCGTGGTGATTTGTGAACCTTCTGCTGAGGCCATAAAGGCTTCAAGATTGAACAATGGTGATCCGTTCAAGAGTGTTATTATTCCACAACATTTAAATTTCACTAGCTTGTGGTTATCAGTTATGCTTAAACAAGCGTGGCAGTGTTTTCAGCTCCTTAGAAGACCAAAGTATTAAAGTGAAGCTACATGGATAAGATCATATATTTCTGAAGAAAAACAAGCTGTAATAAGTTCACTTTCAAAATGAACCATAATTTTGGTTCTTGGTGTTGCGGCAGCAGAAACAAGGTGTTGGAGCAGACTAGGTTTCCCCTCCCTTCCCTGTCTCTGTCTTGTAGATACGTTATGCTGCGGAGGGTTTGCTTACAAAGTATGAACCATTGGATGCCAGCTCTGCGCAGTGGAATCTTTGACTTGATTCAATCTGATTTTACATGTTTTGTTTGCCCTTAGTTATTCTTATCCAGTACCACCTAAACCTTTCTTTGTTTTTGCTGTTGTAGGCTTGTGGTTTTTTGTACTGTTGCTGCACTTGGGCTTTGATTAGCTCTTTGCCTCATAAAATTGGTGGCGGCAAGCCAGCTAATAGTTGCTCAAATGCTTTAGTTTCTTTGCTTTTGTCTTCATGCAGTTGATTTGTTCTATTTGAATTACCTGAATATGCAGACCCGTACCTTAACACCGATGCTGGGACCATGTCCCCATTCGAACATGGTGAAGTGTTTGTGTTGGATGATGGTGGCGAGGTATTGATATATTGACCTGTCACACAAGCCAATTTGCTAGGGGGTAGTCCATAACATCTTGTTGAGGTAATATGTTTTCCACCTTTTTAGGTGGATTTGGATCTGGGGAACTATGAGAGGTTTCTTGACATTAAACTGACTCGGGATAATAATATTACTACGGGAAAGATTTACCAGGTAAGCATAATGAACCCCTTGCCTGAACTGAATTTGTGGATTAATCATTTTGCCAATCAGCACAGTAGTTATATAATGCATTATTTGGTACGCGCACATTCATAATAGTAGTAAAATATTTCAAGCGACGCTGATGTTATCTTGTAGTTTGTATGGAGGAAAAGGATGTGCATGTTGTGTTATGTGATTTGAGTATGTTAAGAATACTAGGAGAATGTATGGGACATACATACTAATGATAGCCTGTTAGATACTGTACATCATAAATACAGTTGCTCTGCATAATAGGCTTCTCTAGCTTTTCTTATTCAACTTTTGTGTTGATGTTGATGACAGTCTGTACTTGAAAAGGAGAGGAAGGGGGAATACTTGGGAAAGACTGTCCAGGTGTGGATTGCTTCGTGTGTACTTACAGTTTTTTCATTCTGATTTGGTAGCTTCTGCATGTATGTGTCTGTACTAGTGCTGATTGTCATTTCTTTACTTTTATTTATAAGGTTGTACCTCACATCACAAATGCCATACAAGAGTGGATTGAGCGTGTTGCTTTGATACCAGTGGATGGCAAGGAGGGACCAGCTGACGTCTGCGTGATAGAATTGGGGGGCACTATAGGTAGCGTGAGAGAGCCAACTGTTTCAAACATTTATTTTTGTTCATTGGTTCTGCAACAGCTGGTAGGCAGTTTAGAGTGGGTTTTCCTATTTTTGACTGAGTCTTGAATATGCAGGTGATATTGAATCCATGCCATTTATTGAAGCTTTGGGTCAGTTCTCTTATCATGTTGGTAAGGACCTGCACATTTATTAATTATTATGATTCATGCAACCTCAGTGTACCTCTGCAGCTAAGCAGGATTGAGATCTTTTATTTTTGTACGCTAATTTGGTTCCCAGGCCCTGGAAACTTCTGTTTGGTGCATGTCAGTCTAGTTCCAGTTCTGAATGTTGTTGGTGAACAGGTATCCTTGGTCATTAATTTTCCACTATACATTTTTATATAATTTATTCTACATGTTAAATTTAGATAGTTCTGTTTCGCCCCATTGACCTATTCGTTATTCTTCACTTCTGTTTACTACTGTAGAAAACAAAGCCGACACAACACAGTGTGCGTGGTTTAAGGGGACTCGGGCTCACTCCAAACATTTTAGCTTGCCGCAGTGCAAAGGTTTGTCTGTTTGCCATATAACTCATTTACCTTAGCACAGTTTTCATATATGTCTATTTAACAGGCGCTGGAAAATAATGTGAAGGAAAAACTATCCCAGTTCTGCCATGTGCCAGTAAGGGAGCGATAAATTTCTTAGGCAGCTGCTCTAGCATTAATTTCTCAGGGTGCTCATGAGTAATTGTATTTTGTAGGCTGCAAATATTGTCACGCTGTATGATGTTTCCAATATCTGGCGCATTCCTTTGTTGCTGCGGGTATTGTTTTCGTAGTACTCGAACTTATTTATCATTTTTCTTGATTCTGTGTTTTCCTCTAATTCTTGATTGTTTCCTGCAGGACCAGAAGGCACATGAAGCTATTCTTAAAGTCCTGAACCTGGAAAGGTTGGACTCAAATATCTAGTCAGATTGTTCCCTGCAAGCCACATCATTACTATGCACTGATGTCTCATAACATTTCCAGCTTTGCTCAGGAGCCAAAGTTAGATGAATGGGTCACAAGAGCTACTATATTCGACAGCCTTACGGATACTGTTAGATTCTTTCCAGTTAGACTCTTATTAAATGGAAGCATTTCATTCCCTCGTTTCATGCGACCAACTGTGATCATTTCAGGTGAGGATCGCTATGGTCGGGAAGTACAATGGCTTATCCGATTCTTACCTCTCTGTGTTGAAAGTGAGCATGAACATTACAATGATATTTTCTTTTTCCTTACAAAATGTTAACTCTGTCTTTCTTACTCCTGCGTCTGTTGCAAAATTTTGCAGGCCCTGTTGCATGCTTCTGTTGTCTGCCATAGGAAACTTGTTATCGACTGGGTTGCTTCTACAGATCTTGAGGACTCTTCTGCCATTGAGGTTCGGCACAATCCCCTGCAGATTACAGCTCCATATGTTTAGCCTTGAGTTACTTTATTCTTAACTTGCTGTTGCTCAATTTTCTAGACACCTGATGCATACAAAGCAGCATGGAATTCATTGAAGGTGGGGCTTTGCTCATAGATTATTTTAGAACATGCAAATGTTAGAATTTTGTGACCTATGCTCTTTTTTTATTGCTTACATGAATATCTTTCATTTTTATTTGTAGGGGGTAGATGGAATTTTAGTACCTGGTGGCTTTGGTGACAGAGGTGTTCAGGGAAAAATTCTGGCTGCTAAGTTTGCACGTGAAAAGAACGTCCCATATCTTGGTATATGCCTCGGAATGCAGATTGCTGTTGTAGAGTATGCCCGTCATGTTATGAATCTCTCTGATGCAAACAGCACTGAATTTGATCCTGATACTAAGACACCTTGTGTTATTTTTATGCCTGAGGTAATTATTATGAATAAGTGCTTTTGTTTGAAGCAATTAGATTTCATACCTTGCCACTGAATAATTCCATTGCAAGAATGACCTTTGGGAAGCCTCGTATGTCATACTGAAATTATATTGTTTTTAGGGTTCTAAAACACACATGGGTGGGACCATGCGACTAGGATCAAGGAGGACTTTTTTCGAGGTTGTTGATTGCAAGTCTGCTAAGCTGTGAGTGCATGCATAGCTTTTGCATAACTCATTATGCCTGTGTGTAAGCCCATTGAAGTTGTTAAAAGCTTATGGCCTATCCTTTACTGATGACTTTGACCATGTAGGTACGGTAATGTTGCTTATGTAGATGAAAGACATCGGCACAGATATGAGGTACGCTTATATTTGTTGTTATCTTTTCTCTGGGTCTAGGAGTGTAGATCCGAGAGTTTTCGTGTCGGTAATAGATCTGTGGTTCGGAGGTGGTCAATACCTTCGGATCCGGTCTCAGGAGTCGTGGAAGACGATCCGGCCATCTGCCCTTTGTCGGTGCTGTCCTCTGCGCTAGGGCAGCGTCGGTCGGTGAAGAGGGCAGCGGCGTAGAGGTCACGGCGACGTCGTCGATCTCCCGGTGACGGCGGTCGTCGCAGCGGTGACGGCGATGGAGCTTCCCGTCGGCACAGTGCCCCCTCACAGATCGGGTTTAGAGATGTCGGTGAGGTGCGGCGGTACGGACGAACTTAGGTCATGAGTTCCGGCCGGCCTCCCACCTCTATTTATTGTGGCGCTGGCGACAGGGGCCCACCAGCCATAATGGGCTGGGCGCCCCCGATCAGGGCGCGATTAGGTCAAGGGCCCATTAAAGCCGTTGGGCCAAAATGGGTGGAGATCAATTTTCAACATTCTCCCCTTTGATCTCACTTTATACTTTTATCTTTATTACTTTTTAACTTCACTCATTCCATTACAGATTAATGCATAGAACTGTCTCATCGTCACGATCAATCGTCGATAGACTTAACAGCTACAATACATTTTTCTGTTCTGAAATAGTTACTATATATTTTGGGCCATCTTTTAGTTCAGGAATCACAGGCTTTCCCTTAAACACATGCCGGCAACATGTTCAATAAATACTTTGGGTGGTAAGCCTTTAGTAAGCGGATCCGCTAGCATCTTTGCGGTGTTTATATGCTCAAGATTTATGATTTGATCTCGAATTTTATCTTTCACAACATAGTACTTTATGTCAATGTGTTTGGCAGCATCACTTGACTTATTGTTGTGTGCATACGTCACTGCGGGTTCGTTATCGCAGTATAACTTAAGTGGTCTATAGATGTCGTCAACCACTTTTAAACCGGGTATGAACTTTTTAAGCCAGTTCACCTGCCTCGTAGCCTCATAACATGTTACAAACTCGGCATACATTGTGGACGATGTAGTGACGGTTTGCTTTGAGCTTTTCCACGAAATAGCTCCTCCAGCGACAGTAAACACATATCCGGATGTAGACTTTCTATCATCTCCCGCATAATCAGAATCTGTATACCCCACTATATGGAGTGAATCTGATTTTTTATATGTCATCATGAGACCTTTTGTTCCTTGCAAATAACGCAAGACTTTCTTTATTAATTTCCAATGCTCTATTCCAGGATTGCTCTGGAATCTGCCAAGTAACCCGGTAACAAATGCTAAGTCAGAGCGTGTACATACTTGAGTATACTGTAAGCTTTCGACAGCTGAAACATATGGAACCGCTTTCATTTGATCGATCTCATATTGGTTTCTGGGGCATTGAAAATCCCCATATCTGTCGCCTTTGACTATAGCTACAGGTGATGGACTACATTTATGCATACCATATTTCTTTAATACTTTCTCTATGTATGCTTTCTGTGACAGTCTCAATACCCCTTTGTTTCTATTTCGATGAATTTCGATTCTTAAAACGAATGAAGCTTCACCAAGATCTTTCATATCAAAGTTAGAGGACAAAATCTTCTTTGTCTCCAGTAGTAGACTGACATCATTACTAGCTAGTAAGATATCATCCACATACAAGATTAGGAAGATAAACTTTTCATCTTTAAACTTTGAATAAACACAGTTGTCCTCTATATTTTCTTTAAACCCAAATTTCTTTATCGTGCTGTCAAATTTCAAGTACCATTGTCTTGAAGCTTGCTTTAACTCATAAATCGATTTCTTTAGACGGCATCTCAGTTTTTCACTTTCTTCTATAACAAAACCTTTCGGTTGTGCCATGTAAACATTTTCCTCTAAATTCCCATTTAGAAATGCTGTCTTTACGTTTATCTGATGTAACTCTAAATCATAATGAGCCACTAGTGCCATTATGATTCTGAAGGAATCTTTACCTGACACCGGAGAAAAAGTCTCATTGTAATCAATCCCTTCTCTTTGAGTAAAGCCTTTTGCCACGAGTCGCGCTTTACATCTTTCTATGTTCCCTTGGGAGTCGAATTTTGTCTTGTAGACCCATTTTACAGCCTACTGTTTTGACTTCTTTAGTAATTACTTCTAAGTTCCAGACTTTATTAGTTTTTATGGACTTCATTTCTTCTTCCATGGCCTCAAGTCATTTTGAAGAGTTTTCGTTTCTCATGGCTTCTTCAAATGAGGTGGGATCATCATCCATTTGAAATTCTTCTGTTTGATAAACTTCATAGTCATCAGAAATAGCTGATCTTCTTACTCTTTGAGACCTCCTCGGGGCCTCTTTATTTTGTATATTTTCTGTTTGAAGCTGTTGTTGCTCTCTCTCATCTGTGGCAATGGGTTCTATTGGATCCTGAGAAACATGTTTCTCATTTTCATTCATTGTTGCCACAGGAGGAACAATAACAGGTGCTTGCACCACAGTATCTCGCACTGTTGGTGCAGCGACAGCAGGTAGTGTAAAGAATGGATCTTGAATCATCGAAGTGGGCGCATACGCCCGCTTCTCTTCAAGGTCAATCTCTCGAGCTACCATGCTCCTTCTCATCATTTCATCCTCTAAGAAGACAGCGTATCTCGTTTCTACAAACTTTGTATGTCTGTTTGGACAGTAGAAACGATAACCTTTTGACTTTTCTGGGTAACCAATAAAATGGCAACTCACAGTTTTGGGATCTAGTTTTCTAAAATTTGAGTTAAATACTTTAGCCTCAGCTGGGCTCCCTCACACTCGTAAGTAGTTTAACGAGGGAACTCTACTTGTCCACAATTCGTACGGTGTTTTCGGCACCGATTTACTTGGTACTCTGTTGAGAATATGAATAGCGGTTTTTAACGCCTCCATCCACAAGCTCAATGGCAGTGGAGAATAGCTCGTCATACTTCGCACCATATCCATCAAGGTACGGTTGCGTCTTTCAGCTACTCCATTTTACTGAGGTTCGCCCGGTGTAGAATACTGGGCTACTATTCCATTTTCCTGTAGAAATCTTGCAAAAGGTACAGGAACTTGTCCATACGGGGTATGCCGACCGTAGTACTCCCCCCACGATCAGATCGGACTATCTTTATCTTTAAATCGTGTTGGTTTTCAACTTCAGCCTTAAATATCTTAAATTTATTCAAGGCTTCATTTCTTTCTTTAATTAGATAAATGTATCCATATCGGGAGTAATCATTCGTAAATGTTATGAACGAGTCATAACCATCTATACTCTTCACAGAAAAGAGACCACAAATATTCGTGTGAATAATTTGTAGAACTCCTGTGTTTCTTTTTGCATTTTTCTTAATTTTCTTTACATATTTTCCTTTAATGCAATCTCGACATTGTTCTAAGTCTGAGAACTCTAGTGGAGGAAGAATATCATTCTTAACTAGCCTTTCTATTTTCCCCCTCGAAATATGGCCTAAACGACAATGCCATAATTTCGACGACTCATCTAGAGTTATTTTTCGTTTTCTATTTTCATTCATAGACGAGGATTCTTTTATCTCGCACGCAACGTTATCATTATCGCATACGACATTCACATCATCACGTAGTGATAGCAAATAAAGCTCATTTTGTAAGATGGCAAGACCAACACATTCTTTATTAAACTTTATTTCACACTTGCCATTTCCAAAATGACAATCATAACCATCATTATCCAAACATGAAACACTAATCAAATTCCTCTGTAGAGAGGGTACATAAAGAATATCTCTAAGTATAAGAATGAAGCCATTAGCTAGCTCTAATGAAAGATCGTCAACGGCTTCAACTTCAGCTTGGACTCCGTTTGCAACTTTAATGCTTCTTTCTCTTTGCGTAGTCCTCGTCGAACGGAATCTCTGCAATAAATTAGCAACATGAACAGTTGCTGCTGAGTCAATCCACCAAGTAGATTTCGAATATTGCACATATAGGGATTCATTTATAAAGGTAATAATGTTCTCACCTTTCTTTGCCATGATCATCTTTAGATATGAGAGACAATCTTTCTTGTAGTGTCCCGTCTTTTTACAGTGAAGGCACTGATCTTTGTCCACTACAAATTTATTCTGTTGAGGCTGATGGACAGTGGCTTTTCCCTTGTTCTTTGAGGAGTAGCTATTGAAGTTCTTTCTTTTATTATCCTTTACATAGTTGATAGAACCACCATGTGAAGCTTTAATTTTATCTTCCTCTTGCACACACATTGCTATGCACTTTTTCAAGTCCCAAGACTCGGGTTGCATATTGTAGTTGACAATAAACGTTTCAAACTCTTTTGGCAAAGAAGTAAAAATCAGATGGATAAGGAGTTCATCCTTGAGACTCAGATCCATTGGTTTGAGCTTCGATGTCATGTTGCTCATTCTTAGTATGTGCTCTCTAATGCCACCGTTACCACCAGAGTACTTTTCATTCACAAGTTGTTTAATGATTTGTGTGGCGTATGTCTTTGAAGAGCCAGTAAACTGACTATTTATTCTTTCAATGTACTCTGTGACGGTGTCACACTCCGCGATTGAACCCACAATTGCTTTCTCCTCTTTCCAGCCGTCTTTCTCTCGAGTTCTGGCGACGAGCGCGTCGCGTGGGCCGGAAAAATCGTACGCGACTGCATCCGTACGCGAGACCCGCTCTGGGGCCCGCCAGCAGCCGCTGCGGTCGCGTC
>BCLG01000235.1:118069-152430 GCA_001602295.1 Zoysia matrella | reverse complement strand
ACATCTCCCGGAGCGCGGCAAGCACGCTCTTGGCGTCCTCGAGGCGGCAGAACCCGGCGATGGCGGCGGCGTAGGTGGCTGCGTCGGGCCGCTGCGGGGAGTCCGGGCGGCAGAGCCAGCGCAGAACGGACGCGGCGTCGCGCGCACGGCGGTGGCAGAGGAGGTTGTCGAGCAGCGGCGCGGCGAGCGGGAGCGGCGACGGGCGGGCGGGGTGGTGGCGGAGCGCGGTGAGGAGGGCGAACGCCGGGGAGAGGGTCGGGAGGGAGGCGAGGTGGGCGGCAAGGGAAGGGAGAGGGAGGCGTTCCAGGGAGCCAGGGAGGAGGAGCGCGGCGGAGAGGAGGCGGCCGGCGGCGGGGACGTGGCCCGCGGAGAGGAGCCGCGGGAGGAGCGCGGAGACGGTGTCGAGCTCGGACGGGGAGAGCGGTTCCGGCCGGGGCTTGGACGGCGGAGCTGTCGTGCAGAGGCCAGCGTTCGTGAGGACGGAGCCGCCTGCGCCGTCGAGCAGCGGCGCGAGGCGGACTAGTGGGCGCAGTGAAATCATTCTTCTACGCCTGGCTCGATCGACCAGGAAACCGACGGAAAAAAAATTCGGTGGCATCCATGTTAACTATTATGAGCAGAGCAGTTAATACGAGCATTGATTAGATGTTAATTATTTGTTGTCACATAACATCGATGCTATAAAATTTTTTTTCTTAAACCTACTGGTTCGCTGTTAGGCTGATGTGGGGAATTGGGCTGGGGCTGCCATCCCTCAAACTCAGTTTCTAGCATGAATTAAAGTGAATACATATTAAATTAACTAACTTCTGTTTAGAAAAATTAATTAAGATGAGAATGAAATTTATCTTGTATTTGTTTTTCTTTCTTTCTGTGACCTGGTTTTGTTCAAAAGGGTAGAAGGTATATTTTTATTTTAGATCATGGAAGGAAGAAATATAAATATAGACCTAGTTTTATTTCCATCCTATCAAAAAATTTCATAAATAAGTATTAAGTGATTAGTATAATTAACTTATTTCCTAATAAGAATCAATTCTAGTAGAGAATTATTTCGGGCTGTAACCGAACAAGCCCTTAGCAAGTACTGGTAGTAACAACACCGCTGCTAAGCAAAATCTTCACATACATGAAGTTAGATTCTCGATCAAAATAAAAAAATCTATAACAAACATTATTTTTAAAAAAATAATTTTTAACTAATTATATGAAGTGATTATTAAAATGAACAAACTGAGAGTAAAAATAGTAATTTCTCTTCATAAAAATTTTAAAAAAACTATTTTCAATCACAGAATCATCATAAAAAAATTCTCACTTCTAAAGAACGCCACTATCCCCTCCCTCGCGGAGCTGTATTCGCCTGTGCCAGAACCTCATCACTAGCCTCGTCCGCACCGGAGCGATCCTGCGGCCACCACTCACCCATGGTGCGGCTCTCGCCCACGTAATCCTTGCTACAGTTGCGCTTTTATCTGGTGCAGGGACATGTGGCTTGCTGGAGGAGGCGAAGCGGCGGTCTAGCGTGTGGATGGCGTCCACCGGACAAAGGGTGGGCGACGGTTTTAGGGGTTTGTTTGGTGACTAACTTTATCACGTTTAAGCTTAATCGTGTCACAATTGTGATAAATTATATTTTTTAAACATTTTACCTCACATACATTTGGACAAACGGGTCGTTGATTCGGCTCGACCCACCTATTGACACAGCTCACTAATGCACGACAGGCCATACGAGCTGTTGTCGACACAGCCCACAGGCGGAGCCGTCAGCCCACGGACCAAAGAAAAGGGCCCAAGTCAAGTAAAATCGGGTGCTCCTGAGATTCGAACGTGTGATCTGAAGCCTCACAACGCAGGACCAAAGCACACCATCGGTTGTGGTTAGAAGTAAAATCTATATGTATTTAATATAAAAGTACTAACTGTGCCGGGCTTTGCATTGGACCTCCGGCCCAGGCATGACCCGGCACATGGCTCGTGCCGGCCCAATCGTGCCGTGTCTCGCCGTGCCAAATAGATCGGACTGAAGACCGGCCCATTTAACATGGTCTATATGCTCAGCTATAATTTTATATGTCATATTCTCATTTTATTGTCAAATTTATGGCTAACCACATTTTTTTTGGCAAGTCATACTTAACTAATCTTAAACGTGGCAAGGTTAAACACCAACCATACAGGCACTTAGTCACTCCTCAGAGGTTTCTTAGTCTTTTGGGCATGTACAATGCTATTAATTAGTCTGTCTATTTGAGGCTATATCAGCAGCATAATTCAAAGTGGAAGCAAATAAGAGAGTGTTTGGTTCAACCTCGGTATCGCAATCGATTCAAATATATACCAATACGGTTTTTGCTTGGTTCATTATTGTAATGGTTTTTAATTCCAATACGATGTTTGTTTGAGAGAAAATATATCTTAATGAAATACACCTCCCAGATCAAAAGAGAACAATCAATCGCATCTAAAACCGGGGAAATCACCCAGGGAATTAAATCGATGAAGACTCCTTCCATCTAAAATTGGTACAGGAAATTCGTTCAATCTCCATTGAAATTGATGAAAATTCACATGTTACATTAACTCGAAGTTTGTAAATTGAATTGGAAACCTCTCTCGGCAAGCAGGAACAAATTTATCGCCCTCGAATCTCGGAAATAAAAACCACGGTATTCACAGGAACGAAAAGCAAAGGGGAAAAAGAACATGCCGCCATTGACATTGGACTGCTTCAGGCCTTGTTCGTGGCCGCTGTCGCCGCTTTGCCCTTGCCCGAGGTTGCCTTGCGCTTCCTCGCAGCGCTGGAGCCATTGCCTTCGCCGGCACTCCAACGCATCTGCTTGTGGTTGTGACACGGGAGAGCCAGCCTCCGCAGAGAAGAAGCACGCCGCCCCCTCCCACCATCGGCTTTCTTCTCGGGCGAAGGTGAGGCAGTGCCGCACACCTCGGCTCGACGACCCCGCGCCACGTTTGTGTAGCAGATGAGGGAGAGAGAGAGATGGGGCAAGGGGATGGGGAACGGGGCAGATTCAAACGAGCTTCAGCAGTCAGAAGATGTGAGCGAGTCGTGGCCAGGGTTCATAAAAAACACGTAAATCGCTCGATTTTTGCGGTTTTCGATTTTATCGCTGTGGTTCGGTTTTTATTTTAAAATTTTAAAAAGTTTGAAAATTTGAAAAATTTTAGAATACTGAAAACCGTTAAAACAGCTGAGCTTACTGTTAAAATCGATGAGTTTCAAATTTTAAAATTTAAAACCGAAAAAACCGATCAATTAACCATTGAAACCGCTCGGCTAATCGATGAAACCAAACGGTTTACTTTCGTTTAAATTTTAAATTTTTGATTTGAAACGGTTTTTGATTGGCTTTTAAATTTTTATAGTTTTCATCAAACTGGTTCCTACCGATTTTAACCGTTCAAACGAAAGAAGAGAGAGAAAGAGAAAGAAGAGAATGGGAGTGGGGCAGATTCGCGAGCTTCACCGTCTGGAGCGAGCCGTGAGTATTTTTAGGGTGGAGCAAGACGGTGAGGAGCGGGTGATATCAATCTGAAACCGAGCGAGGAGGGAGGGAATCACATTTGTATAAGCTCGTATCCCATTACGGAGAGTAGGATTACGTCGTACCCCATTACGAGGAGTAGGATTACGTCGTACTAGTAAGCAAACAAAAGTAACGGAGTCGCATATCATTTGAGACCTTAATACGTTACAAATGTGTGAACCAAACACATCTTAAATGAGGTAAGAGAGAGTTGCCCTCGCTTGGTGAAGCGACGGAGTGGGCTCGTGCTTCGAGAGCGTAAGGCTCGGTAGACCCCCGTTGTCTGCATATTTCCAGCAGTCCACAGTTGAACGAAGCTGCTCATTCGTTGGGAAAAGATTAGGGAAAAAAGAAAAAAAAGATAGTGTATTGTAATAGCAGTCTTTTTAACTGTCTTTTTGTTAGATTCTAATCTGTTGTAGATGGCCCTCTGTATGTGGGTTGTACATGCTTTTTATATGGTACATCAATTCCTTGTTAGCATGGAAGCACACGCTCACAAGTAGGTACACCAATTCTAACCTGAATTGCATGAAATTGCATGCGGAGTGCACAGCTTATAGCTAGGCTGTTAACGAACGTACATGAAACTGCAATGCAAACTGAATTTTTTTGCCCATGCAATGAGGCGACACACATTTAAAAGCTATTAAAAAACAATATTGTACCATAAGAGTGCTGGTTAATTATGAAAAATGCTCCCTCTATTCTAAAATATAAGCATTTTTAGATTTAGATAAATCAAACTGTTATTATTTTAACTACTTAATAATGTATAATTAGCAATATTTTATCATATAAAAAATGTATTTTTTTAGATTCATTATGAAATAAGCATTCATAAAAAATATTAAAAAATTGTAATTTTCTAATTATTATTAGTAAAAGTTAATAAATTTATCTAAATTTAGAAATACTTATATTTCAAAATGGAGGTAGTATGTTCAAATTTGGATGCTGCTCATTAGTACACGGAGAGAGTATTTCAATTGTGTTTCTAACTATGTTTCACAAAACCGCTAAAAGGAAAATCAAAGGAATTTCAAAGTAACCCATTTCAAAAGAATATTTCATATACAAAGTGCTTGGAATGAAGGAATTATAAATTCCTTTCCAAAGGAATGTGGGGTGTTGGTGGGGGTGTGTGGGAGGTCCTTCACAAAACAAAAGAAACAAACTATGAGGTTGAAGGTAATGGAAAAATTCCATTGTTTTGTTCACCACGTTGGCTGCCAAGGTTCTACTGGCATGCATGCATTATTTAGTGTAGTGACGATATTAAAGTTAGCTATGAGTAATAAAAAAAATAATTGAATACTTAAAACCTATTTATTGATAACATTTTTTAATATTTTTCTTAATTAATTGTGTTTCAATATTTTCTATTACTTTAATATTATAAACACATTCATCATTAGAATATAAATTATTGTAATTTATTTTTTCAAATTTATTTTAAATATTTATTTATCATTTCTATTTTTATTTCCTATGTTACAAATTCCTTCAATCCAAACGCCAAGAGTTTTTCATTCCTGTGTTTTAAATTCATATGGTTTTTACGCTTTCCTTATTTCTATATTTTTTCATTCTTATGTTTTATTCCTATTTTTATTTTAAATAACTGAGCCGAGAACCGAACCAAGAAGGCTTGAATTGAAATACAGGCTTACTCACAGCGGTGGCCCTCTTCTCCCTGACCTGCCCTTGCCCCTGGCGACGGGCGCGAGACCCTAGCCTCTGGCGATGTCGGATCCCTTCTATCCGTTCAGCGGCGGCGGCTTCTTCGGCGCGGGCGGTGATGCTGGGCCGTCGCGGGGGTACACGGATTACGAGGTCGATCTAATTGCGGCCCGCTACGCCGGCGCCCCGCTGCCTAGCCTCTTCTCAGCTGGCGCCCCGCTGCCTAGTCTCTCCTCCGCCGACGTCCCGCTGCCTATCCTCTCCTCCGCCGAAGTCGGCTACTTCGACGCGCACCTCGGCGCTAGGCGATCCGCGGAAGGTGAGAGCAGCCCGATTACCTCTGTTTTGATTGCTGTGCGGGGTTACCCCGGGCATTAGTTGGATAGTGCCACTGATTTTGAGCCGATAGTTCACCTTCGTTATGGATGATTAAAGTTAATTGCAAGGCCGTCCTGCTTATTATCACCTAAACATTGTGGCTACCTATTGCCCTACTGGTGTGAATTTGAGGATGATTATCTGTTTGCTGCGGCAAGTGGAGCAGCAGCAGTTATTCATATAGGGTACTAAACCATTAGCTGGATCCTGTTAATTTTCTTTGACCGTGTTATCTCTTTCCTGTAGTAATATGTACATATATATTGCTCACGGGCATTTTAATTCATTCCGTGGGATCTTGTGGGCCCATAAAACTTCTATCAGGACAATACAGAGAATGTAGAAGAGTAAGAAAATGCAAATCCAGTATCGGTAGTGCAGTAGCTTCATGATATGCTCGTCTGTGGCCTGATAGCCTCTTAGTTGTTAATTTGCCATTCCAATATGTGGAATGAGATCGTTTCGTGGAGTTCAAGTGGTTATTCGCCATATAATCGATGCTACTATGATCAGTGGACCATCAACCTATCTTCTCGTTGTTTTTCAATTCATCAAAGCTTCAGAAAGAGCTTCCGGCATTTATGCTGCCTGATATCAAATGTGAAAAGGTTCCCAATATCATTTTTTTGTACAAAAATATGCTACATGTTTTGAGGCAAGCTCCCTTATGTAGACATGCATAGTTCTTGTATGCTAGTGATGACACCTAGAAGTTACTCAGTTCTTTCAAAAGTGAGTAGTGAGTAACTCTCGAGTTGATTACATAACAGTAGACCTACATGTTCCTCTCTAAGCTGGTCTTTGATAGTATTTATTGATGATTATTTTATCATCTTATTATTTTTACAATTATTTTCTCAATATTATTTCCCTACTAAGCTACAGCCACCTTATGAAGTTCTTCTGTATACCTTCTAGTTCTCTATCACCATTCTCTTATGGGAAGTCATAGTACTGTTGGCCAGAGTGAGCCTTTATATTCATCAAATACTATGGTGAAACGCCCTAGGCTTGAAAGCAACCTTACTATATATCCTCGGCGACCGGGGCAGAAGGCTTGTGCCTTCTATATGAGGAGCAGAACCTGTAAATATGGAGAGGACTGCAGATTTGACCATCCACATTGGGTCCCGGAGGGTGAGATTCCAAATTGGAGAGAGGTGACTATCTGTCGTTGTATTCTTTATATGGAGATCTATTTTTTATTATACCAAATGTTTTTCTTGTTCTTTTATTTATTTATTTGAACTCTACTTGTTCAAGATTTTTACCTATTTTTCTCAGAAACGTAATAAAGTACTCCTCGTTAGCCTACCCAAACTTTATTTATTACTGCGTATACTCTATGCATTCTTGCTTATTTCTCTTAGGGAAATTCTGGAGGGAGAATACTACCCCACTAGCTTTACTATCTAGAGATGTAGCTGTCATTGTTCTGTTTTTTTTTCTAAAGTAACTTTAGTCACTTTTTTTGGACAGTCACATGTTCTGTGATTCGCACCTTTGATAGTGATACTACTTCAGTAGAATCAGTAATATTGTCCTCTCTATGCTATTCTAGTTGGATTAGATTTCTGCAACTGGCTCAGTTCTGTCGCATATCACCTCAGTTTAAACAGACCCTATAAATTATATGCTGACATGCACCCTTCAGTTACTTATCTTTTCTGTTGGATCATGTACCATAATGGTAAAAATGTAGGTGCCCTTTAAGGTGAACAAGCTTGTCAGATGGTTTTAGGTTCTTACCATAGTTCACACAGGCATCCTTGGGTAGATTGTCCATTTCTTATTGAGAAGATTTCAGTCTGAATGAAAAAAAAAATACTCCCTCTATGGTCTGTCCTTTGATGCTTTCTTGGCACCCCCTACTTGTCATTCTCCATTAGATGCACCGTATCATGCCTGCTCAGTGCACTGAGTTGTGCCTGCACTACTCAGTAGTAAAACTAAGTTATTGCTCCGACTATGTTTGTAATATGTGTCCAAGAATTAAATGAAAAGATGTGTCCAAGAAAAATATTTAGCTTTATCCAATTTATCCTACCTTTGCTGACTATGCAGCATAACTACATTCACAAGGTCATCCATGTCTTGCCCTATCTTTTTTCCCAAATTCCTATGTTGATGTTTTCTTCTTTTCCATCTTGACAAGCCTCGGTTTCTTCCTTAACATCTTGCTGTGGAAATTTGAGCTCATCTTCACTAAAATATTGTCCATTGTCATCTTGCCAATTTTTGTTCAGCACCTCGTTCCACTGGCTCCCTGTGCATACCCCAACTTGTTTGTGACTTAAAGCCTTTTAGTCCCAAACAAGTTGGGGTAGGCTAGAGATGAAACCCATAAGAACCAACAAAGGCAAAGCGAAAATGAATGGAAAAAAAGGGAAAAGGAGAATACAAAAAAGCAATAGAAAGCAAAACCAAGAAACTATAGTGAGAAAGGAGTGGCAAAAAATCAGGGTTCCAACAAGTAGATTGCTAATTTACACTCTTTCTTGTCTATAGCTAGCTCCTTAATGATATTTCAATCTTTCATGTCTCTTCACAGATTAATATGTTAATGGTTTGGGAACCGCCCCCAAACTGAACCAAAACTTATATTGGATCATTGTGGGCTGAGACCACCGTAGTCCACAACTTCCCCTTGGAAAGCCAACCCAACCCAAACCATCAGCATTCTAAGACCAATCTAAACCTCCTCAATTCCAAACCAGTTCAGAATCATGGTTCCAGTCAATTAAAATCAACAATACGTTCGAGCCGAGCCCATTTGCTAGACTCCCATGTCTGCTAGGCCCTGTTTGTTCTTGCTCATGGCACCATACAAATCTAGTTAACCACACTTCGGTTGTTGACAGAACAAGGCAGCGCTGATAACAATGCTACAAATCGGGTGAAGCCAAATTGCTTCGGCACATGGTACCTAATACTAAGATTTAGCGCCAATGGTCGGAGCGGAAGGTCCACGACCACATGGATGCCACACGTGCCAAAACCGAGGGTGACTGGGCAAGGTATAGAGAGGCAGGCACTCACAATTCATGCTGGTCCTCGGTGGCCTGGTAGAGCGCGTCATTGTGATGGATGCAGCACTGTGTGTTAAAGACCTAGAAGGCCTACTGTGGGCCTCAGCGGCGTCGGGCAAGATAGGTGGCGTGTGACATCCATGAAGTTGTGGACCTTCTGCTCCAATTGCCAGGTCTCGTGTCGACAGGCAAAGTCATGGAACTCAGTTTTTTTGAGTAAATTCCTTATTAGCCATCGAAAGGACTTAAAGTTCCTTATTAGCCACTAAAAATTTTCAATTTCCTTATCAACTACCAATGTTAACTTTCTTTCCGTATTCACTACTTCCATCCATGTGGGGCTTGAAAAAGACTTGTTACATCATTTTCTTACTATGTTTTCACATTACCCATTTTACTGGATTACTGGATTTTGTTGACCAATCTTCTCTTGCAAATTCACATTATGGCCTATGAGCTTAAAAGGAAAAAAATATGGTTGAGATCAAATTTTAAAATTTGAATTTGAATACGATTTGAAAGTGAAAATTGTTCCTTGTGAAAATTTTATTATCCCAAAACCTGACAAAGTCCACTAAAATGGGTAGTGAGGAAACTTAGAAAAAAAAATGGAGGGGCAAATAAGTCTTTTTCCAAGTGTACAGGGGTGGTGAATAATGAAAGAAAGTTAAATTGATGGTTGATAAGGAAGTTGAAAATTTTGAGTGGTTGATAAGGAACTTGTAGTTTTTTGGATGGCTAATAAGGATTTGCCCTTTTTTCACCATGGAACTTTGGATTCCGGAGGTAGAAGAAGATGCTTGCGTGTCTAGCCAATAGTAGAACCACAAAAGAACTATTGGGCATTTGGGCCTGCTAATTAGCCAAGCTCATCATTTAATAAAACAACATTCCTATTTTTACTTGGTTTACAATTTCAAGCATAATTTAGGACCGTGGTCCAGCCGTTATAAACACAAACCATAGAGACCCACACCAAACCAACCCAAATCGTTTATGGTGAGAGCCCAACCCAGCCCAAACCCTTTTTTTCCTTAAGCCCATTTCCATTCTGTTCAATCCATACCCAATTGAAAACCAATCCATTGGAACCGGTTCCAAACCAAACCATTAATAGTTGTCTTCATCCTTTTGTATCATTAAACTCATGTATCAAAAAACGTTTTTCTTGGTACTACATGTCCATTGGGGTTGATATCTCTCTCCTTATGTCCCTTACTACTGAAATCATACTTCATGTACTCTGTTTAGACCTAATAAGTTTGTACCACTCCTCTCGTAAATTAACACCACATCATTGGTAAAGAGCAACACCCCTTGTATGTCCCTTGTGGTCTCATCCATCACCGAAGTAAAAAGTTAAGGGCTCAAAGCCAACCCTTGATGCAATACAATGTTAATCGAAACATCATCGGTATCACCATCACTTGTTCATTCATGTACGTATCCTTAATGAGGTTAGTATACTTAGTCAGGACTTTGGGTTTTTCAATCGTCCACTACATGATACTTCTAGATAGTTATATGCCTTCTCTAGGTCAATGAAAATCATATAGAGGTCTTTCTTTGTTCTCTTTATCTCTTCATAAGTTGCATTATTAAAGAAAATTACCTCCATAGTTGACCTCCTAGGGATGAAACCAAACTGATTCTTTGTCACATTTATGATTTTCCTTAGCCGGTGTTCAATGACTCTTTCCCATAGCTTCATTGTATGACTCATCTATTAACTCCACAATGATTAGTACAACTCTGAATATCTCCTTTATTCTTGAAAATTTGTACTAATATACTCCGTCTCCATTCGTCTGGCATGCTGTTTGTCCAAAAAGTAAGGTTGAAAAGCTTGTTGTTCACTAGACCGGCAGCAGCAATACCCAAACACTCTCCTAGCTGCAACAGCAGCAGCACACGCGCGTGCACACCCACACACACTCACTGGGCTGGATAGAGAAGGGGAGGAAGAATAGAGAGTTCAGCTGAGGGACACGGTAGAAATTTCCTATCAGTTGTGCTGCCTTTGGTGGTAAGCTGCCACATTGCTTATATAGTCAAAAGAAAGTATAAGCTACTGTTACTAAAACTTTTTGCCACTGCTGGCCTAACTCAAACTGCAACCATTTACTTCAACTACTAACTTCCAACTTCTATCTACTACTCGCTACATCTACTCATACTGAAAAACTTTGGCACCGCAAAAGAATTGACCTTGGCGTCTGAATGAGTTCTGCAGGAGAGCTGCAAATTATCTGTCACAGAATACAAGGTTACCCAAAAAAGCTTAGTTTGCCATATTGTCGTTATGTCTCCAAGACATCTCACCTTAATAGGCGCACCATGGTGGATACCATCACGCCTTCATCCTTTTTGTTAAACCCTCCTTTACCTCATATTCTTGAATCCTTCATATTAAACCTTTGTTCATATCACTAAAGGGACTCATCCTGTTCACGACCATGACTCTCAGTGTCCTCATTGAACAAGTTATCGAAGTACTCTCTCCATCTGTTAATTGATATCTGCATCCTTTACTAATAGTCGATCTGCTTATTTCTCGATGCATTAAACTTGTTTGACATCTCTTGTCTTTCTCTAATGGCTCTTGGCCATCTTATAGATATCCTTTTCCCCATCCTTTGTATCCTACCGATGGTAAAGGTCCTTGTAGCCTTGAACTTGGCTCTGCTTACAGCTGTTTTGCAGTCTTCTTTGCTATCTTGTACCTTTCTATGTTATCTGTACTTTTGACAAGGCGCAAACGCTTGTTGCATTCTTTTTTTTTCTTAATAGCTTTCTGGGCATCCCGTTCAACCATCATGTATCTTTAGTGTCATGTTTGTTTCCCCTAGTCATGAAGACTAGTGTATGTTTAAATCTAGATGCAAGTTTAATCATAAGGAAATGGTAAATGAGAACACTGCTGGAAAAACTATGATGCTAATTCTACTTGAAATGACTGAGTTTTTTTTTACCACCATTAATGATCTGAACTCTGAAGCCTGAATGATTTTGCTTTCCTGGAATGCAGAAGCCTAAAAGTGCTGATAGCACGGCCTTACCAGTGAGGCCTTCTGAGCGAGTTTGTTCGGTAAGAAACTCTGTTGTTGTGTCAAGCTCATATCATTAAAAATATCTTATTAGATTCTGAAACATAATGTTTAAATCGATTTTTTAATTGTGCTTCTCTTCTCTGCTCAGTACTATGAAAAAACAGGCAAATGCAAATTTGGTGCAAGTTGCAGGTTCGATCACCCAAAAGAGAATGAGATGCCAACTTTAATTGGAAGGCAAACTATATATACAGCAACCATAGATGCAGAAGTATGCAATGTCAGCACAGATGGATCAACTCCAGAAAAGAAGCATACACCAGCTGGCCCTGCTGAGGCGCATAATACAAAGGGGCTTCCCATAAGACCGGTATGTGTATCTTGTGTATCCTTTGTTTTTTCTTTTAATAATTTACATTGCAGAAGCTTAGTGATACCCCCTCCCCCAAGCAGTAGTTTCCCTTTTTTTTCACCTGTCATTTAAAAATTATGTCAATAAGTCCATTGCAAAAGCTGCAGCAAGATAAACGAAATATAATTATGCTTTATGCATGCTGCATATTCTGTGGAATCAGTAATCAAGGCTACGAGTAATATTTTTTCGTTAGCAAATTGAATTGTCTCTTTCCACACTTGTAGTTATGCTAGTACATAACTTCATATTATTATGGTTCTGTAACCTATTTGTCTACTCCGTCCCAAAATATAAGCATTTTTGGGTTTGGTCAAAGTCAAATTCTTTTACCTTTGACTAATAATATCTTGAAAATTAAATAATTTTTAATGCAGATTTAGATATTATGAAAAATCGATTCATTATGAATCTAATAACATAATTTATATACGATAAAACTTAAACATTATGAATTATCCATTATTAATGGTAAAAAGTTAAAGAAGTTTGACTTTGACCAAATCAAGAAATGCTTACTTTTTGGGCTGGAGGTAGTATATCAATATAGTTTGCAACATTATCGATTGAACTAGTTGTTTTGCTTAATACCTTTTCTCCGGTATTGCAGGGTGAAGTAGATTGCTCATTTTATATGAAGACAGGCAGGTACCTTATTTCGAACCAGGGTCTCGGTCTTTGTTTAGTTCACCTCTTTCTGAGACAAGTGTAGAGGCATCTGACATTTTGTAACCAATCCCCAATTTTCAGCTGCATGTATGGTTCTACATGCCGGTACAACCATCCTGACTGTCCAGGTTTGTCATATCATCTGTACTAAGTTGTATTTTTTGTGGACAGACGCTGATTCTAATATATTTGTAATTTTGCTCATAAAGTGTTAACCTTTTTTCAACAAAATAATTTTTACCATGTAAAATTCATGCTGAAAGCAAAAGTTTTATAATAGTGCTGTTGTCTCCAGAGGTTGTATGCTTGACTACTTGTAAGGATAGGCAAATCAGAGCTAGCGATCTAAGTTGATAAAATTCTATTTATCTTGGTTACTCATTAGCTTAATGTTTGCAGAACACTGATAGTCCTCCAGAATCCAGACTATAACCATTACCATGTAGCCACTTTTGATTTAAACACTATAACGACCGATTCTATTTTGAATCAAACAAACAGCAATGTCAAAGTATTTCTTGTACTATTTTCGAAGCCCAAACCCATCCTTGTGTTGAACTTACCACCTACAGGCTACAATCTGATTACAACATTGGCATTTAAGACTAGCAACTACAATTTCTCAATATTTGGATGCGATTTCTCATACATCTTTGAATCATTTACTACTCTGAGTCTTTCTGACTGTACTTGTCCATTGTGCAGCTGATGCAGCATTAACAGCACCAGGGGCTCAAGGCATCCTTTCTACTCCAGCACCTAATGCCCCTGCTGCAGTGCTAAATCCAGTTGCAACTTTGCTTCCAGGATTCGATATACATGCAACTCTCATGGCAGTAAGTGTGGACTAAATAGGAAAATGGCTTTATATGAAATATTTATTGATATTTGTTTTCTTATACACAGGGTGAACCTGAGCCAGTCACCTATCCTCAGAGGCCTGGAGAAACTGTTTGTGATGTATGTCACATAACCTTCTGAAAGAATGCCCAACATGGTTCATATATATGCTGGGAATCATGTGCAGCTGTACTAGCAATTAGATGCCTGTCGTGCTTTCACTAATTATCTTGTTTTTCCTTATCATCTTGTGGTGCAGTTTTACATGAAGACAGGAACTTGCAAGTATACAGACAAGTGCAAATTTCACCACCCAATTGACCGCTCAGTGCCTCGTCCCAATGAGAGCTGGGATCCTCAGCAAACTGTGATTCTTACTCCTGCTGGCCTTCCTAGGAGAGAGGTAACATAAGATGTATCCTGCTAGATTATTTTCTAAATTGTATCCCATCAAATCTTTCTTATGACTCTGTAGCGGCTGTCAGAAATGTGCTGGTTGTATTATAGTTTTAACGTCGAGAAAAGATGATGTTTCAGAGCCTGGTCTGGTCCAGTTCACATACTAGATTTTTTTTGAACAAAAAGTACAAGTGTTGTGTGTTGGGACTCAAATGCCTCACGAAATTAATTGGATTATGCCTTTTTGTTGGCTCGCATAAGATGTTATGGAAACCATTTTTTTCTGGCAGATGCTGCTACTGCAAACTGATTTTTATAATTCATAAAAGGTAGTCAAACTGCCAGTCTGCAACTCTACTGGTTTCCGGACCTGTATTGGGAATGTAGTGGCTCGCTGCTGGCAAAATGTCTTTCACATCCCAGTAATCAGTCTCTATGTTCAGTTTTGTTATAAACAAAATTTCCAAGTTTTATTGCTATCTCCTTTTGTGCTGTACAATGTTTTTCTGTTCAAACTTCTCTTGATCTTTGAAAAAATTCCTTCCTTGGCCCTAAAAAATGTCACCACTTCCTTCCTTGGCTCTTTGTTTTGAATTTCCCCCTCTCGAATCGAATGCAATATTTTGTTCCTTTCTCAGCCCTTCCGTTAGTTTCGGCCACTAATGATGTTAAGTGAGAGGTGAAGTGACCATTTTACCCGTCTTGTAAAATTAACCAATGCGATTTTAGTTTGCACGTGTGTCAATTTGAGCTTACAATATTTTTAAACATGAAAGTAAACCGGTGTTAATTTTTAACATACATTATTTTTGTAACGTGAAAGCATAACAGTGTTAATTTTTTAACAAACACAAACTGAAACTGTGTTGGTTCATTCTATGGGAGGGGTAAAATGGTCATTTCACCCCTCGACACCGTCAGTGGCTGAAACTAATGAGAAGGGTCAAGACAGAAATAAAAGATTGCATTCGTTCCAGATAGGTAAGTTAAAAAAAAATAAGAGTCAAAAAAGGAAGCGGTGACTTTTTTTAGGCATGGGAGTTCTCTTTGTTTACTTATGCTCACCTCTTAGTTACTTTAGCCTGCTCTGGATGGCATTTGAGACTCATGCTCAACTGATGCTTATGCAGGACGCAGAGGTATGTGCCTTCTACATGAAGTCTGGCACCTGCAAGTTCGGTGTGCAGTGCAGGTTTGACCACCCTCCTCCTGAGGAGGCTATCTCTAGGCTGAAGGCAGCAGGAGGAAAGAAAGGTGCCAAGAAGGCCGCCAAGCTGATGGCAGCAGGAGGAAAGAAAGGTGCCAAGAAGGCCGCCAAGCTGATGGCAGCAAGATGAAAAGAAGTCCGAAGGGCTGAGCATTGTCCTAGATAAGCCCTGACTTCGTAGCATCCTTTTGAAACAAATGGACTTTTGATGGTTAAACTTCATGTCGTCGTGGCTGTGTTAACCTGTTAAAAGAGTACAATGTGAGTTTTTCGGAGCGGCGCAGATACTGGACGCCTCATTTTCGGTTGTGTACAATAATTGATTGCATTCGAAGTCGTGGTGCCTCCTTTGGCGTCTACCAGTTTGTACCACAAAGGGATGCCGCTGTTGCCTGAGCATTGATGCTGTTGTAATACTATGACATCGGCGGTCAAGAACGTGATTCGCGAGTAGAACATGGCAGACAACAAAAGCAAAGGGAAAATTCTTTATCATCCATCGAAAATAGTTGAGGTTCATTATAAACCACTTAAAATTTTAAAGTTTCTTAATAACCATCTGTGTAACTTTGTCCCTATTGTCACCCATTTTATAGGTTAAAGGCACATTTGGAACGCAGGAATTTTAAATGAATCGCACAAGAATTTCGTAAGAATCCGTTGAATTTTACATGAAAAACATAGGAAACAGGAATATTTTTTTATTCAATCCAAAGGAGGCTTAATAATGTTAGATAAAAAAGATAAGACATTAGAATCAAATCTTGCATAATATTTTGTATGTCCTAATCTATTTGAGTTTTAAGGCATGGAGTTTTTAGGCAGATCGTTTGATGGAGCAAGGTGATAAAGGGGGTGAGGATTATCTGCAATAATATCAATGAATTAACAGTCCTCGACGTATTTATCTGATCCCACATATCAGTGATTGCGCATTAATGTAGAGGATCTCATCCCGATGATAAAGCTACTTAGTGCCCAGCCATCAGATCGAATAATACCTTGTTGATTTGCAGTTCCTCTCACGGCGCCACCGCAATGCCATAAGACCATTTCTTTGTAGTACCCACGAAGACGTAGTTTCGCGCTGTTCACGGGGGCCCCGGGATCCAGCAGTGGAACACACATCGACGACGTTGAAGCGCCGGCGAATTCATTGGTGAGTCTGCAGTGGGATCCATCCCCTGGTCCTAGATATACCTGGGCGTTCGAGCCAGGCTTTTCGGGCCAGGAGGGGGCCCGCTGATTTTAGCCCGACCTAAACACAGCACGGCCCGATGTTAGGCGGGCCCGTGCCGACACGACCCTGTGAGGTGAGCCGTGCCTGAACCGACCCCAGGCACAGCCACAGCTCAAAAAAGAGCCGGCTTGGTTCCTGCCCCGTTGGCCGCTAGGCAAGCCACGACCCACTCCACTCCCCCTAACCCTAGCCCCTCTCTCACTTCGCGCTGCGTAGCCCTCCTTGCGCGACACCGACGGACGCGCCACAGGCCACCCCTCCTCGTCGCGCCTGGTCGGCCGCCCCACCTCCTCCGCTCCTCGTCATGCCCGACCAGCCACTGCGCCTCCTACTTGACTGCTCGTTTGCATCGCGGTCTCCAGCTCTTCCTCGTCGCACCCGGCCGGCCACCATACCTCCTCGGCTCCTCATCGTGCCCGGCCAGCTGCTGCGCCTCCTACTCGACTGCTCCTCGTCGCACCGCCACATATCTCCAAATTCTCGCGTCGCCGCTGCGCCAGCAGCACCGCTCGTCGCGCCCTGTCGCCTCCTGGCCGTGCGTGCCAACAGGCCCACATGCCGACGAACCGGCTCTGCACAGCTTCGACCATTGCAGGCCGTGCCTCGAGCCGACTCCTGCACCCGTGGCACGCCTCGACACGGCCCGACCAGCCCGTCATGCCTGGGCGAGCCGTGCCTTACCGGGCATGCCATCAACCGGGCTGAGCCCCGCCGTTCCGATGCCCAGCTATAGTCCTAAATGATCAGGCTGCCAAAACTGAGCCAGCTTGGCATCGGACGAGCGGCTAACCGTTGCTATTATCCATCAAACATGTGGCACAACTCCAACCACCAGATTCAAAGGAAGACGATGCCGGACCTACCAACTTCTTACAAATCACAGGACCCGTCAGCGAGCATGGCTGTTCTTGGTGCCATCTTCCCTCTCCCAGGATCCAGGGACTTTCAATTTTCTTTCCACATGACACAGCTCATACAAGTCATAATCAAGATACCATCACCACCACCAGCACATGGATGAAAATTATTCTTGATAGAGCAAAAAGCGTAATTTCATCACAGTTATAAGAAAAAAAAATATTAGCAGAGAAAAAGAATACTCTCTGTTCACTTTTATAAGTCCTTTTTAGCTCTGAGCACAGAAATTAAAAAAAATGAAAAAATATATTACACAGAAAACGAAGAAAAAAAAAAGATTTATTAGGAAGAGAGAAAGTGTATTGAAAAAAGAAAAAGTGCGCTGAGAAGTGAGAATGATATATATTAAAAAACAAATTTTGAATGCTAAAATATAAAAAAATTATATTTGTGAACGGAGAGAGTAGAAAGAACGAAACAAATGTTGGATTTTTTTATTCATTGAAATGGTAGCATATGGTGTCGACCAGCACAGTGAACCAGCAGAAGCAGCAACAAGACAACCTCATCAGTTGACACCATCCATCTCCCTCATCATTTCTTCGCATCATCAGTTAACTATAACTGCTCTCATGATCTTGTTTCAGGATTCCGATGAAATAGAATCACAGCTAGCAATGTACCTTACCCGAACCACCAAAATCCGATACCACCATTTCTCTTCTCTTCTCCAGGGAACCAATCATGTTTTGCTTTAGGTATGTACATGTAATGAAAAACGCACCCAGACCCCTCTCTCTAAAAGATGTATGCTAAATCTAAACACCATTACAAACCTTTCCCGTTCTTGAGAAGCAAGGTGCTGGCCTGTGGACTATGTGTTAACGAAAATAATGGAAGTATCAAATACGAGAGGTGAAAAGAGCCACTAAGGTGAAAGTATTGAATCAGGTTGGCATATGAACGGCAAAAGATGAAAACAGCAACGGGTGGGGAATGAGGGCAAAAATGGGAGGAGGCTCTTCCACATACCAATTTTTGTAGCTGGTGAAATGCTATGGAGGCTAGTAATGATGGAATGCTATGTAGGCTAGCAATTTTTTATGGGAAAGGCTGGCAGCAGAAAAATGGGAGCTATATGCATCAAAGAATTTGAGCAATTGAGGGTACCGGTACTCTAAGCATCTTAAGCAATGGATACAGAATAGTGCCTCACTGAATAACGCAAAACTTGCAGGCTAGGGCAAATCATCTCCTTCACCTTCACCCCATCTTTGTAGATCTTAAATGTAGGGACAATCCGCACATTTTCTACCTTCGCTACCATGGGGCTATTGTCAACATTAACCTGTGAGTTTGCACAAAAGAAAATAGTCATCAGAATTTTGCCATATTTGTAGAACTAGTTAGCAGAGATCTAGGATACAGATATATTGGCTTATTCAGTCGCTTACCTTCAGAAAATTCACTGAAGGGCATTCAGTGCAAAGAGCGTTCACCGAAGGTGTAATTTGTGTGCATTGCTGATTCATTGCCGACATGAAGTATACGACAAATACCCCTGAGGAAAAGCAAGTTAAAAATCATCGTGTATATTAAACATGACATAAAACAATGGGGCACTGCAAGCAATTTTAACGCAGTACAAACCAAGTGGCACTCATTGCAATTTGTGAACCAGTGAATGTATCACTGGAAAAGAGAACTAGTTTAATACAACTGTGATATTTGGCAAAGAATAACTCACCCGGTGAACCTGTGGCAGCATGGAGTTGCTCTGTGTTGGTTATTATTTCTACCTCTCCCCCAAACTTCATATTTGATACATCCTCGCCACGGGTCGCCTTCAAGGCAACTTGGGCATGAAACAGAGCTTCTGCAACCTCCTTATCACCGGGAAGCTCTTTCCTAAGAACCTCATAATCCCGCACACAATCCACCCAACGCTCAAGCTGTACATAACCAAAGCCAAAGCTAGAGTTAGGGAAACAGTGGTGCCAAATATAATTCAGGTGGAAATAGATGCACAAATGGTCAAATAACCTGATTAATGCTAAATTATGATGTACCCTGTTGCCAGTGCACCATGAAGCTCTATGTAGCTTCACCGGTGCATAAACTATAGAAGGCTAAAATCAGGTTTAAAGTACCAAAGATATCCCACAAAATGACCAATGTTTACCTTGGCATAGGATGCAGCTCGCCTTAAGAGAGCCTTTGTATAATTCGGACGTATTCTTAGAGCCTCATTACAGTCATCAACAGCTTTTGACCATCGGTCTAGCTTTGACCAGCAAGCTGCTCGATTGCAGTAAAGCACTGAATTAAAGGGATCATATTTTAGCCCTTCACCATAAGCTATAGACGCATCAGAAAACTTGGCGGCTGCAAAGAGCTTATTCCCTTGTGCTCGAGCTCCTGCAACTAGTTTAACATTATTCAGAATCATCCTGATTTCAGCATTTCTAGAATCAATATCTCTAGCCTTCTCAGCTGCAGTAACAGCAGTATCAAACCTGCAGAAACCAATTGCACTTTTAAGCTACTCTGATTTGATCCTGCATTGTGCATGTGGTAATTAAGTATTATATGAAGGTAAATCATACCTTCCCAAAGCCATGTCAACCTGGGCTCGGACAATATACACGTATGATTCTGTAAGCATGCCTATAAGTTTTTCTGCCATCAATGATGACAAAACACTCTCCAATTTTACCAAGCTTGAAAGAGTCGAGTCAGCCTCCTCTAACTTGTGGAGCCGGAGAAGTGCTTCGGACCTCAAGGCAAGTAGCTGCAAGCAGAGTGTCAATATAAATGCCAATACACAAAAAATAAGAGATACAGCAACATTTACAATAAGTAACGAGAATGTAAACCAAGAAAATGTAGTTACCAGTGGGGCAGAATCAGCGCCTGCAGCAATGGCGGCATCAGCTTCCCTCACTGCACTTTTCCAATCCCCAATTTTTCTTGCAGCGGTGCCTCTTCCAACATGCATGTCCACCTCCTGCAGCCTCCCCCATCCAGTAGGGTCAGGATGCTGAAGATGCTCGGACTTTGTGAAGTGCCATCTTGCCTTGTCAATCATCCCCAATCTGCAAAAATGTAGGCCTCAATGTATTTTAGCAATAATCTAATGAACTGTGACATACTACTGGTCAATCTGCAAAAATGTAGGCCTCAAGGCATTTTAGTGATAATCTAATGATTTATGACACACTACCAGTCTAAATATCACCACATAGTTACAGGAGAATCAGGACAATTACAAATGACGTTCGAGTGTCAGGGCAATACACAATTTAAAAAATATTAGGAACATAAATTCAGGATCCTCAGCATTATGTGGTCTAAAACCAATGAACCTAATGAATCCTCCACCAAGCAACCTTACAAAGTACAGCTAAGCAACCACACTTGCATCAGCATTGTGTGACCTGTGATACGAACCACTTTAATGCCAATGTTAGCAGTATGTCCACCAAACAAAGCAAGCAAAGATTGAAGCTTTCCTCACATCCACATCAATTAACAAACATTATGCCCCTCTATTTGCCAAAAATAGCAATTTTTCATTCCGCATATTTAAATGAATATTGACAGTGAAGATTGCAATCCTAGATCAAAATTTTTATACAGCCCAAAAATAAAGGTAAAGCAAAAGGCACAACACTTAAGGTTGCTTTTCCTCCCATTTGCCTTGCTTACAGGCAAAAGCCACCAAAGGAAGCAATAGCAACATGGAAATTCAACCGTAAACTCTCAAAATAAAAAAAAATCAAAGCAATAAACAGGGATCTATGATGCGTCAGCATGGATTCAAGGAGTGGTTGCGTCGCAAAGAAAATGATGGAGGCAGGAGGGCAAAGAGAGCTCACCGGAGGCAGACGTTGGCGATGCGGCTGTGGGCTCCGCCGCTGGCCAGGTCGAGCCGAATAGCCTCCTCGCATTCACGGAGAGCGTCGGCGAGGCAGCCAAGTTCTATGAGCGCGGCGGCTCGGTTGCTGCGGCAGGACGCGCTATCAGGGCACAGCGCCACGGCTCGGTCGTAGTGACGGAGCGCATCCACGTACCTACCCTTCTTGTAACACTCGTTCCCTAACTGGGTCACCTCTTGGAGGCTGGCGCTGCTCCCAAGTGAGCTCCCCGAGGACCTCGAGGGGTGTCCGGTGAACGACGGCATGGCATCAATGCTGCTCCTGGGGGGCGTCCGAGGGGTGCCACGCATGACGCTCCCGTGGCCGTAGTGGCCGGTGCCGGATCCGAGGACGTGAGAGCGGGAACGCGGCGGGAGGGGCGCAGCCGCCGGCCCGGGGACGCGCCCGGACGGGCAGATGTTCCCGGCGGGTAGCGCATTCAGCATCGGCGAGCTCGCCGTGCTCCCATGGTCCCCGCCACCGCCGGTCCTACCGCCGCTGCAGCCGGAGAACATCAACGGCCCAGATCCACACCGCCGGTGCCTCGTCGGCCCCGGCGGGTTGCTCTCCGCCACAAGCTCCCCGGAGTCGCTCCTCGCGCCAGCCGGACCTGCATTTGATGGCGACAGGGACTTGCCAGACCTGGAGGACGATGACGAGGACGCCGCCCGAGCACACAGCGGCGATACTGGCGATCCAAGATCCGCGAAGACGTTTGCCTTGGCGTCCGGCTTGTCCCTCACCTCGTCGTCTTGGAGCGACAGCGCCTCCGCGCTGAGGCGTATCCGATCCGCGTCCGACATCGCTGGATCTACACGCGCCGCCTGAACAATGCCGCTACCTATGCCCCGCAACTAGCACTGCTTCCTCCTCCCTTCGCCAGCAAGCAAGCAGGCATAGAACAGCAAGCACAAGAACAGCTTGCTATTCTTTACTACTTGTGCGTTGTGCCCCTTCGCAACCCACCGCCAGAACCACCACCCAGCAAGAACCCTGAGCAATAAATCGCGGAGGAAAAGCGAGTGCGGATTGCTCGTGAGGTGGAATGGAAGAAGAGAAGAAGAAAGGGGAAGAGCGCGAGCGAGGGGAAGAGTCTCGGAAATAGATCCGTAGGGGAGGGGGTGGCCTTGAGAGTTTGCACCTGTCTCGGGGATCAAAGTGCAAACTGCGGGGTTATTTGGGTTGCATTGTGGGTTTAGCATTTTTGTTTACCGTTTTCATGTCCCCCTCCCTCCCCTTTTTGGGGTTTCATAGTGTGCCATTTCTTTTCGTTTATAGTAGCTTTCAGTGAATTTTTTTTAAACTCGAGATAAAGCTTGAGATGAATATGAAGTTTTCTCTAGTAGTTATTTAGTTTTTATTATTATGATTTCTTAAAAATTGATGCTTTTGGCATCTCAACCATATTTTAACGGAATAATTGCATCAGTGACCCAAGTTAACAAACTAATTATATGTTTGATCTTAGTTTTTAGGATTTCCACATTTGACCACCTTAATTTTCAAAGTGAATTTGTCATTTGGCCCTAAATTCTAACACCGCTAGTAGCAAGTTTTTTTAATGATTTAAAAAAATAGGAAAAATCAATAGATCATGAAGACAATGAGAAAAGGATAGAACTACCCTTGCTGTTGAAATTTTAAAAGATAAAGTATATTCAAAATATTGTCAAAACATTCAAATTTTTACTTAAATTACATTCAAAATACATTTAGTTATTATGCTATTAGATTTTTTTCTACAAAACAAATCAATTGTGCAAAACATATGAAGAATACAATCAATAGTGAAAAGGCAAACATGTATTTTTTTACATGAGACAACAGTCAAGTGGAGATAACAGAGTAGGGTCAATCTCATTGTTCGTTTTAAAAATCAGAGACAAATGTGCAAACTCTAAAAAACAAAGTCAAATATACAATTAGCTTCTCAACTAGAATCAATTACGCAAATGGCTCTATTTTAATATATCCATGTCCTTGTGATGTTCATATTAAGAAGTTGGTATAAAATAAATATATGTAATATGACACTACTTATAAGCAACGTCTATCTTCTAGCGGCTACTTTATATCGTGACATTCCTATCCGTTAGAAAAAAGTTTAGAGGCTTGCGTCAAATAGTTGAAAACTTGTATGAGACGATACAGAGATAAACATCCACACTTAAGCATAGCTTAAAACGGATATCTCTTATCGTCGGCAAGGGATGAGTCATCAACTTTAAGACCTTGAACTAATATCATCAAAGGTTGGCGCAACCCTCTCTTTATTGCCGGCATGGCCAGCATGTCCATGAATACCTAGGAAAAAAGTGGATATTGTAGTTCTTTTATTGCATTAGACATATTAATCCTCTATAACGAGTGGCAATACACATGAGCATAGCTTCAAACAAACATCTTTTTACAGTTGGCAAGAAGTGAGTCATCACTTTACAAACTTAGATGAATGACTACAATCATACATTTGCAGATGCATTTCTATTTTTTATTACTCCCTTCGTTCATAATTCTAGTTATGAGTATGGGAATTAAAGAGAAGTGAAAAAGTAAGGTACGCAGAAAATGAGGAGGAAAGAGATAGAGATTTCTTGTGAAGAGAGAGAGGTTCATTGTCAGTGTTTGACACATAATGAGAACAAGAATGGATTTTTGGTCTTCTATTGTAGTAGAAAGATTAATTTTCTAGAACAACTACCATTATACAATGCACATCCAGATTTCTAATTTGGTTGTGGATCCTTTGCAGCTAATGTAGTGCATTAACAGTCTTTGATATATGGATCCAGATCCACATGTCAGTGACAAGAAATTACTATAGAGTATATCTCATCTTGTCTAACATCATCTATAATACTCCTTCCATCTTCTTGTCTCATTCCGTTTTAAATTACTTGCCATTCTCTCCTCTTAACACACATCTATCTCTTTCTCCTATCTTTGCATATATTCCACTTTTTTATCTCTTATTAATTCTTGTGCCCAGAGATAAAATGACAATTAAATTCAAATGGAGTTTATTCTCTAATTAATATATATGTTTACTTTACCGTATTTTTTTCAAAAAAAAAGTTGAAATGTTCTTGGTATATGGAATGTATTGCTCATTTTCTATTGTGTTAGAATTCGAACAAACAATGTATATCCATGTGTGTAGCCATTTTTGCTTTATGTTATACTGTCGGTGATTTTATGGGTAAGTACTATGAGATTGAGAGGGTACTTGAGTTATTGAAGATCCTTATCTTTGTCTCAAATTAACTTTATTTCTCGGTTTAATCAGACTCATCTTTAACTAATTATTTTTACAAATTCAGTCACTTTAACCAAATTAAAAACGATGAGGGGAAATGTATTCGAAACGGGATGGTACAGATTTTCTCATCCGGTTTTCATCCTTAATACTCTTGTTTTTATGATCTTTTAACAAAATCCGCTCTTTGCTACTAGTAACTTGTTTGCTGCCGAATTAGCACGTACTAACACTGATGTGGGCAAAAGTAGATACAACCCTTTCCAAACACGGTCCACGTAGATACCGCGATTTTGCAGGCAGGACCCCGCGCGCGCGTGATGGAAACCCGGAACTGCTCGTGTGCGGTGGCTGGTATTGTATTGTACGTGTACACATACACGGTCACGGACCACACTGCTGTTAGTAGCAGCCCGGTGGCGGTAGCCAGTCCGTAGCTTTCCATACGTGTCATCTTCTACGCATGCGCTGGACTCGACGTCGACGCCGCGGTCTATACGTACATGTGTACCGCTGCATTTTGGCGGGCAAGGTTCGTGTAGCGCCTGCCTACGTGTCAGCGGCAAGGGGCAAGCTGCGACCGTCGTCGCAGCATCGATCACTAGCCAGGAGAGCCAACTCGGACCGAAACGTAACGCGTCGGTGGATGCGGCGACGACGGCGATATATAGCTGATTTTCTCAGCTGCCTTGGATCTGAGAGATCAACACTATTCTGACTCGGTCACGAGTGTTGTTTGCAGAGGAGCCCATGCATCACCCGTACGTATATTGCAAGATCTCTCTACGAGCCTGTACGTACGTACGCCAATATATACATCGGTACGTGCAGCGCGTTACGTATGACTCTTCCCGCGATTCATCACTGTATAGCGGCGCGCGCATACGTAGATACATACAACAACCAGATATGTATTCACAGTACGAGCGTCGTTGTATACTCCTACTTGTATCCAGCTACTAGCAGGTAGGAGTGCGTACGTTCGTGCCCACCACAGGTAGCACTACAGAAGAGCGAGGCCGACGTCTCGTCCGAGCGCAACACGCTTCGTAATCCCCAGGTGATGATGGTGTCGGGTTGGTTCACCTCACGAGCATTCGCTGTGTTAATTTATTATCGGAGGACGGTGGTGGTAGCTAGGGGTGGTCCAGGCCCTCCAGGGAGGAAAGGAACCCGAACGGGCCGACGATGGACGCGGCCCAGAACGGCCCGTGAGTTCAGGCCGAGAGGCTCGGTCAGCAGCTCCGCCCAGCAGCAGGGTTGACGATGACACGACGGGGACATCGGGAGCGAGCGTGCGCCTACGTCCTCTGCCGCTCCATCCATCCATCCGTCCGTCGCCGGCGTCACTGCGCGTGGCGGCGGCGGAGGCAGCGAAACGTGGCGGTTGCGTTGCCCAGCTCAACAGTTAATTAGCTGGTTTCCTTCTCAAGCACCCCGATTCTATCCGTTTCAAAACTACTTATCATCGTCGAATATCGTAACTGATAACAATAATTTTAAAACAGAGAGACTCACGTATAATTGAAAAGGCATACTAATATACAGCTATCCTCCCTCTCAGGCATGTGTTTTGTCGCCAGGAGACGCGCTAATTCCTGCGGGTTTGGTCGGTTGGTACCCTTTTAATTCCAATCACAACTCGCCCAGCTGCTACTGATGAAGACGCTGACAGCAGTCGTCGTATTCCGACGCGTAGTACCAGTAGTAGTAGTAGGACACACTCCTCACAGAAGAAAACACCTTAATTAAGCGAGGGAGATGGGCACGGGGGCCCTCCGGTCTCTGACGAGACGAACAGGAAGAATACAACACGCATTCAGATTTGGAGATCTAGAGGAATATTGCAGAGCGAAAAGCCTGGCTCCGGCACCCCGGCCGGCTGCTGCCGCAGCATGCATGTGGCCGCCACCCCATCCCACCTCCTGCAGACGCTACCACCACCACACCAGTTTCAGGCAGCCGAGCCGAGCCGAGCTCTCGTCGCTTTCTCGCCCCGGCCCGTTGATGATATCTGCAGACGATCCGTTGCTTAATCAGTGTTGTTTTCGCCTGTCTATGTAGTAGTAGTAGTACTACTACTTGTTACTACTAATTACAGGTAAAGATAAAGTTCCAGTAAGTGCTGCACGGTGGGTTAAAAAACAACAATGGTTAATTAGGGTCAGGACACGATGTTCTTGATACTAGTTCTGTCAAGCAAACACGTTGGGTCTTCTCCGAAGTGACCGACCGACAGACCCGATTGGTTGAACATGTGCAGGCTTTGCTCTTCTTGATCGCTTCAAACTTTGACGGCCCCCAATGCGTGAGGAACTGAGGATTGTTATATATAAGTACATATATAAATGTTTAGTGTTGCAGCGACAGGTGGACACGCACGGTGTTGAGTGGAGGCGCGCGGCATAGTATTGTGTGACGAGATTTGGAGCCATTTAACAATTGGATTTGAGCGCAGGAGGCCATGTGATGCCTGTAGGAGCATTTGCCAGGTCCGCTGAAAGAGACCGGCCACAAGGTGAAGCAGGAGACGTCACTGCAGCTTGTAGGAGCTTATAAAGGAGCCTCGTCATTGGCAGTTAAAGAAAATTTGCTAGTTCAAACAAAAATGAGGATGGGATCCACAACGCAGCTTACTAAAACTGGCCAGGAAGAAGAAGAAGAAGCAGCTGCCATGGCAAGCAACTCATTGGACAGTGCTGCCTGCAAGCAGAAGCAAGTCCGGCCTACCGACAGCATGTGAGGATCCATCGAACAAGTCACTTCGATCGACACTGATCTAAACATGAACGGCCGATCTATAGGTCGGGAACCCTAAAGAGCGGAGAAAAGTAGCTGGCCGCCGGCGCACCTGTCCTGTACTAAATGCACGTCGCTCTCCAGCTGTGACGCGACCTTGTTTATTCCTCTCCTTCCGCTCCCCCGGCTCGTGAGATGATGATCAGATCTATCGCACATTGCTCCAACCACCGTGCACGCACGCACGATCCATATATACAAATGCTAGCTCCCGGCTGATCGATGCTTAGTGCTGACCTCACGTGACACCAGCAGCGTTGGATAAGATTAGATTAGATTAGATAGATTTGCTCCGGATCAGTTGAAGCTGCCTAGCTAGATGATTGGATCCTGAGAGAGTTTTTACTGTACTGTCAACTGACCTGGCCTACCACGCCTCTAGAGGTGTGCGGTTGGGAAGGGAATCCGATGAAGAAACCATCAGTGGTTTTTAATTACTACTACTCCACTAGATCAATGGTTGGTTGGCGAGGAGATTACTAAAATTTGCTCGAGGATCTCTACGCATGCTTGCCTCTTGCAGCTGGAGCTGGAGAGGATCTCTATGCATGCTTGCCTCTTGCAGCTGGAGCGGAAAGAATGAATCAAACTGGACGACGTAGAAGGCGTACTCCCTCCGTTCTTTAAAAAAAAAAGTTATTTTGAACAATGTTAAAGTCCGAAATTGAAGAAAATCGATGAGAGAAGATCGACGTGCTCGCGCATCATGGTGCTGCAGTGTAGCAGTATAGATCGAGAAGGGATGTCACGAAGCCGATAGGATTTCACATGCTGAATGTCGTCCCTGTTACTACTACTTTGGTCTCCATAGCCCGGCCGGACCGGAAGAAGAAGAAGCAGCAGCATCTAAAAACTTTTTTCGGGGTTGCGTCGATCTCAGGAACCCAATCACGGCGAAATATGGGCTGACATGCGTGACCTCCAACCACTGGAAGTGAAAGGTCTGTTTGTTCGCGCCATGTAGGATCGAGTAGCCGCTCCTGTACCTGTTGGCATGTGCATTGCACTGAAGCTACTACCAGCAGTGAGGGTCTGAAAGCTGTTATGACGACGGGCTTTTTCGTAAGTAGATCTAAGAATGGCACAGCGGCCTCACAAGGGACCTCTGCTCGTTTCAGATCAGATCGATGCGCTTCCCGGAAGAACATGCGTGTGTAGGAGTTCTAAGCAGCAGTAAGCACAAGAGGAACGGGACGGCGGTTGGTGGCGTCGGCATCGTCGTCCCCTTCCTCGATCGCCGCCTGAAATTCCAAGGAGTAGCCTAGCCGCTCGCTCTGGCAGTCTGGCTCTCTGCTCCAGTACAGGAGTACTGTACCACGGGGTGGTGCGGCCTCGGCTTCGAGGCTCTCGCCTGACCTGACGTGTGGACCCCCGCCGGCCACGCGCGCGAGTGGGGCTCCCCTGCACGTGCGGCACATGCCTGCCGATGAGTTATTGGCCCATCCCTCCCTCTTCCGTCATCCGACGCTTGGCGCGCGCCCTGTGTGTCCCCTCAATCCCGTGCGCTGAAATTCATGCCGGGCTTGGACTTTGGAGGGGGTAGGCCCGATCGAGCTGCCGATCGAGGAAGACCAGGATACAGCGCTCCTACTAAATATACTAAGTATATTTATATATGTACATATATATAAATGGGTGCGGTTCTGTTGTGCATCCCGCAATATTGTATACATGTACGGCGCGCTGCTGCGCTCGGTGGCACGGTCCTGGTTTTGTTGCCGCGAAAACAGAAACCGTTGCGCGTGCCATGAACAAGCACTGGACGCTTGCTTGCTTGCTGTAGAGCTACTCCCAGCTACGAGCGTCGATCACCGGCTGCTGAGGTACGTGCATGTGGGCACCGGTCGGCGTCCTGAGCGAGAAGAAAAGGGTTCTGAGAGAACACAAACAGGGCCGCCTAGCGAGAGGCAGCGGATAGCCCTGAACAACGTCACCCACTGACCTACAGTAGGGCAGCCTCGATCCTGTCACGGTCCACCTCTCACGGCCCCAGCGGCTGATCGACAGCGACGCGCACGATGCATGCGACACGCAGCGTGCTAACCCGCCATGCACGCACGCACAAGCCTCGTTCTGAGCAGGCTTCATCTGGCAGGGCGCGCCCGCCCGCTCGCGGCATGTGATCGGCACAGCACGACGCCGTCCAAGATGGTGGGCCACGCGCGAGCGCCGCAGCGCAGCTGGCTTACCGCGCTAGCTGCATGCGGCGACCGGCCGGCCGCCGGCAGGAAGGCCGGCGCGCGTTGGACCGGCGCTGGGGGGCCGGCGACGTGCATGCATGGCCACCGGGTGAGAGGACGGACGTCGCGTGTGGGTCAGACGGTCAGTCGGCTTCCCCTTCCGTGCGGGCACTGCTAGTGCCGCCGCTGATCTGTTTCCAGGTTCCAGCTCACGGAGTTGGGGTAGGGCCGAGCTTAGATGCCATCTGGCCGGCCCGCTCGGGAGCCGTCGGATGCGAGGACGGACGGTCGCGACCAGTGCCGGTGGAGGTCAGAGTCAGACGAGATGCCCGTGTCAGGGGACGGACACCGGTGCGTGGGGACGCCATTGTCGAGGGTTGATGATGAGCTCCTTATCCAGTTCCAAACTCATCGTTACGACAAAAGGACAACGACGAGATCACCATCTTACACTTCCATTTCATCGATGGTTCACACCGCCTGCCTCTGCTTTTCGGCTGCCCGAATGCCCGATCCCTTTTCCCCTCACGTCGATCACATTACCTTTTGCCCTTGCTATTTCAATGACATATGGGATATCTCAATTTTTGAAAAATAATTGTGAAACTTGTGGTGCGGAACAGGAAATTATCTGCCATGTTCCTCTAGACTGTACAATTGCAAAGCAATTCTGGAGAGAAGTGAAGCAATTGAAGCAATCTAAAATGCCCCAGTTACATCCGAATTCTTGGGCCTCGGATCTCTAAAAAATGTTGTATGTTCAAAGAACAATTGTGATGTGTCCGTGATTCCATCTCCATTATTAGCATGTAGGAGTACTCCTTATGGATGTATAGAAGCTAGAGACGTTATGGTAAAATCAAATTGTCGATAAGGGCAACAGTTCATTGGCCGACTTATACAGCTTTTGATCTATGGCAGCTATCGCACCCGCAGAATCCAATGAAAACAAAGAAACCGCCGTCATCATGGACTCCACCAACAATTGACTGGTTGAAATGCAATGTCGATGGAGCTTATTATGAAGATCATTCCCAAGGCGCCACTGGAGCTGCGATCCGAGATCACAGGGGTGCCTTCCAAGGAGGAATTTCACAATGGTACTCACACTATCTCAAAGCTCTCACGATGGAAGCGATAGCCTGTCGAGATGGAATTTTCTTAGCGATAAAACTCAGAATCCAAAAGATTTGATTGGTGACAGATAACTAGGAACTGATCAATTTATGGAAGATAGGAGCGCCCTTTCGGTCAAGGATAACATCTATCTTAAGGGATATATGGGAGTTGAGTTTGTCTTTTAAATCTTTCTCCTTTTTATATGCAAGTAGAAATTGTAATAAGATACCTCATTTGCTAGCGAAGTAAGTGTCGGGAGATATTAGGTTGAGGGAGCGGCATGAAAACCCAGCCTGTGTTTGAAGCTCTGGTCATGAAGGATTGTAATCTGATTTAAATTTAATAGAGTTATCTTTGAGTCGCAAAAAAAAAAAGAAAAAGAAAAATCAGATCCTCTTTTCCATCGTGCTTGTCCAGTCCTGTCCTCGCATGCCTGCAGAAGAGTTGGATCATCTCCTAGTGAATGAATGCGTGCGCCTGACGACTAAGCTGCCTTGAAGGAAGGGCTCGCAGGAGTTCTCGTGGCCCTCCAATCATTGACGGCTGATCCGGGAGGGGAAGGAAGTCCAGCTTGTCGCATCTCTTGTGGTGAGGGGCTCATCCAAGTCGCAGCCAAAAAAAAAAAAAAAAATCCTTCCTGTCCCCCTATGCCATGCGTGGCGCCACAAATTCAGGGCCACAACACTACTCCAAATGGAACGAAAGTAAAGCGGCGCTCAAACACAGCAGGAATTCTGCTTACGTTTACGTGTCTGTTCAATCAATCGGTGCCCAGCCGTCCCAATTGTTCCGAGAGTTAAGGCCCTGTTTGTGTTTTCTAGTGGATTATATAATCTAGATTATAATCTAAATTATATTTTAAAGATTATATAATCTATGTCCATTTATTTGAAAGTCTAAATTATTAGTCAGATTATTTTTTTTATTTGTATTAATAAAATACTATGAACAGTGAAGTGTATGTTGTTGAAATAGCAGAACGACATGATAGGTAATTTTGATTAAAAAAGTATGGATAGTAGGTCTTTAATAGCAAATAATCTGAAATAATCTCTTTTGAGATAGATTATTAAATTATTATATAATCCAAATAAATAATCCACATGTTTGTTTTCTAATTAGATTATTTAGTCTAAATTATATAATCTAAGTGGATTATAATCCGAAACAAAAATGCCCTTAGTTTTGCTATGCGAAAAGGCCCACACTTTTACCCAAAGTCAATTCGTAGCCCATGTTCCTACGAAGAGACAGATAAAAGCATTTATTTCGTTAGTTACAAAAAAAACTTATTGCTGCACTGTATTTTAATACAAAGTATCCGAGCATTCGAATTCCAGGAGTCTGAATCGTTTGATAGAATCGGATGAAACCTGAAAAAAAAACATTGCTGAGCGTGATGAAAACTCTTGGTAGCTATTGGGATGCAAATTCGCCTGAAAAACGGCATGAATCACCGCGAGGACTTGAGAAATATTAGGATAAAGCACGTGTGACTGTCCTATCGATTTCGAATTTGCATGCAGTTGGACCGGGCTTGAAGTTGATCGTTGACTTGATGTGCTCCCTTCCAACTGGAAGTTACTGTTACTGTCTACAGCTTTAAAAATTAGCAGCTAAAATTAACCTAGTTTTGCCTGTTTCGGTCCTGGTGAAAACGCTCCTCAAGCACAAGACCGTGCAATTTGAGCCCGTCCCATGGAAAGAGAGGAGGGCAGAGAGAGGATACAGGCTCATACAGCAAGACAGACACTTACCGTGCGTCTGGGTTGTTGGATTTAAAAGTGGGTTAGAAAAATGAAAATATATAAAAAAATCTAAACTATTCATTTCTTCATCTTATTAAATCTCAACCATTCATTTATTTTCTAATTCCAATCCCATTTCTTATTTCCCATTATCCAAACACACCCATGGTTTCTCATATGCATAGCACTCGTAAGTCAACGCCAGCTTGCTATTTCTCAGGAGCCGTGGATTTATCAGCTGGCACCCATCGAACACGCGTGGAACTGAAGTGCTTCTGCCAACAGAAAATACAAGCGTACGGTGTGCTCCGGGGCATGGGTCACAAAAGCACTGTAGCTGACGACTTTTCTGTATAAGGTCTGCGACTTGTGCCATCCAGGAACTGAGAACTCTGTCCAAATAAGGATAGCTTTCAGCACAATTATAGAAATTTTAAATCAGGCTAATATTCACTTTAAAACATAATATGATACTCACAAGGGTTTGTCGGTGGAACTATTTTCAACAGAATTACATGGGATATTCGAGAATCAAAGAATTACTTGATTTTAATAAAGTAAATAGTACTACATATACAAAGCAGGGTCCATGTGTAAGGCCATCAAACATGGCTTCACACGAAAGTTCACAACCCTGAAACATATTGACTAAATATTTTCATGAACTCTACAGTCTACAGCCGAGTTTGGGCAGAGATATACACAACAACATTTCTTATGTTCCACCATTCTGAAGATGGCCTCAATGCAAGAATCAAAACCCTAAACAAGAGCAGATGTAACCTCAGGCAGGTTCCGAAAAGTTTCTTGGGACATTAAATCGAGGCCATCCCTGCTTCAAGCTGACCAGAGGATACTCTTTCACCAAGTTCACCAGAGTGGTAAGATGTACACATTGACATTGAAGAATGGGAAAAAAAAAAGAAAGGCAAACATCTCATACTAGAGCAAATCTAGAATAGGCTGTTGTCCTGATGTAGAGTTTGAATGAGGAGGCCGTGATGCTCGAGAGAGTGCTGATTGACCTTGGTTTCTACCACGCCCTCTCCCAACAGCAGCGGATGGGGGAGGGGCAAGTTTGGGTGGGCCATGTGAAGCATTATTGCTCGATAGTGACAGTGACCCAAAATCAGATTTTGGTTGCATCATGCTCTGGCCTGCACTGGAACTGCTTGGATTGGAGAAACCTGTGCCCAATCCTCCAATTGGATTTCCAAAACCAAGTGCGGTGTTTCCCTGACTCATATAGCTGCCAGTTGAGTTCAGGCCCACTAAATTACTAGTATTTGGTTTTGCAGACCAGCTCATGTGGCTGCTTTTCATTTGCCCCAGAGAATTGCTACTTCCACCGAACCCTATGTTTCCTGTGTTCGATCCAGAAAAATTTTGAGTTGTGCTTGATGGAAGCCCAATTGCTGAAATGCCTGTGGCACTGCTAGGTTTGGGGGGCCAATTGGCAAAAGGATCAATATCATCAAGTCCATCGCTAGATAGCCTTCCGGAGTCATTCTCCTTGTTAACAGATGGTGCATTGAAATCAGATGATGAGCTTGTCCGAGGCCACTCAATGTCAACAGGAACACATGAACCAGAAGTTTGAGATCCCGAAGTGGGCGCAAGAGATTTAAGTGATGGAAGTGGCTGTGCAGGTGGGATTGTAGCTGCTGGAACCTGAGAGACCATGGATGGTTGCTTTGATTGAGTACTGAAATCAAAAGGCAGTATTGTGGATTGCGTTGCTTGTGTACTGAAGTCAAAAGGGTCTACAGAGGGTTGCTTTGTTGGCAAACTAGAATCAACAGAAAGAGATGGAGCATTGGTTTTCTTAGTAGGTCCCCAGTCTTCATCCCATGCAGAGGTGCCCTTAGCAGATGGTATTTGAGCAGGTTGTCCCATGCCTCCTGACATTGTTGGTGCAGAATGAATCCCATTTGACAATGATGGCGATGCCTTTACTTCTGTGCTTCCATTTTCTGTAATTGTCACACCACGCTTCTCTTCAATCTTGCTGTAAAAGAAGACAAGTTTA
>BCLG01000235.1:63676-116917 GCA_001602295.1 Zoysia matrella | reverse complement strand
GAGGACCAATAACAAGCTGTACGAATAAGCTCGTAATTACATATGAAAATCATCTGTTCAAAATTACATGGTCCTTATTTTTTCTTATGTGTCCATTCCATATAAATGAGAGCAGTTTTCCATTTCATAGTAACTAGAAAGCTATCCCAATATTTTAATGCATGTTGATGTGACCAAAGGTAATATATACATTAAAATTTGGATAAAGTCCAATTTACTTCCCTCATGTATAGCCTAAGTCCAGATAACCCCCTGAACTATTTTTTGGTTCAGTTTACCCTGTGAAAACGTGATTTTAGGTCAATTTACCCCCTAATGCAATTTGTATTTTTTTTTGTTTCTCCATGCACAAGCATAATCTTAAGTTCAAACTTTTATAACACATGTTAAAAAAATACAATATAATCTTTTATCATTATTTTTATAGGGAGAAAGACAATTAATAGTAAATCCTTGGGATACAAAATTATCTGAAAATAATGATAAAAAATCATGATGTATTTTTCTAATATGTGTTATGATGCGCTTTATCATCTCATAAAGTTTCATATTAAAATTACGCTTGTGTACAGGGAATTGAAAAAGATAAATTGTATAGATTGAACCAAAATGGCATTCTGTGGGGATAAACTAAACAAAAAAATAGTTTAGGGGGATACTCGAGGGGAGTAGATTGGGCTTTATCCTTAAAATTAAGGAGGCAAATTTAGTAGAAGACATACCGCGGCAACTGTAGTCTTTAGAGCTAATCCATGCACACGTGGCAGCACAGCCTGTTTCAATAGCTGGAAGAGAAAAAACATAAAATGAGCATATAGAATTGACCTTGAATATAATGAAAAGTGGCCACCAAGTTTTATTCACACATAAACACCTCTGCAACATTCAAACAATGAATTCAGGAAAAAAGGAATACTTTTTACTGGTAGAAAAGAAAATGGAATTAAATGATAAATCTTCATTTTGGCGATTAGAATGAGGGTAACCTTAATGTCAAGTTGACGAGATAGTGGCACTGTTCGTCTCAGAGCTTCTTCCTGTAGCCTGGGATCTGTGTCATCATAAGCCCGTACCAGCATTGGAAGCACGTGTGATATCAGATGTTCCTGTGTGGCCTTCACAAAATGAAAGAAATCTAGTCATAAAGGCCCATTAGAGAAAAGAAAAGAAAAAATCCTACAAGTAAATCATAAGTGTTACATAATTTTTTTCCTCGAATGAAGTGTTATATAAAAATTGATTGCAGGACGTTTCATATGGTCAAATATAACCCAAAAGAGAAAGAGAATCCCTTGATATTTCATCAAATCACCCTGATTACCTTGTTAATAATAAGATCTGCATGCTTCACAAGTAAAAGAAGTGTTTCGCCTGATGCAGAAGTAAACACCGGAACAAGCGCTGGCAGTGTTGAAACCTCAAAATCACCTTTGTCCTGTATAAAATGTAACTTTTCAGAATCATTAAAATAATTCACCACGTAACATAATCTAAAGCGCATTTTGCTTCTAAATGAAAATGCTTAATATTGCAGCATTATAACAGAAAGGAAAACAGTTCTATTCTACTACAGTATCAAGAATCTTAACAAGAAATAGCAATATAATCATTTATTACAACGGCACATAAGCATCTCGCTATAAAATAATAACCTGTTGTGGGAAGATGGAAGTTCATATTATTTCTCAATGAAAGATTCATATGTACTAGGAAAGGAAATATAACAGGGAAAAAATTGACCTGAGATTCAGCTATTGTCAAAACCATGGGCAAAATCATCGGTTGCATAACAACGTTGCGCAACTCAGCACAAAGAGGTGGAAGAACCTGGTTGGAAAATGATTAATACAGTAAAATAGTTATTTCTTCTATTCATACAAAAGGTACTAAGGCACAAAACAAAACATAGGAATAGTATAATACTAGAATGGATCAACAATGGGAGTGATTCTTGGTTCAAAAAAAAACAATGGGAGTGATTCAACTTTTTTCATACATTATTATTATGGGAAAGAAATTAAAACAATATTATTGTTAATTCCATTCACAATATTCAGTTAACCATTATCAAACATCTTCAACATGTAACAAGAGGTTGCTATTTTTTTTTTGATGAGTTAATATCACTCAATATACTCAGGCTTTATTTGGATGCAAAGTATTTTTGAAGTTTTGGTAGAATACTACAGTTTTAAAAACAAAACCATGGTTTTAGTAAAGAGGTAGTTGTTGGGATGCAATGAACTTCATGATTTCAGAAACTGTAGTATTATCAAAATTGAAGGTTTTTTTTTGGAGTTTTGAAAGCCCCAGTGTGGAGCTCTTTTAAACCGAGCACACAGCACACTTCTGACTTTCTGAGGAATAAGCGTACTCAGAAGTTTGGTTTGTATTGTTGTTTTCACGTGGTGAGTTATGACAAGCTGCCACACCTCCACTATGAATATGCTAACAAACAAGTAGGCAATCCTCCACTTCTCCATCCTGCTTCCCGATTCTCCTGTCTTGCGCTTTGGGTTTTCTACTAAATAATGTTGTTTACTAGCTACCCTTAGCCTACATCCAGGATCTAGCTATCTACAATTCTACCCCCTTCTTTCAGACGCTCCTGATTCATTTTTTATTTGGTTAATTTGGTTCCATCCAATATTTATTTTAGAACTGATTTGCATCTGTTAAGAGGTCCATTATTATTCCACTAACTTTTCAGTAGCATGTCAGGAATACTGATGACAAAGCATTTTTTCCTGGAAAATCCAGATTACTTGAACCCATTGTTAGGTTATTGAACTGATGTGCATCTAGTAAGGGCCAAATATAGTGTTCTTGTTTGTTAGGTAAACAGTCCTTACATGGAAAAGAAATACTCTAGTTTCCAAATACTATGGTAGAAGCACTAGATGGTAGGTTGAACTGGAGATTTTGAAAGATTTAAGACAGCATTTGTGTAAAAGTTTATGGCACGCCCCCAACAGCTTCCACGAAGCGATATTTGCATCAGTAAATATGCTCGCAGTTAGATTAGAGCAGACACATGACTGCACCATTGATTGGAGAATGATAAATACAGAGTGATTTGCAGTACTGAACATACTTTATACCGGAGAACTCGGGAATCAAAATCCTTCCACATGTCAGATAGTGCCTTCAAAAATTCTGTCTTCTGCATATTATCTCTCTCCTGAAAAAAAATATTTCTTTGAAAATCTGAACCAACTTTAGCACAAAAAGAAAATTAGAGCCATATTTAGCTATCAAATCATTTGTTAGCATCTTTCAACAGATAGCAGTCTAGCAGACAATGCTGTTGTTGCTGATCAATGGAACTTGGCATGCACATCAATGAAAATTGCAGATTTCGTAATGTTAGTGATGATAATACATACAAGCAAGTGGTCAAGGAATCGAAGAGCGCGCAACCTTGTATCATCCCGGAAGAAAGAAGAGCCTAACAGACAAAAAGGCAGTTATTTTTAAAGAATTTCATGAAATTATTGGTGATGGTTTGGTGCACCAGTCGTATATAAAAAAACTCCACAGTATTTATGTCTCGAATGAGGAAAAGGTAGGTGACACACACCTGTAAATGCCATAGCACTAGGGCGTGATGCAGCATCGATTGATAGCATCCTTTGCAAATCCCCAACCAGATCAGAGGGAATATTAGAAAAGGCTTCACTTGTCAAGTATGTCAAGGCATTCATGAACTACAAGAATGGGGGGACATCAGCATAAGTACTGGATGCAGATGCAAGCTGAACAAATTATTGTCTGCTTGCAGAATTGAAAGAAAAAAAAAACATTTACAAACCAGAAACTGATGTGAAAAGAGCAACACTTAGATAGACTGCCATTATCCAGATGCAACATACCATTTTCACATTGTTATGGCAATCTAGAAGTGGTCTACGAGCAATCAGGTGGTAAGCCAGGCATCCAAAGCTGAACATGTCACAAGCAGAACCAACTTTAGAATCTCCACTACGAACCAATTCTGGTGCGGTGTAATTCAAAGATGGTTGAAGGGGTAAAGCTGTATCCTCAACATCATAGTCCTATAAAGAAACAAAGCAGGTTAAATGGTGATAAAGACAGATGCAAAAAAGCGGAGCTCCAGAATCAGGCTGTATACTTCCCTAATCACGCACAACATCAGCAAAAATAATTAGTATGGTTTGCACATAACTGTGTAATGATGTTAACTGCTACTAATAAATTACTCATGGAATAGTTTCTTTAAAGAGGTTTGTGCTATGCATCATATACCCCACTACAGTGTCCAACAAAAAAGAAATGCTAAGCAATTGCCCTGTGTAAGCATATGAGAGTGGTATGCTTTTGCAAGTGATTGAAAAAGATTAATTCATGCCTAGATGAAATTACATGCCAGAAAATTATGTCATCCAGAACTTTGGGCTAATTAGGAACCAAATATATTAAGAAAAAGTATTAATAATTCTTCTAGTGTAGGAAGGATGCAAAGGGGGTAATATGCCAACAATGATAAAATGAATCCACAAGCTAAAAACCCCTTAAATTCTGAATTGTGAATTAGTTACTAACCGAATAATGGAATTGCTGGGTTGATGTCAAACCACCTGTGGCTTGGTCAACAGAAAGAGCAAAACCGAAACCACCAAGCTTCCAAGATCCACTTGAAGTTATAAAGACAGTCTGACACAGACAAAATTATGCAAAGTGATGAACTTCAATTTTGGCATGTTGAATACTAACCATGCAGCATGAAATTAGGGCAGTAACAGTATAATATGGATAAATAACTTCTGGTATCCTGCATAATCCTTTGTGTGCATGTGTGTTTGTTTAACTTCTTTTTACCGTCTTCAAGTAATATTCTACAAGACATATTAATTGGTTCCACATGCAGCGAACAATATGGGAATCTTTTGTCAAAAAAATAACAATATGGGAATCCAATTTGAGAAACAATTTTGTGAACAAGAATCAAGTTTCTTAAGCAGTTGGTAGAAAGCCACAAGATATGCTGTGCAGTAGCCTATACAACAGCATGGTATTTATGAACTTGAGCTCAGATTCATCAAAGGTCTTCATGCTAAAGCAGAAGAGCGATATTACATAAGTTCATCATATGCACAATTGCCCAAAGATTATTAAAAAAATGACAGTAGGGTAACAAGTTTAATGACCACATGACTGACCGTCGTATCAATTGTCAATTTAATAAACAAAACAAACAAGCGGAAACTATAAGCACACGAAAGGTGGTGTATTTTAACCTCCGGCGATATAGCTCGGTGGGCAAGATGTGCATTGTTATGAAGAAAATCCAATGTCTCAGCAACTTGTAGCAATCCATGCTTAATCTCCAGAAGCCCCATTTCCTGAACACAAAAAACAAATTAGCAAACAACAATGCAGCTGAGAAACATGATCACGAGTTGTGCAGAAATGTAAGAAAGATAAATTCAGTGTGCATCCAATCAAAGAGCTGAGGCATTGCTTTTTTCACCCTTACATCTTTGGATAGTGTAGCTGAGAGGAAGCACATCCCTATTTGTTAGTTGTTTAGCTCCTTTTATTTAGAACTTTGCAAAAAAACTGTATCTTATGTTTCTGTGTTGCTAAATGTAACAAAACTAAGAACATTTCTGGCACCACTGATATTATCTGACAAAGTCCCATTCCAAGAAGTACATCATAAACTAAATTGTCACTATGAAATGCACGTGGCAGGGAGATAGTATAACTGCAACAGGTGAGGTCAAGTAACCATATAAGAATTTCACAGTTCAGAGTGTTAGAAGGGAACGTATACAGCTACAAGAAAATTTTATAAACTCAATACTTTGGCTAAATTGAGTTGTACTATAGGATTACTGAAAGTTTTCAAATGTCACTCTCCTCAGGACTCTGTTTGCTGAACAATGTCAAACACTGCATTGGATAGTTGAAATGATGATTAAACTACTACCCGCAGTTACATACTCCTAAGTAATTTCTAAAACTGCATCCTCCTTAGCAGCAAATTAATCAACAAACAACTAGATTGATGCAGAAATGGCCGGACCGCAAATCGAAGATGATGAAGAGTGTGTCAGGCCTTACCATGCCCTTAAGCTCCTTAGGCACCTTGCCGACGTTGTCAAAGCACCCGAGCGTGTTGGACACGGACGCGAAGATCGGCTCTGTGGCCATGGCCATGGCGGCCTTAGTCTCGTCGAGGGCCTGCACGACGTGGAGCACGCCCGGGTGGCGCAGCCGCACAAGCCGCGCAGCGTCGGCGCGGATTAGGTCGAGGAAGGCGTCCTCGGCCGCCTTGGACAGCCCGGCCCGCGCCCGCGACTCGGCGAGCGCGCGCTTGTCGAGCACCCAGACGGAGACGACCGGGTAGGGCGTCGACGGCGCGCCCTCCCGCGGCCGCGCCGTGTAGATCCTCCACGCGAGCCCCGGCCCGCCCGAGCCGACCTGGTCGAGCAGCTCGAAGTCCTGCAGCGGCCGCGGGCCCGTCACCTCCTGCACCGTCGTCGTCACCGTCTTCTCGATCACCGCCGACGCCTTTGCCAGCGCCTGCGTGAAGGTCTTCATGTTCAGCGCCATGGCCGCCGCCGCCGCCGCCGGCGGGCAGATCTGAGAGGCCCCTGCCGCGGTGGATCTCCGGAGTCGCCCGATCGGCCGGTCGGTGGCGGAGCGCGTTTGGTAATTTACCGGGAGTTTTTCTTCGTTTTCAGCGACTTTTTAATCGCATTTTTTATTTTTCGATTTCGAGGGAAGCGGGTCGTGGACTCGTGGTCGTGCCGTGTGACAGCTGACAACGAAAGCGAGCGCATCCTTCGTTGCGAAGGTGATGCGAAGACGGCTTGGTGATTCGATCTGGACCGTTGGTCTTACCAGGTGGGCAAGGTGGATGGATGGGATCTGGGGTTGTGGGAAGTTTGAGGCATCCAGATCGAGTTGGAGCTTTTTTGGTCAATAATGAAACTATAAGGATTAGTTGAAGTGGCTAATTGTATATTAGGAGCATGGTGTACTCTTTCGTACTAAAATAAGTATTTTTCTAGATTTTTAAATATCTATTTTGATCATTGGTTGTATAATTAGGAGCATGGCGAGAGGCAATGGCCCCGTTTGTTACCGATTATCAGCCGCTTCAGTTGAAAATAATCGTCGAATGGAGCCAAATGTCTCGATTCCTTGGACGCTTGAAACACAAACGGTTTTCTCCAAAGCTCTCATTAGCTTGGAACGCAGAATCGGCAGTTGAGGTGCTTCGGCCGAACGAGCCTCCCTCGCCTTCTTCCTCACCTCCGTTGCATGCGGCAGTTGCCGTCCCGAGCCGAACCTGCCTCTTGCGCCTCCGTTGCCGGAGCCGCCGGGCTGAGTCAAACCCGCCTCTTGTACCTCCTCCTCCGCCTCCATTCTCACCTTTTCCCGTGCCCAGCATGCTTCTCTCATCGCTTCCGTTGCCGGAGCCACCGTCCGGAGCAGCGGCCGAGGCGGACACAGTCGACGGCGAGGGCTTGTCCGCCCATCCTCATCCCTGCTGCCCGCCTCCTCCTCCAAGCCCACCAACTCACTCGAAGATAGCGGCGGAGCTCATGGCTGCTCATCCTCCTCCTAGCTTGCCTGCACATAGATGGCGGCGGAGCTCATGGATGCCCATCCTCCTCCTGGCTTGCCTGCTCGTAGATGGCGGTGGACCTCGTCTTCCCTGCACATTGATGTCAAGTGTGAACTCCAGACTCCGCGTTGTAGCTTCGCCGTGGATTTTTCTGTGGTTGGGGCAGAGAGGAAAGGCGAAGGAGCCAGTACAGTGAAGAAAAGCAGGTTGCCAAACGAAAAGCTTCTTCCTGGCGCAGATTTTAGTCGACACAACCGCTTTTGCAGAACGTTGGATTTCAATAAAATCGCTTTGAAAAATAGCAGTTCCAAAAGGAGCCAATATCCCGCTTGGCGCCGCTTATTCCCAAGAAGCAAGCGGTGAGGGCGTCGTGCCCCATGCGGTGGTGCTCGAGGGGTCAGTAGCTACCATCACAGCTAGCAAGAAGGTACCAAGGGCGAAGGAAGAGGAGGGGGCCTACCATACCACTAGGTCCACGAGTGTTGTCTCTCGTCCAGCTCAAAAGTTCAGAGATGACCTCGTCATCCACCTCCCTCTCCCGTCAACCTGGAAATGCAACTAGGGACGATAAGGAGGCGATTGGTTGCCTGGTTCTCGCCGGGCCAGGCTCGACGAATATACGTGAAACGTAATTGGTTGCCTTGATCATCTTCAGTCAGGCTCCACGCGTGTTTTTTCAGTGTGATGCAGTACGGAGCCCTCAGTCAGGCTCGCGGCATATAAAACTGAAATTCGTTTCTCAAAAGTCTGGCTCGCATGCTTCTGATTGATTCAGACCTGACTGAGCTTGACCGTATTCGTACGAGAACCAGTCACACCCAAAAACTCTTTGGCATATCCATGACCAGCGCGACGCGAGCAACCGGCATTTCTTATCTTGGACGACATTTGCCTGCCGCGCCTCTCCTTCGGATGAAAACCCCGGTGCACGCCAGTCATCTCCGCATCCTTCCGCGAAAAATTGAAAATCATCGGTTGGTTCTCTCGTTGCAGCGGCCTTGCCCTTGCCCTTGCACCCGAGCACGAAAGGTTCTTTTAGCTCTGTCTGTGTGTCGTGTTCCGGCGAAGCTCTCTACTTCGTGGTGCGGGAGTAAACTGATCGACGCGCCAGTTGTTTAGAACCACGACTCTGCAACGATCGCCGCGGTTGGCCCAGGGTTGCGAGTCCGCAACGCACATCAGCTGTGGACGGTTATGGTCGATGACTACTGGATCGTGCAGTAATCACTGGGGTCTCTCACCTGGGCGTTCAAACAGGCGGCGTGGCCAGAGAACTTCTGACGGAGGGCTTTGGTCTCGCTCACACGACGGCGCACTGCCTCTCAGAGCTGCTCCTCAGGCGAAGAAGGGAGATGGACACCTGTTTAGCTAGGTGTTCAGTGCCCTGGACTACTACGACTCCATCGGATCGTCAGAGTCACTCGGAGACAATACGATGATGGCGGCGGCGGTGGCTCAATCGGCACGTATACGTTCTGCATGTGTTACCACGATGACTGGAAAAAGAGTGTGAACTGTCCGGTGCCAAAACCATAAGCCAATATGAGAGGTTGCGTGCCCAGTCTTTTACTACCACGTAACTTGAGGTTGAGCCCTGCAGAGAGAGGCAGCGAAGAAGCTCACAAACGGTTGAGTTCCATTACGTGAACCCTTCACGAGTTTGTCCGTCCAAGAAACGCGCGTTCCATGAGTCGCCACTCGCCAGTGACTTCGGTTCTGCATCGAAGACGCAGTGGAAACCGAAGCCATCGCGGTGGTGCGGCCAACTCCGACCAACAGCGGCGCGAGCGGCGGCCCCAGGCCGGTCAATGTTGCAGGTCCGCAGAAAACGACTGACTGTTGCCCTCGCGGCTGCTGCTGTTGCATGGTGGCCTGGACGCACGCACCAACTGACCAACTCTCCCTACTACAGCCGGGCGGTAGGTCACCAGTGGATCCGTCGCCTGGGCTCCCAACTTGGACACGAGTACACGACCCCTGTCAGACAATGTTAAAAAAAAAACTGTTTCAGGTGGTTGCTGATCCGGCGTACCCACGCCGTGGGATACTGCTCACGGCCCAACTCACGGCACACAAAAGACTTAAACAAATCGACCATTAGGACAACGATCCGGGCCAGGGTCAGAGTATACAAACCGACTATTTCTAGCACTTACATCAAAATTATTCGAAGACATAGGTCTGACCATCGCAGACCGAAATCGAACGACGACAAGACTTGGTAAAACTGTTCAGAAGATGGTAAGCAACTAGGTGAGATGGTAAAGCAACTCAGAAGCAAGTATTCAGCCTTCCGTCGAGCGGTAAAGCTACTATTGTTCTTCGACAATGAGCAGAAAGACGATCGAAAGACGTCAACCATCTGCTTCAGCGCCAGTGGGCGTCAGAGAACAAAACTCACAGAATACTGCGACCTCACTCGTCAGTGAGTCACCTAATTTCGTAGGCGTCAAGCCATGTAACCCCGGTCTGACCCTATATAAAAAGGTATCGAGGGCATTAGTCGACAAGTCATTCAGTTCTAACACACAAACCACTCACGAGCGCTGGGGTTTCTCTCCGTGTAAGGATCCTTTATTATTGTACTCGTATTCTTGAGTTCATACGATTCGATCTCTCTTTTGGACGTAAGGTATTACGCCTCGACGGCGGCTCGAACCAGGCTAATTCAAGTTTTTCATAGATTAGGCCACTTCGAATACGAAGAGCGCACCGATATTTTCTTCGATTACGTAAATTTTACTGTGTCATTTATCAGAACACCGACAGGTGGTCTCGGTTTTTTTTTACTTCTCAGGCCGAAAGTTCTAGCCAAAATTGTAGTTTCAGTAGACGTAAAATACGAGTGAAATTCTTGGAATACATCGATCTGATTGCTGTTGATCATGATCAAACCTTGCTGAACTTCACCACTGCATCCTAGTTCCGGTTCGCTCGCGCAATTTGCGTGAGGGTTTCCTTTCTCGGATCATCACCAGGTTTCAGTCCGAGCAAAGCAGATCCTTTCTTCCTTTATCGTTTCCATGTTGATCGGGTCCAATCCATTATCCATGACAAACATATCGACCCAACTAACCACTCCCGTGACACCGTGCAAAAAAAAGATCATAAGATCCCTATCACGTTTCGTAAACAACATGAACATTCCCCCAGTTGGAAATACAATAGACAGAAAACGTTAGCGACCAAAAAAATGCAAGCGAGTTGAACAGTCCCGGTACACCAGCGTTGCAAGCTTGGGCGTTAGGCCGGCCCGAAACCGGTCACGCACGCCCAACCCGCAAGCAAACCCCACGCACGCACTAAACAACGCCCGTGCGGTGCCGGTGCCGGTGGCGGCGGCAACCGCAGCCCGAAAGCGTCGCCGCGGTGCCCGGTCCGCCTCGATCGAGTTGGGGAGAACGCGCGGGAACAACACATGCAAACGTTGCGCGATGGCGCGGACACGTTCCACTCGCGCGCCAGGTACATAAGCCGCGGAGCGGAGGAAGGAGGTTGGTGCGCCAGTGCGGGTAGCTCAACTCTCCTCACCCGTCACCCCCGTCTTCTCCCGCTCGATCTTCTTCACGGTCAGGACCAGCTGTGCCATACACCCTTTCGCGCCGCGTCGTCTCCGATGGGGACGGTGATGACAGAGGGCAGCAAGGCCGGCACCGGCGGGCGCCGGCGGACGCGGTACCATCTCGAGACGAGAGCGCTGTCGTACGTGCTCCCGGCACGCGGCTTGTTCCAGCAGCTGGGGTGGGGCAACGGCGGTGGCGGCAAGGGTGGTGGTGAGAGGCTGCTGCTGCGGGGAGTCACTTGCGAAGCGTCCCCCGGGGAGCTGGTGGCCATCGTGGGGCCGAGCGGCGCCGGGAAGACGACGCTGCTGTCGGTGCTGGCCGGGTCGGCGGACCCGTCCCGCGTCGCGGGCGGCGAGGTGCTGGTGAACGGGCGCGCCATGGACGCCGCGCGGTTCCGCTGCCTGTCCGGGTACGTCCCGCAGGACGACGCGTTGTTCCCGGCGCTCACGGTCGAGGAGTCGCTCGTGTACAGCGCGCGGCTGCGGCTCCGCCCGGCCGGGCGCGGGGCTGCGGAGGCGCGGGCGAGGGAGCTGATGGCGGAGCTCGGGCTGCGCCACGTCGCGGGGTCGAGGGTCGCCAGCGTGTCCGGCGGGGAGCGAAGGAGGGTGTCCATCGGCGTCGACCTCGTGCACGACCCTGCCGTGCTGCTGCTCGACGAGCCCACGTCCGGGCTCGACTCCGGCTCCGCGCTCCACATTGTCAAGATGCTCCGGGACATGGCCGCCGCGCACGGCAAGACCGTCGTGCTCACCATCCACCAGCCCGGGTTCCGCATCCTCGAGTTGCTCGACCGCGTCGTGCTCCTCGCCGACGGCGTCGTGCGCCACCACGGCTCGCTCGCGTTCCTCGAGGCGCGACTCGCCGCCTCCGGACACGCCATCCCCGCCCACGTCAACGTGCTCGAGTTCGCGATGGAGGCCATCGACAGCCTCAAGCCCGACATCGAGATCGCCGTCGCCGTCGCCGCGCGCACCAACCAAGAATACGACGACGGTGTCACGCCGGTTCCCACGTCAGCCCACCGCGTGGCGTACGCGAACTCACCGGCCGCGGAGGTGCGCGCCCTGTCGGCGCGGTTCGTGAAGACGGTGCTGCGCACGCCGCAGCTCTTCGCGGCGCGGATGGCGCAGTCGGTACTCGCCGGCGCGTTCCTCGGCAGCATCTTCATGGGCACCACGGACCTGCAGTCCCGGCTGGGGTTCTTCGCCTTCAACCTCACCTACGTGCTGACCTCCACCACGGAGGCCCTCCCCGTGTTCCTCCACGAGCGGCGCGTCCTGGAGCGCGAGACGTCCCGCGGCGCGTACCGCGTCTCGTCGTACGTGGCGTCCAACGCCGCCGTGTTCCTCCCGTTCCTCCTCGCCGCCGCGGTGCTGTACGCGGCGCCCGTGTACTGGCTCGTAGGCCTTTCGCGCGAGCCGGCGCGCTTCGCGTACTTCTCGCTCGTGGTCTGGCTGGTCATGCTCACGGCGAACTCGTTCGTGGCCTGCCTCAGCGCGCTGGCGCCCAACTACATCATCGGCAACTCCGTCGTGGCGGGGCTCCTCGGCTGCTTCTTCCTCTTCTCCGGCTACTTCGTGGCGAGCAAGCACATCCCGCGCTACTGGGTGTTCATGCACTACATCAGCCTGTTCAAGTACCCGTTCGAGGCCCTGGTCGTGAACGAGTACGGCGGCGCCCGCGGCGCGAGGGAGTGCCTCGCCGAGGTCCCCGGAGTCGGCGGGCTCTGTGTGCTCGACGGCGCCGCGCTGCTGCGGCAGCAGGGGATGCGGGAGAGCATGCGGTGGAGCAACCTGGGCGTCATGCTCGGCTTCGTGGTCGGGTACAGAGTGCTCTGCTTCGCATTCCTCTGGTTCAGGTGCCATCGCATGCGGAGGTGATGACTGATGAGGATTCCTGTGAGGCGAAATCAAACTGCAAATATTAATCGCGATTTTTCTCTACGAGACATCGTAGCCTTGATTTCGGTTAGGTTCTATACGATTATATTGTAAGTATATTTCTGGGACATATTGATCAGGTTCTAGCAGTGATCAATGGATCATGTTCCTGTGTCTCAACAGTGGGATCGATGGATAATACTAATGGAGAATAAAATTATAATTTTAATGATCATCAGGAGGCTATTGGTTACACACACCCTACTCTTCCTCTTTTTTTTTTTTTTTTGGGTCTGCTCCTTTCCCATTCTAGGGGAGGTGTCGCACTCGAGTTGGATTTTGCAGTTTGATAGAAGACTGCCTTTGTGGCAAAGGTCGTTGAGAAACACATGATTTGGCTGCCAATCATCTGAGGTGGGACACCGGCGATATAGTACGGGCAGCAGGTCAGAAACTTGCCTAATTTGCATCCGTTTTTGGTAGGAAAAATACTTGGTTTAAGTCTCAAGATTCAACCCATAATTGACCACACTTGTTAAAAGTATGTATTCATTTTTATTCGTACCACGAAGACCATCGTCAAAATTCATTGCCAAAAAAAAAAATACAAACTGTTAATGCCGGCTTGAATAATTTGTGATGCCGGGACTTGGAGTATACGGAAAAACTGTGGACACAACGCCACGGCTCACCCTTCAAATTACTTTCTCCGATATTAAATTGTAGTTGCAATTAGTAGCTTTTAACATTATATTTATTATTCGTATTATATAAAAAAAGTTCAAAATATATAAAATTACAAGTCCCATTTCCAAATACTTTTATGGTAAAGTTATAATACAATATATAATACTTATTGAGATATTACTGCTTAATTTTTTTTATAAAATTTGATTAATCCAAAACCAAAATGATTATATTTATAGACAGGCAGCACACAAATCGCACCCCACCTCCCCTCCACAGACTGACACGTGCAAGTACTGACAATTTTAGTCGAGCATAAATCAGATCACGTACCATGGACTTAAAATTGCCGCATAAACACCAGAGTCAGCATTCGTCCGTGGAGGAGATGCACCATACAGATATGTACATTTATCCATATCTAAATGTATACTTTTTGATGGCGTTAGGACGTTCGGTTGACATGCATGGCACCGCACGGATGGACAGAGGGTGAGGGCAAAGACATCATCCGTAGCGAGCGAGAAGCAGGCATTTCCCATGACAGCAGAACAGCTCAGTCCTGAAACTTGTGATGATCAAAGATCAACACACGCCTCGAACGACCGTTTCTCTTCTTCAGTTCTTCCTCAGTGCCTCTTCGTCAAAAATGCGTGAGTTTGGTTGCAGTTTGCAAACCAAAGCAATGAAGCAGGAACGGGAGCGGCCCGAGCCGAGCAACGAGACGTTCTCATCAATGGCGGCGGCGCTGTTGGCGCGTTCCAGGCCAGCCGAGCTGCGCCGAAGCGTGTGGGTGTACTACGGTCCCTGCCTGCCTCGGTTGGTTTCGGCCACGCGAAGGAAAACGCAGCGCGGATCGATCATCGGAGCCGGTGGTGCCTGTCGCTTTTTCGGCACCCATCATCCCCAGCCTAGCTAGGTGACTGATTGCCTCGTCCGGTGGCGTCGTCGGGTGCACGCGCGCTCCAGCGAGCGTGAAGGTGCATGCGCGCTTGCACTCCACTCCGCTCCACGGCACGCCGACTGCACCGATCTCGATCACCGACAGATACCCACGCCGGTCGACTAACGGCCGGCGCACGGCCGCGAGGCTACCGATCGATCGAAAGCTGACCTGCTAACAGCCAATGCTATTGCCCAGATGAGATCCATCGCGACGCTGCGTGTTCGTGAGGCGCTGTTCTCTGATCCTGCATCCACGGTTGCGATGGGTAGTGGAACGCACACTGCCGGCCAGCGGTGCGCGTGCAAGCGAGAACGAAGCGGACGTGCAATGCTGCACTTTTCGCGCTTTTCTTGGTTCACCATTCATACTTTCAGGCGGCTGAAACGCTTATCAAGTCGAGTAGCATAGATTTTGATGCAAAGGAGCTTAATTATTGGCAGCCGAAGTCGGCAAATGGCCCGTGGCCCGATCGATTGACCCGGTTCGCAGACAAGCAGATTGGGCAGTGACCACATTTCCTTCCCTCGCAGTGCTTTCCGCTTCAGTGCTCGCTGCCTGACGCAGTCACGCAGGCGCAGCCAGCAATCCCACTCACAGACCCGCGCGCCGACTGAACCCGGGGGCCTCACTCTCAGTGCGCGCGGCAGCTTTGCGCCTGCTGATCCGATCGTGAGAGATATCTCTCGCGCCGATCTGGACGCGCACCGGAAGAAGACGAGAAGCGCAAAGCGCCTCGGCTTTGCGGCGGTGTCCCGTGCCCGCCTGCCCCGCCACCACGCGCGGTCGATCGCGTACCCTGCCTGCGCCGTGCACGACACGGCCGCCGGCGTACGCCCCCGCCATCACGCGGTCGAGGGGCACGCGAGTGAAAGCGAACCGGTAAAGACGTAGCCTTTTCGTTTTCTTTTCTCCGACGATGATTTATGGGAACCAGCGGTACGTTGCTGTCGAGCGAGTTTCATTGGCCCGTGCTGATCCTCTCCGCCGTGCGCGCCACCCAACGGGTTGCCGGCTGCCTCCCGATCGACGACGGGGAGCGGTGGAAAAGCGCAGCCACCGCCGCCGAGGCGTTTCGATTGGCCAGATCGTTCTTGCTTCGGTCGACATCGTCGCGTCGCGCGTGTCGCACTCACCGTTCTACGCGGCCAGTGCGCTGCGGGCGCCCCGCCGCCGTATCTGCTCTTTCGCGCTCGCAGAGGTCGGCTTCGTCGTCTCGAATGGCCAATCAATGATGAGAAGAAGAAATACTAACGGGGAAGGGAAAAGTGGCGCGGTGAATCTGATCCGCCCGGCGATCTTCTTTCAGAAAACCCATCCAGTGACCGATGCTCGACGCCGCGTGCAAGTGTTCCGTGTGAGGAATAGTTAGTTCGCATTTGGAACGGTGCAGTGGATATATCGGTGGAATGCATTACACTCTTATGATCTGGATTGCTATTCTGAATCAAGAGGAGGTATGCAGCCAGTAGTAACTTTTCTTCTCGTTTGACAGATGCGTCGATAACTTTCATTTCACAATGTATCCGGTCGGGCCTGGAGGCTTGTAAACGAAATTATCACGTCGGCTTACAGTTCCGACTGATAATGCAGCCCACAAAACTCAAATCTTCAGAAAACTCGCAATGGCAATCACCCATTCGATTTCAGGACAGCAGAAAACAAGTGGGCCTGGAGCGCGTTGGCGTTGTATGACTCATCCATCCAAGAATCAGGACAACATTTGAAGGTAGCGGTGAAAAAGCGTTTCAAATTCGCATGTGTTGGCTTGATTGTGCGCGCGTGGGACACCACAGAATCAGAGTTGCAGAGGCAGAGCATAGTGCACAGCTGTGTTTATGACCTGATTAATACTCTGACGAGAAGGCCGTTCTTCAGGTAATAGTCGAACTGCAAACGATCAAGGCATCAAGATCTTATACACGAGTGACAACGATACCGATCATGTTTGAAACGGCAACGGGATTGAAGACGAACAATGTTGCCATGAGCCAAGACGTCCGTTATGTAGTACAGTAGTAGATATACAAGTTGAACTGAATCGAAAGAGTAAAATACGTGCTTTATCACTACATCAAAGTACTCTTTCACAAATGGGTATGTTCGGCTGCACTTTTTTCACCTGTACCGCAGCTGCAGCTCCTGTAGTAAATTTTTTTTTTTGACCATCACAGCAGCAACAACCACATCCTTGGTAAAAACAGTGCAGCCGAACATAGCCATTGAAAGCTAGCTAGCCATCCTCAACAAGCTCAACGCCTCGTAAGTCCGGACCAATTACATGGAGGGGAAGAGCCGCCGATGCCGGTGACCCGTCGCTGTGTGAAGAAGCGAGGCAGCAAGCAAATAACCTGACGGCGGGCGGGGCGTCGCCGCCGCGAAGACAGGGCAATGAGGTGCAGAGCGCGGCGAGGGCTGGGTGACGATGTTAAAAGAAAAGTAAACGAAGTATTAAAGCCATCCTCAACAAGCTCAACGCCTCAGTTGCGGATGACTAATTATGATCAATTTGCATTACCCATGCCGTTTAATTCTTTTCCATTTAATACTTCTTTTACTTTTCTAGTGCATGTTAGTTGCAAAGCAAACTGGGCAGCACATTTGTGTGCTCAGCATGCTATGTGTCATAGGAGGGATTTTATTTGGGATTATGCTCCCCCTTTCCCACTGCAGTGTTTGCAGCAGGATTGTACTCCATTTGCTAATTAATGAAAAGTAAGCTCTTGTTTTCTAAAAAAAACATTGTTAAAAAAATACTATTAGTAAAGGAATTATTGTTAGTGCCTATGCAGTTCTATCGTCATAGGATCGACCCATTGCGACGTGAACTATTACACTAACCAGTATCTTTGCCTTGACGAGGTAAGAAGAAAGCCTTGACGACGTGGTGCACATTCTTTTGGAAAAATTCGGGTGAGAAATGTCTATAAATATTTCTTTAATTTTAAAATTTTAACACTGTTAACTTTTAATATCATTTTTTTCTATTTGTTTTATTTTAAAATATATTCAAATGTATAAAATTGTTATTTATATTTTAAATACTACTATTGATAAAGTAAATTATAATAAAATATGTTATATGCACATATTTTTAAATAAAATGAATGATCATATCAATATTTTAAAACGAGTATGCTGAAAAGAAAAAGACGGAGAGCCCAACTAACGACGTCGGTTGTTGTCAGCCACCAACCTCCTCAATCCTCATCAAAGGCCACGCCCACGCTCTCGAAGTCAGAGCAGAAGAGTGAAGCTGGGCACCACCTCCACCCGTGGCCTCCGACGACATGCTCCGGGCCGCCTGCAATGGCTGACGCCGCGCCGACCGTGACCAAGTCGGCGCCGTCACTGGTTCCGCCGGTGGGACCCACGCCGGGCAGCTCCCTCCCACTCTCCTCCATCGACAAGACCGCAGCGGTCCGTGTCTCCGTCGACTTCATCCAGGTCTTCTCGGCTCCCGCCTCCTCCTCTTCGGCCGTCTCTGCCACGGTGCACGAGGGCCTCGCCAAGGCGCTGGTGCCGTACTACCCCGTCGCCGGGCGCATCGCGGAGCCCGTCCCGGGGGAGCCCGAGATCGAGTGCACGGGGGAGGGCGTGTGTTTCGTGGAGGCCGAGGCCAGCTGCACGCTCTAGGAGGCGCGCAACCTCGAGCGACCGCTCTGCATCCCCAAGGAGGAGCTACTCCCTGTTAGAGCCTCAATTATCGTCAACTACCTGCATGCACCGATGTCCGTCTCTCACGTTAAGGTCACGACGCTAGACACATCTCCGCAGGACCAGGTCACATCAGCTCACGTCTCCGCAATACCTGATCTTATCATCTTTACATGCACGTTAGAAACTCTAGCACGAACGCTCATGTACATTGTACACTCGCCTATATGTAGGCACTCATATGATCAATACAAGCCGCGTCGCGTGATTATCTCATTTCTATTCCCTTACATGGTATCCGAGGATTCATCCTGAGACCTGTCCCTTCTTTCGCTGTGAGTGACTCCACCAGCACCGTCACCGCTGCTGCTGCGGCAGCTCTCGGCAGTACGACACCAGCGATCTCTACATCCTCGTCGCCCTCGATCTCTGTCACTTCCTCCGGCCCCTCGTCCTCTAATGCCATTCCTCTCTCTTAGGCCATTCACAGTCATTGGTTCCTTATACACTCAGACATGAAGGCCTTCAACTACAGAAAATGGCACACTCTCTTCCTCATGGTTCTCGGACGATTCAATCTCCGAGATCATGTCACATCGTCTGTTGAGTACCTCGATGATCTTGATTGGATTCAACAAAATCTCACCGTCATCGCTTGGATATATAATACTGTCTCTGATCATCTTCTTGATCTGCTACTCAAACTCAAAGAACCCACCGCCTACCTTGTCTGGTGCGAACTGGACAAACACTTTACTGGAAACAAAGCCAGTCGTGCGGTCACTCTGGGAACAGATTCCATGGTTTTGTTCACGGTGATTCGTCAGTCAATGATTACTGCCATCGTCTCCGGCAGCTGGCCAATGCTCTTGATGACTGCGACCAGCCAGTCACAGATCGTGCCCTCGTTCATCAGATGATTCGAGGCCTCAGTCCGAAGTTTGCGGTGCTCCGCACATTGATGCCTCTCCTCCCTAAGTTTCGTCCTTTATCGAGGCTCGTGATCTTCTCATTCGTGATGAGGCGTCACACGCTGAAACCAGCACCAACTCCTCCGAGACGGCCTTCGTCGCGCCCGGTCCGGCTCCACCACCCGCTCCTACACCATCACAACGCACTGATCCAGCTGCTCGCCCTACACAGGGCAGCACTGATCGTGGTCGTGGCCGCGGTGGGCGTCGTGAACGCGGACGCAGTGGCCGCTCTGGGAACAGTGGCCGTAGCGCCGCTCATCCCAATGGATGGGGCTTCTTTCCCTCGTCCTGGACCGCGCCATGGGGCAATCATTGGCGTGCTCCCTGGAATGGCACCACGGGACCTGGAGTTCTGGGCTCTCGTCCTCCCATGCATCAGGGCACTTGTCAGGCGTACCCAATGATGACCCAGCCGGTCACGACTCCGGCCTCTGTGTCTCCTCCGACTTGGGACCCGAGCTTCATGCATGCACTTCATGCGGCCTCTACACAGCAGCAGTTTGTCGACACTGGAGATTGGTACATGGACTTCTGTGCTTCTTCATACATGACAGGAGACCAAGGTAACATGCACAAGTATTTTCCTTCATTATTGCATAAACATTCCTCTCGTGTTATGGTTGGCAATGGATCTACTATTCTCATACTCAGTTCTGGCTCTACCACACTTTCCACTCCCAGCTCTACCTTTACTCTAAATAATGTTCTTCACACACCCAACATAGTTCAAAATCTAATCTCTGTTCATAAATTTACATGTGATAATTTATGTTCTGTTGAGTTTGATCCTTTTGGCTTCTCCGTGAAGGATCTTCTCACCAAGACCGAGCTTGTGAGAACTAACAACGCTGGTGATTTGTACCCCTTCGATGGCCACACACATTTTCCCACTCAGTCAGCTTTGGCAGCATCTACACCTACTGTCGATCTATGGCATCAGCGGCTTGGGCACCCTGCTAATAAATTTTTGTCTCATGTGTTCTCTAGTAACAGTTTTCCTTGTAATAATTCAGGTTCACCATCTGTTTGTGAGGCCTGTCAAAAAGGCAAACATGTTCGCCATCCGTAGTTCACCTCTGAGTCCCATACATATTTCCCTTTTCAGATTATTCACTGTGATTTGTGGACCTCACAAGTTGAGAGTTTTTCGGGCATGAAATATTATCTATCATCTCGCTACTTGTGGACATTTCCACTTCGCCACAAGTCGGAGGTTCCTGCAACTCTTCGTGACTTTTATCAACTCATACTATCAGTTTCATCTCTCTATACAGACTATCCAGTGTGATAACGGCAAGAAATTTGACAACTCCTCGCTTCGTGAATTCTTACGATCTCGTAGCATTGTGTTTTGTTTTTCTTGCCCTTACAGCTCTCCACAGAATGGCAAGGCTGAGAGGTCCATCCGGAGTATCAATTATATCATTCGTACTCTGTTGTTTCAAGCGTCTATGCCAGCGCAGTACTGGGGCAAAGCTCTGAGCACAGCCACGTACTTGATCAACAGACGCCCATCCAAACCACTCCGCTTTTACACGACATATCATATTCTGTTCAATCAAGCTCCGAACTACACCTATCTTCGCACCTTCGGATGTCTTTGCTATCCAAATCTTACAGCCACTACTCCTCACAAACTTGCGCCACGCACCACCCCATGTTTGTTCCTCGGCTATCCTTCTGAACACAAAGGATACCGCTGCCAGGATCTTGCCACCAAGAAAATATTCATCTCACGTCATGTCAATTTTGTTGAGGATGAATTTCCCCTGGCCAAGCAGCAAACACCTGTGTCTCCACCGCCCCCAGCCGCACCTGATCCCGCGATATCCTCTTTGGATCTCGTGCCAGTACGTCGCCCGCCGCAACCGTCGCACCGGCCCGCGGTTGATTCGCCATGCACCACTGATCTCTCGCCACGTCGCTAAGCACGATCCGTTCTAGGGGGCCGCCATCCCAGTCACCAAGATTCCCAACGGCCTCGCCCATTTCGAGCGCGCCACGTCGCACGGCTCTGCCAGCCTCGACTTCCGCTACGCCCATCCGACCAATTCCCACACGTCGCACCACACAACCAGCTCCCTGGCCTCTACATCCGATGCACACTAGAGCACGCGACGGCATTCATGTTCCGAAGAAACATTTTAATCTCTCTACCACCACACAACCTTCTCCCATTCCCTCCTCCTACAAAGTTGCGCTCAAAGATCCCAATTGGCATCACGCTATGCTTGAGGAATATAATGCTCTAATGAAGAACAATACTTGGTGTCTTGTTGACAAACCTGCAGGTGTGAACATTGTCTCGGGAAAATAGATTTTTCGCCACAAGTTTAATGCTGATGGGTCATTCGCTCGCTACAAGGCTCGCTGGGTTGTCCGTGGATTTTCACAGCAACATGGCGTGGATTATCAAGAGACTTTCTCTCCAGTTATCAAGCCTGCCACAATTCGGATTGTTCTTGGCATTGCCACGTCCGAAGCTTGACCAATTCATCAACTGGACGCGTCAAATGCGTTCCTCCATGGCACCTTGACTGAAGTTGTGTATTGCTAGCAACCTTCTGGGTTTCTTGACAGTCTACATCCCCAAAAGGTTTGCAAGCTCAACAAGTCTCTGTATGGTTTAAAACAAGCGCCTCGCACTTGGTTCTTGCGCTTCAAGTCCTTCATTTTATCTCTCGGCTTCACTGCTTCCAAGTCCGATTCCTCGCTCTTCATTTTGCATTGTCGGGGTTCCACTGCCTACTTGTTACTTACGTCGATGATATCATTTTGACAGCCAATACCAGTGCACTTCTCCACAGCCTTATCACCAAGCTTCGCAAGGAATTTGCAATGAAAGATCTCGGGCCACTTCAGCATTTTCTCGGCATATCTGTCACTAGGTCTAGTGCCGGTCTCTTACTGTCTCAACAGCAGTACGCACAAGACATTCTTGAGCGTGCCAACATGTCGAAGTGCAATCCCTGTGTGACACCAGTTGACACCAAGTCTAAAATATCTGCGCATGAAGGTACACCATTGTCCAATCCCACAGAATATCGCAGCCTTGCTGGTGCTTTACAACATCTCACATTCACACCGCCAGATATTAGCTATGCAATTCAACAACTTTGCTTGTTCATGCATGCTCCTCGTGACATTCATATGAATCTGCTCAAGCATGTACTGTGTTATCTCAGAGGCACCACAGATTTGGGCTTGCACATCACACCTTCTTCCAATCACCATCTCATCGCCTATTCGGATGCTGATTGGGCTGGTTACCCGGACACGCGTCGCTCCACTTCTAGTTACTGTGTCTATTATGGGGATAATTTGGTGTCATGGTCGTCCAAGCGCCAACCTACTGTCTCTCGATCTAGTGCCGAGGCAGAGTATCGAGGAGTTGCAAATGCAGTGGCCGAGTGTTGCTGGTTATGTCAGTTGTTAATCGAATTGCATCGTCCTCCAACTCAGGACACAGTTGTCTATTGTGACAACGACAGTGCTACGTATATGTCAAGCAATCTGGTTCAACATCAGCGCACCAAACATATTGAAATTGATCTACACTTCGTCAGGGATAAAGTTTCTCTTGGAGCAATCAAAGTTCTTCATGTACCATCTTCCTTGCAATTTGCAGATATATTCACCAAGGGACTTCCGACAGGGCTCTTCACTGATTTTCGACGCAGCCTGAACGTTCTCCGGAGTCCAGGCTGAGGGGGCTATTAGAGCCTCAATTATCGCCAACTACCTGCATGCACCGACGTCCGTCTCCCACGTTCAGGTCACGACGCTAGACGCGTCTCCGCAGGACCAGGTCACGGCGTCGCTCATGTCTCCGCAATACCTGATCTTATCATCTTTGCATGCATGTTAGAAACTCTAGCGTTTTGTTAGCGCGAACACTCATATACATTGTAGACTCACCTATATGAAGGCGCTCATATGATCAATACAAGCCGCCTCGCGTGATTATCTCATTCCTATTACACTCCTACAAGCCGCCTCGCGTGATTATCTCATTCCTATTACACTCCCGCACCCGCCTCCCGGGACACGCCTGAGGACACCGTGCTCCTCACGCAGGTCAGATTCTGATCCCCTGCTGCTCCCGATCGTCTGTAACAAGATAAGTTTTTGTTGGGATGTTGGCTTGGATCTATGGAGGGTTTAGCGTTTGGTGAGTGGATCAGAGGGGAGGAGTGCGGCAACTACCGTTGACCAAAAAAAAAAAATTCTTCCAAGTGCAATGACTTGCAGCCATGCATCTCAATGCGTCAGGCTGATCGGGCTTAAAATGGACTTCTTAGATCAATGTAGCAGTTGATTATGGCTATGGGCTTGGTGAACTGATCATCTCAGAAGACGTTGGCACGCCTCTGATCAATGCCAGTTGCCTTGTAGGGGAATGCGTTAGATGATTTTCCCAGAAGTAGGCAGGATGAGGATTCAACAGATTAGTCAAAGTAGTCTACTATTCTTTGCTGCCTACCATGACTAGGTGACAAAATTGTAGTCTTGTTTAACATTGGAGTAAGAATTGACTCTCGTTGAGCATCTAACAATCAGATGACCACTAGCAATCTAAGATTGCAGATACAATCTTGATTCGATTTTATCTTATTCAGAACTCATTTGAAAAATTGAATTTTGAATCGTGTGGTTCCAAATTTCATTGGAGGTGAACAATATGTTGTTCTTTGGACCTCTGATGCTTGAGGCAGGTCTTGATGCACTTCTATATATATCACTGTAAACCAGCTTCACTATAACACTTTTACCTACATACCAAGGATCTGACGAAGTGTCTGCTTCACTGTAAACCAGCTTAAAGATTGCAATATTACAGTTGAGTACAAAATAGATATCACGTTTGGTATAATTACATAGTTTTATCAGGACACTGTTTCCAAAAATCACTTATCAGTTAGTACTTCTTCAGATCCTTCGCTCAACTGATCAATTGCATTTTCTTCTCTATTTTCAGGTTGCAAAGTTCACATGCGGTGGATTTGCTGTGGGTATTTGCTTCAGTCATTTGGTATTCGACGGACAGGGTGCAGATCAGTTTCTGAAAGCAGTTGGTGAGATGGCGAGGGGCATGCCTGAGCCATCGATCAAACCGGTCTGGGCTCGGGACGCCATCCCCAACCCGCCTAATGGCTCCATGGGGAACAGCCGTTCCGTTAGGGCCAGCTTTGGTTGAAAATCAGTCCATCCCACTCATTTCAGCCTGTATATATTAGAAAAAAAATTTCAAACCAATACTTTAACCGAACACATGTATTCAAGAGATAGATTAGAGAGCGCCATGATTCAATCTAATAATGAGTTTGAGTGACAGGTATAGAACCACTCAATCCATACCTAGAAGCAATACGACAGCAGAATTAATCCATGGGTGCCAAACAAGACCTAAGCCACCCATGGGCCCGCCGCCATCATTCACAGCGTTCAACTTTGAGAAATCAGTTGTTGAGATATCTCTTGACAGCATCAAGCGCATCAAGGACCAAGTTGCGAGTGAGACAAACCAGAAATGCTCCACCTTTGATGTTGTCACCGCCATAATGTTCAAATGTCGTGCCTCAGCAATCGACTTCACACCTGATGCCGATGTTCGCCTGGGCTTCGCAGCTAGCACACGCCACCTGCTGAGCAATGTGCTTCGTTCAGTTGAAGGGTACTACGGCAACTGTGTGTACCCCGGCGGCCTAACCAAGACCAGCCAAGAGGTGAAGGAAGCTTCACTTGCGGAGATTGTGACCGCGATCAGGGACGCCAAGGATGCTCTCTCGACGAGGTTCCTTGACTGGATGAGTGGTGGCGCCAAGGAGAACCACTACAATGTGTCGCTGGATTATGGGACGCTTGTTGTTACCATGTTGGGTTCAACGAAGTGGACTATGGGTTCGGTGAGCCGAGCTATGTATTCACCCTCAACGATGATGCGAACATCGGGCCCTCTGTCGTCTACCTGAAGCCACCCAAAGCCGAAGCAGGGCATCAGACTGGTGCTGCAGTGTGTGGAACCGCAGCATTCTGCAGTGTTCAACGAGGAATTGCAGAAGTTTGCACGAGGGTTTGTCTGGTCCATAGTGTCTTTCCGCAGTTGTGGGGTGGATTGTATTTTATTCTGATGAGTTATTACTTCCAAAAATTTGATCGGTCGCATGAAGAGCTTCTGTCCTGCTCATTAAGCACTATAAAATCTACAAAAGATCAGAGACGAAATCAGTGTCAAGGTCTACAGATCCAAACAATAGTAGGGTTTGCACATTTCTTAGTAGAAAAAAAATAACACTTTCATCTGCAGAAGAGAGAATTGACATGGTTTCCAACGAACTAATCATGTGAGCTCCACTAAACTCGCATGCACAGTCACAATCCAGAGCACCAACCCACTTGCATTCGGATCAAGCCTAAACACAAGAAAAAGAAGCCAACAACTAGCACTCATCATCGAGCTCGTGCCAAACACGGCAGCAGCAGCCGGCAACAACCAGTCATCAGTCCACCATCATTCGTGGACAGCGGCAAGAACCTGCTCGCACGCCCACTGCCACCAACCATGGCTGCCGCGGCGCGCACCGTCTCCAAATCGCCGCCGGCCCTGATCCCGCCGGCGGGGCCGACTCCCGGCGGCACCCTCCCTTTATCCTCCATCGACAAGACCGCGGCGGTGCGCGTCTCCGTCGATTTCATCCAGGTGTTCCCCCCGGCCGCCGGCAGCGGGGCGGCGGACCAGGACGCGGCCGTGTCCGCGATGCGCGACGGGTTCGCGAAGGCGCTGGTCCCGTACTACCCGGTGGCCGGCCGCATCGCGGAGCCGAGCCCCGGGGAGCCCGTGGTTGACTGCACCGGCGAGGGGATCTGGTTCGTGGAGGCCGCCGCGAGCTGCGCGCTGGCTGATGTGAACTACCTTGAGCGCCCGCTGCTGATTCCGAAGGAGGAGCTGCTTCCACGCCCTCCTCCCGAGGAGAAGCTCGAGGATCTCATCATCATGGCTCAGGTTTGACCGCCTCCAGATTTCAACTGAATCGAATCCATGAACTCTTGATTGCTGAATCGGAGTTGGTAGATCTTAGCAGGTGCTAAAAAAATTAAGCTTTGCAGGTGACGAAGTTCAGCTGCGGCGGGTTCGCGGTCGGGATCTGCTTCAGTCACCTGGTGTTCGACGGGCAGGGCGCGGCGCAGTTCCTGAAGGCGGCTGGCGAGCTGGCACGGGGGCTGCCGGCGCCGTCGGTGGCGCCGGTGTGGGACCGCGACGCGATCCCGGACCCGCCCAAGCTGCCGCGCGGCCCGCCGCCGTCGTTCACCGCGTTCAGCTTCGTGACGCAGGTGGCCGAGATCTCGCCGGAGAGCATCGCGCGCATCAAGGACGAGTTCAAGGACGCTACGGGGCAGACCTGCTCGACCTTCGACGCGATCACCGCGGTGGTGTTCAAGTGCCGCGCGCTGGCGGCGGGCCTCCCCGACGACGCCGAGGTCCGGCTCGGCTTCGCGGCCAGCACGCGGCACCTGCTCCAGGGCGTGCTCCCGTCGGTGGACGGCTACTACGGCAACTGCGTGTACCCGGTGGGCATCACCCGGACCAGCAAGGCCATGCGCGAGGCGTCGCTGGCGGAGGTGGTCGCGGTGATGCGGGAGGCCAAGGAGGCGCTCACCGCGCGGTTCACGGACTGGATGCGCGGCGGCGCCGGCGACGACCACTACAACGTGCCGCTGGACTACGGCACGGTGACGGTGTCCGACTGGAGCCGCGTCGGGTTCAACGAGGTGGACTACGGCTTCGGCGAGCCAGGGTACGTGTTCACGCTCAACGACGACGTCAACATCGTCGCCTCGGTGATCTACCTCAAGCCCCCGGCGCCCAAGCGCGGCATCCGGCTCATGCTCCGCTGCGTCGAGGAACCGCACGCCGCAGCGTTTGCCGACGAACTTGCCAAGTTCGCGTAGATGATGTTTTCTTTGAGACTTGGTCGATCGTGTTGTACACAGATCCTTAATTGATTATTTCAATAATATTTTTCAGTTCAAAACCTGTCCAAGTTATGTACTCCTCCGATCTTAATTTGATGTGGGCACTTTAAATATTAACTTTCATCATTCGTTTTATTCAAAAAATTAGTTAAAAAATTAGTTTAAATGTGTAAAATTTTTAATTGTGATTTAAATAACTTTAATAATAAATTAAATTATAGCAAAATATCACACATTTGAACTAATTTTTTAAATAAGTCGAATTATTAAAATTGATGTTAAAAATTAACAGCAATATCAATTTAAGAACTGAGATGAGAGAGCATGTACATGTAAAGAGAGATTGGAGTAATTAATGATATTTTTTTTCTTGGAGTGTGTCTATGAGCTAAACTTCCAACAGACCAACATGATACTCTCTCCGTTTCAAAATATAAGCATTTTTAGGATTCGTCAAAATCAAATTTTTCTCACTTTGATCATTAATAATGTGTGACAGACCGCCCTGCAGAAAGGACAATCCATAGATCACATGATCTTATCGAAGGTCACTCGACGAAGCGAGGACTAATAATACAACTCAAACACGATAAAATATAATACAAACTATTGCTTAAGTTTATAAAACAAAAGTTTTTAAAAGAGCGGAAGCGTTAACCTGATTTAAACTAGGGTATCCTGGAAAACTATGCATAAAATGACATCGAGCTCATACGATGTATCTTCTGACAACAAACAACAGCAGCGCGGCGAGCAAGGCCCCAATGGAGAAAGCCACCCTCGAAGAGTTGCTTCCGCCAGTTGGTCCAAAGGAGGAAGAGAGAAACCACCTGCACACAAAACCACAAAGAGCTAAGCCCTAAGGATTCAAATGCTCAGCAAGTCTTACCCGTCAACGTGACCAACTACAGCCGATTTCAAGGATATGAGAAAGCTGACTTACATAGGATGGTCATTTGCAAAACCAGCGCTAATATAGTGAATCCTTATATTCAAGTTTCAGCGGTAAATTAAGTTCACAGAATATGAATTTAGTTTACTCTATAACACTATATCAAACATGGTTACTAATCAATTGCCTATAAACTAAGAAAACAGTTCATAATATTATTATTTATTTACGTACTTCCTCCATTCTCAAATAACTGTCATTGAAAATAAGAAAAGGTGTATTTGAAGAAGAGAATGTGCAGTGAAAAGTGAGAAAGGTGTGAGGGGAAGTGTATTGGTGGAAATGACAATTATTTAGGAACAGAAGAAATACATTATTACTACGATATGACACAGCGAACAAGCGGTACTCGTTACTATGAGGGACAGCGATTATAATCGATTTACACTAGCTAGGAAAAATTCAAAATACACAATACGTACGCGCTTCCCGAAAGCCGTACGTGGCCACCTTTCACAACAAGACAATAGGGTCGGCCCGAGGCCTACCGCTCCCAAGCACATGGTCCCCTATGCGATCACCACGTCGGGTGCATCATGGTTAGATCCAAGGCTTTTCTCTTCTCTCCGCCGAAAGAGAGGTAGGAGGATGTCCAACAACTACGGTATTGTGCTACATCAGTTTTCTGGGTCCTATGTTCCCAGTAGCATTTGGTACTGTTCAAACTTGCTCAACAGGGTCACACTTGAATCGGTCCTTAACCGATACAGACAGAGCTACAACACTACGGCCATGAGTCCACACAGGAGACATGCCTCCATACCATCCTATTCCCTACCCGATCTCAGGTTAATATTGTGGTAATAAAGCGACTAGAGTAACAGCCTATATCTCACGAGTGAGGTTTTTCATTCACTCGACTTCTACCGTTAAATATGATTTAGACTAGTTCTACATCGAGTTACCTGTACCAATATACACTCAACATGGATAATTGGCACTATTATGCATTCTATAGTTTTCAAACAACTTCTACAACGTAATGCATAGTACAATAATCATATAATATATTGTGATAAAATAAAAAATTAAAACATAGTTAATGCCCCGAGGCTTGTCTGAGCTTTGCTCACAGTTTGAATTCTACAGCCAACGGAATATCCTCAAGCTTCGCTTCGGATGGATTGAGTCCTATACATGATATGATATAAAAAAAATTAATTTTGATAGTTTTTAAAATTGACATGGTTACATGCGATGATAGCCTTTTATTTTCAAAAGATGGCTAGCAAATTTAGTTATAATTTTTTTTAAAATAGTTTTCAAAAATATAAAAATATAAATTGACTTGTTCATAGAATCAGAAAGGTTATAAACTAATTTTTGAGAAATTTTTAGGATTTATTGAAATCAAATGGATTTATAATGAATTAAATACTTTTTAAACACAATAAAATGCTTACAAAATTATTTTTGATGAAAATAAATATGAAAATTTTTTAAAGCAAAAAAGTTTGACAAATTAAATAGAAAAGTAAAATTTTTAAGATTTTATCATGCCAAGAAATAATGATAATGCCTTAATGAATTATTTAATGATCTGAACTTCTTAAATTATTTTTAGTGCATAAAATTAAAATTTATTAGCTTCAGAATGTAGTTCTAGTTGAGAGCACTCTAATAAAATTTGATCCAAAATTTTATGAGTTAGGATGAAGTGTCTATGATTTTTACAAGATTGAAACTGCTTTTGGACTATTAAATAAATCAGTTCGCAAAAAATAAAATTTTTCTAGCCTAAATGGGCCTTGCCATCCGTTGGGCCGCAGAGAAAAACTGGCCCACTTTGGGCGGCCACACGGTGAGCCACGGGGATGAGCCGCACGGGATCCCGCAAGGCTGGCGCAGTGGCCGGCCATGGCCACAGCGGTCGGCTTGGCGGCGCCCTCGCCGGAGGATGGCTCCGTGGCCAAGCTCGACGGAGGGAGCTCCAAAATAACCTGCGTGCTGAGGGGAAACTAGGGGAGGGGTAGACAGGCCGAGATTCTCACCGGAGACCCACCGGCGGCGAGGTGCGGCGGATGGAGGAGTTCGGCGACGTGGGGAGCGCTGCACGGTCGACGAAAAACCAAACGAGTTGCGCCTATAGCTTCACCAAGGGTCAGAGATGGACGGCACGGGTGTTGAAGTCGAGGAAGGAGGCCGGAACAGGTGCGTCGTCTTCGGGGTGGGCGGTTCCGAAGATGGCCAGAGTTCAACCTTGAAATTCCTGCGACATAGCCCCGGATTCGGTCGAATAACAACGTTAGATGGTGCGCCCTGGTGATTAGTACCAAAATCGGAAAGGAATCGACCACCGGGGGGACACCGGATTCGAAGAAGGAGGCCGGCGGGTGCGAAATCCCAAAAATTTGGGGAAACTTGAAATTGACACGGCACAGTTCGAGGGAGGTGGGGGCGATGGCATGGGGAGTTCATGAGGGAGGTGGAGCACCTCGTGTCCGAAGGAGATGGCCAGGGAGGGCACCGGTTAGGCGCTCCACGGCGGCGATCAAAGGGGTGGCGGATGGCTCGGGCTAGAAAGAAAAAAGGTGCCGGGTGCCGGGCTGAGGGTCGGACACGTCCGTGACTTCGTGGCAAGCATGCACGTGATGCGCGTGGCACCTGGAGGGCTTCGTGGCGGCTGGAGGTAGGAGAAGACGCGGGTGGGAGGCTAACAGGCGAGTCCCGCTCCTTTTCTCTTTTTCTCTAATTTCCAGAACTGCTCTCTGATTTTAATCTAAAATGCACACTTTTCGAGATCCAAAAAATTCTGAAAATAGGTAGGGTGGTAAAAATTTTATAAAGGAACAACTTTTATTTTGGGGTCAACTTCAAAATCGAAATAAATTTTATTTTATAAAATTCGGAAATCTGCAACCTTTTTTTAAAAGGAAAAATTTGGTTGGGGCCTTTTTAACCTTTAAATAAAATTTTAAAGAAAATTTCTAAATTCAAGAATTTGTAAAACCTTTCAAATGGAATATTTATTCACAAATTCCTTTGAAAATTTTTTAACTTGAAGATTTGAAATTTGAATTTAAATTTGAAATTTAAACTTGCTTGAAAGGTTAAAAATTAATTGAGCTCGGATTTCATAATTTCGGACTTCAACCGCTTGGCTTTTTTATTCAGAAACACGAAGTGTTACATAATAAAGAATTAATGATATTTTATCATATAAAGTTTATATTTTTTGAATTTATTATGAAATAATGTCTTATAAAAAGTATTTTTTTATATTAAAAAGTACGCAATTTTCTAGATGTTATTAGTCACAGTTAAAAGAATTTGACGTTGGCTAAACTTGAAAATGCTTATATTTTAGAACGAAGATAATATAACATTTTTATTTCATATAAAAATATGACAAGTGCCTCGTTTGAAACATAGAAATTTCATACTCCTCCGTCCTAAGTAGTACGTACTACTTTACTTGTCATTCAATCGTCTTTATTGTTTTTAATTTACTTGTTATCTCCCCTTTCCAATATAACTATTTACACTTTAAATACTTCTATATTTTTATACTTTTCTCACTTCTTCTCGTTTCTTGTACATCTCACTGTTGCACTCTCCTTAATTCATGGTCACAGCCGCACAAAGCCAAAACAAACAATTAATTCAAGAAAGTATAAATTATACTAAAATTTTATAAAAATCAATTCAATTTAATAGAAACATAAAGATCAGGGGTGTTTTAAGTTCCTCTTTTAATTTTTTTTCCTGACTGAACCTTGTATATTTATTTTATTTTATTATTTTTTTGCAGTACAGGTATTTTAGTTGTTACAGGGCTGGTTGGATACGAGACTACGCTGTTATATGGCACCACCGTGTCATCGCAGGGGCCTATAATTGGATGACTCGTGAGTCTGCATGCCATTTCTCAAATTTCAAAAAAATGTAATAGCTTGTATCATTATTATTATTTTATGTAATACTCTTAAAATATTTATTTAGGGCTACCAATACGAACAAATGTTAGTGCATTATGCAGTTCAATTCCACCAAATCTGTCTGTCTTCTCCAAGAGAATTTTTAATTCTTATCATCAAATATATTGACTTTACAGTCCTTACCACTCAATCCGCAAAACCTTTCATTTGGAGCCACTAAATACGTTTTTCACTTCAAAACATAACATTTCTTCAAAATTTTAAGTATTTTTACTGTTTTATATTGTGTTAAAATAATCATAATATAAGATTAAATGATGCTAATAGTACAATAAACATAATATAATAAATATAATGCATTATTGTACAATATGATAATACATTATAAAAAAATAAAAATGTTAGAATTTTAAAAAAATGGTATGTTTTGAAGTAAAAAACGAATTTAGTGACTTCAAATAAAAAGCTGAATAATAAAAATTAAAAGATCGACGAATTTAATGGTAAGAATTGAAAAATCTCTTCTCCCGGGACGAAAGCACCCAATCCGAGTGTTCTACACGCCAAAGCAATCCGGGAAACTTGTACACCCCAGCAGTAAGGGCGAGCGAGCAGAAGCGAGACCAAGCGACCATGGCGGGGCGAAGCGCCGTCACCGGAGCAGCGGGAGTGCCGCAGCCGCTTCGGGTGCTGCCGATCCCCTGCCGCGCGGAGGAGGGGTTCTGGGACGCCCTCCGCCGGCTCAAACTAGACGTCCTCGGCACCGACGATTCACCCCGCCCCATCACCGGTGCGCGTCCCCGCTCCCAACCCCACCTTCCGCTGTTTCCACACTGAATTCGTGATCTGGGCGCGGGAAGGGGCGTGGATCCTCTGCGATTCCGCGCCCCTACCTCCCGGGCTTCCGTGGAATCCAAACCCGGCGGCGCAATTGCTTGTCCCTCGCGATCCGGTTGGTAGTTCGTGGGCGCATTGCTGCTTTGGAGTTGCGTCGGTGCGAGGTCTCGTTTGAGATGTTGCTTCGAGTTGTGGCTTGTGCGCATTAAGGTGGCTGACGTCGCGTTGGAGTTCAGTAATTTTGTTAGGATCAACTATCTAACCTGTTACTTAGGCGTACGGTTGGTGGGGTTGCTGGCTGTTTTCCTTTTTCTGTAATCTTCCGTGATCATCATAAAGGGAGATTTTGAATTTGATGACGAATTTTTGAGTTTCATATGAATAATTCCCAAAAGCTTTGCGATATTTCCTTATGATGGTACGGTCTTAATATTTCCATATAGCTTCAGATAGAGAGGTCCCTGAATGAGGTAAACATGTTTGTTTGAACTTTATGCCAGGTTATTATTCTCCATGCCAATATCCGTCATTTGCTAGCCAATTCAGGCTTTGCCCTGAATCATTGGCCCCGCCATCTGAATATTCCATTGGCTTTTTGAGGAACAATTGCCCAGTCCCAGGGACACTCATAAATACTAATAACATGAGGGCATTCCAAAACCTAGACAGAGATCACCTTCTGAAATTGGAAGCAAAAAAGGTACATGCTTATTGAGTTTGCTAGATATTGCTCTCTTTTTTTTAAAAAAAAAAACTTAACATTGATTTTTTATTTGCTGGGACAGATCCTTGACGACATTATATCTGGTAAAGTAGAAGAAGATCCTGCTCTGCTACTTAGGTTCTTGGTGATATCATTTGCTGACCTGAAGAATTGGAAGGTCCACTATAATGTTGCATTCCCCTCATTGGTTTTCAACTCTGAAATGACCTTGCTTAGCCTGCAAAGGGCCACACAAGTGCTCACCAAAGAACAGGTAATGTTTCTGTGTACCAAATATTCAACAACAGGAGTTTCGTTATTCGCACAATTCCCTCCCCTGATTTTCTACTGAAAGTTGGTTATCTTTTGCTGCAGGAAGCATCATTGTATAAATCATTGCAAGAATGGCGTAGTTGTACTGAAACAACAGGTTTGACATTTATCAAGCGGTAGCACTATTGTTAACACACACTCATGCTTGGCGTCATATAAGTTTATTATTTTGATCTGATTTGCTAAAATGTTTGTTGCCTTGACCTTTCTTTGCAGTTTATCCGTTCTTTCTGGTTACTATACCTACAGATTTGTCTGCCTCGATAAGACAACTTAAGGACTGGAATGCTTGCCAGGGGAACTGTCAGAAGGTATGTTTGTTCCTTATTTTTGATCATTTGAATTACCTTTTTTTTATAAATGTTGTGAAAGAGTCCTCTTATTTAGCATCTTCATGGCTCTTTGCATTGTGCTTAAATTCGTTGTTTTTCTTTTGCAGCTCTTGTTTGGGTTTTATGATCACGGTTGTATGAAGGAACGCTCGCGGGGTCCTGACAAAGTCAAAATAAATTTCCCTGGATGGGCTCTTAAAAACTACATGGCATTCATAAGAATTCAGTGGAAGATTGATACAGTCCAATTCTTCTGCTACCGGGAAGACCGAGGAAAGCCTGATCTAAAGCTGTCCCTCATTGGCGAAGCGTCATTTCCACCATCTGATGGTATACATATTACAGATTTGACAAAACAAACTTCCCGTCACTTTCACATGTCCATTTCTAACATTGGCTATTAGCAGGTTTGGATGACCCTAATTATGTACCTGAAGCTATCGGGTGGGAAGGAGAAAATCATGGGACAAGAATAAAAGTAATAAATCTTGAATCAATGAATCCAGCAAGGTAAATTGAATATTGTTTATCTTGCTAGAAAATAATCAATAGTGTAGAGTTATCTTGATTTTTTATCTTATGTACAGTCATGATGAAGAAAAGCAACTGATGCACTTGAAGCTTATGGGGTGGCGCCACTTCCCAGTGAATATAGAAAAGTTATCTCGTATTCGAGTTCTTCTACTCGGTGCCGGACCTCTTGGATGTGAAGTTGCCCGCCTGCTTATGGTTAGTACTTTATTCTACTAGATTCCTACTGCTTTTCACGAAACATAATAGGAGGAGCATGAATGCATGAAAGTGTATGTTTCTTTTTTCATTTATGATGAATCTTTTTTTTCAGACATGGGGTGTACGAAAGCTTACAGTGGTTGACAATGGTTCTGTTGCTACATCTGATCTTGTCAAACAATCACTTTACATAGACAAGGACCTTGGAGTTCCAAGAGCAACTGCAATAATTCCACGCCTAAAAGAAAGATGTCCTGCAGTGGTGAGGATTTCTTTTCTGCTATGCAGATTTCAGGGTAGACCTATATCATTGTAGACCGTCCATTTGAGTAGATCTCGAGGATTCATTTGTCTTTTACCTCCTAGGAGGTAAAAGTTCCTCCATAATAATTATTTACTCTAGTATTCAATTTGAAAAGTAATTTTTTTTTTGTTTTGGAAACTAACACAAGCGTTTGTTTTGGAAAATTTTCAGCCTATAAGAAGTAATTGGAAAGTAATGTGTTTGTTTCTAAAATTAATGAGAATATATAATTACTATCTGCAGCAGGGGTTTTCCCTGGCTGCTCTTACTTTAAAAAAAAATTAATGGGAACTGGGAAACGAGTGCCGACTGATATGGATTTGTATTTTCTATTTTGTGTTTATTTCCTCTTATGAAAATCAATGGCTGAGATCAAGTTATTGGCTTACCTCCTAAGAGGTAAGCCAGCAGCATTTTGTATACCTTAACAGGGCTCTTCTACTAATGTTTCAGGTTTGTTCTGTTGATTAGTGATAATGATTACTGTCATGTAGGAGGTTGAAGGCATCAAAATGGATATACCAGCGCCTGGCCATCCTGTATCTCCTAGCAGAATAGCAAGTTTGCTTGATGATTGCAAGTATCTTCAAACATTAGTGGCTTCTAATGACGTAGTCTTTTTGTTAACTGACACATGGGAGAGCAAGTGGCTTCCAACTCTTCTCTGTGCAAATGAGAACAAGGTAAGTCTTGAACACTTATCCAGCTTATATGAGGACATTTGTAATATTTGGCAATGTCTGTAAAAGTTTAACACCCATGGCTGAAGGTGAGAATTCTGATACATCAATCACACGGTTCAGTCTAAGGAACTGTGTATAAAGCATTCCCAGGCACTAAGAATTGGTTCTATGATTGTGTCGCTAAGAATTGGTTCTATGATTGTGTCACTGCTGCAGGTCGCAATTACAGCAGTATTAGGATATGACAATTACCTTGTCATGCGTCATGGTGCTGGTCCAGGGGTCACAGATGAAGTTACTGCTGAGACAGATAATTTATCAACAAAAGATGCTGATGGACACCAAAGGTTGAGCTGTTGTTTCTGCAAGGCTGCTTCTTCCATTGTACATGTATGGTATATAAAGATCTCTTTTTGGGGAAAATGTTCTATTGTTCTTTCTGTTTCATAGTACTGCTTGTAGCTTTGCCACTTATAAAGTTGTTCTTTTGCAGTCAATTACTAATGTAGTTCATGATCAACAAGCAGCATCACTACCTGGACTGACATCGATTGCATCTGGCAAAGCGGTGGAGCTCTTTGCTAGGATGTTACATCACCCGGATGAGTAAGCTCCAAGAGTTTGAGTGATAGCTGTATAATTTACATGTGTTCATGTAGCATTTGTTAGTTGATTAAGCTAAGTTGAAGAAATCTGAAAATATAACAAACACATGATGTAGTACATTAATGATAATGTCAAACCCTCAGGATATATGCTCCAGGAGATCTTGCTGGTATGGACACTGAACATCAGCTTGGTCTATTGCCACATCAGCTGCGAGGATCACTCCCATGTGCTCTATCAACTGAAATGGGCAATTCATCAAGCAACTGTACTGCGTGTTCCAGTGCGGTGAGCAAATTCAACTGTCCCCTATGCTCTCTGGAGTCAATGGCTTTCTGATATTTTTTTTATTAAGCCAGGTATTGTCACAGTATAGAAGAAGATATTTGGATTTTGTCATGCAGGCCATTAATGATCCGACATATCTAAATGATCTAAGAGATACCACCGAATTGAGCAAGCTGGATGCGTGTCCTAAAATGCCTGCCAGTATCCCGGTAAACCCAGACATGTTTTCTGATGTCCGATGCCTACTCTTAGGTGCTGGGACTCTTGGATGTGATGTTGCTCGTATTCTTATGGTCAGTGATGTGTTAGATGCTACCTTTATGTCTGCAACGTTTACAGCAATATCTGCTGAGTTATGGTGGAAACAAACCTTTTCAGAACTGTGGTGTACGGAAGCTAACAGTCGTTGATGGTGGCTGTGTTGCTGTGTCAAATTTGGCGAGACAATCACTTTACACATCTGATGACCGGGGTGCCCCCAAAGCCACTGCAATAATTAGACATCTATCTGAGAGATGTCCTTCAGTAGTGAGTCTTCATTTCCCCTAAAAATAGTACTTCCATTTTCTTATCACATTGCTCATCTCTAGAATATCTGACATGCAGGATGCTCAAGGCATTCAAATGGAAATACCTATGCCAGGGCATCCTGTGTCTCCTAGTGAAGCAGCTGGTGTGCTTGAAGATTGCAAACGACTCAAGGAATTAGTAGCTTCACATGATGCTATCTTCTTGTTGACTGACACAAGGGAAAGTAGGTGGCTGCCAACTCTTCTCTGCACTTACGAAAACAAGGTAAACCTTATAGACATCCTTAAATTATATGGAACTTCAGTAGTTTTATGCATTAATACCTGTCTACATTGCAGATTGCTATTACTGCAGCATTAGGATATGACAGTTACCTTGTCATGCGACATGGGGCTGGTCCAGGCATAAACTGTGAAGGTTCCAATGCGATTGCAGCCACTGATAAGCTGTCCACAAAGGATGCTCTTGGGCGTCAAAGATTGGGGTGCTATTTCTGCAATGACGTTGTTGCTCCTGTTGATGTAATGTTTGCCTAACTGTTAAAAGTTATATTAGACTTAATCATGCATAATATTACCCCTACAACCATGACAACATTTTATCACCATCTGATGCAGTCAGTCTCCAATCGAACATTGGATCAACAATGTACAGTAACACGACCTGGACTAGCCTCTATCGCATCTGGACATGCCGCAGACCTCTTCGCAAGAATGTTAGACCATCCAGATAGGTAAGCAACTGGACACTTGGAAGCTGGAACTACTCAATCTTATGTGCTATCACTTTGAAGATACGTAGTCATATCTTATGAGCTGAAACTAAGGAAATCTGATTATACCTGTATTACCTGCTGCAGGATACACGCTCCTGGAGAGATTGTTGGTACAAGCGGTGAGCACACACATGGTCTACTGCCTCACCAGATACGAGGATCACTCTCGCAGTACAACTTGTTGACCCTCTTGGGCTATTCCTCGAGCAATTGCACTGGATGTTCCACTGCGGTATGTGAACTTCTAGTGCCACGTAGAACTGTTCTGATATGTAAATTACCAACCTCTTACTTGATTCATGCAAATATTCAATCACAGGTATTGTCCGAATATCAGAGAAGAGGCATGGAGTTTGTGATGCAAGTGATCAACGAACCAACTTATTTGGAGGATCTAACCGGCCTGACGGACTTGATGAAATCAGCAAGTTTCTGGCAGGTCGAGTGGGTAGATGAAAGCGATGAGGATGAGTTTGCAGAGATCTGATGTATCACATCCTTGTAACGGACTGTAAATATTATGATTCACATGATTTAATTCACATTCACGTATACAAGTCCTTCACTGACATGAAGCAGTCAACTAGTCACCGACCTGTTACATAAGTTGCTAAAATTTCACTGCCAAGTGTTCGAAAACAGGCCTTTTGTGGATGCAAAAAAGAAAATGTTAAATATCTGGCGATGTCTCTTGTGATTATTATACGCTCAATTTTATCCAGCCCGTGTTTGTTCTTGGCAGCGACATGTTGTGAGGCACGCGTTCAAACGAGGCAGAAACCAAAGAAGCCAGTCGTGCACCCTGGCCATGGGGTCGATGGTCAGGGTGAAGAGTACAGCCACGAACCCGGCGCCCATCGAAGATGAGAGGGAACGCGAAAACGAGCGCGTCCACGGTCCATCAGCACAGCAGCGCAGGCGCGGGCGATCATGCTCGCTGCGTGAGGTGGGCAGTCCCAGAGGTACAGCAGGAGGCAGAGCACCGCGCACAGCTCCGACACGAGCCAAAAGTGGCACCTCGCCGTGGCTGCAATCCATGAACGCAGTCGCCGTTGGTCGGGCCAGGAGAAGTGACAGCAAGCCTACGGAGATCCATGTCAAAGCCTTCTTCTCTTTCCTCCCTTGTTAAGCCGGTGACCCGAGGCAGCGCCACAGTTGAGCATTGGTGTCTTGCCAGTGCGCTATGTTTTTTATTGCCCCAGACAGATAGGTTGGATCAGAGTTAATGAAAACTGTTACAAACCAACCGGTTTTTGCAGCTTCTCGGTAAAACAGTCAGCCCATTTTATCGGACGACCAGTTTAAATAAAAATCGACACCAGCACGGTACCCAATTTCACCAGCTACAGGGGCGGTTTCAGAGGGGTGCATGGGGAACAGTTGTCCTCCCAAATTTTTTGCAAAACAATCTATTATATATGTATTTTATATTAATATATACCTATTTATCTTAGTAAATATGAGTAATAGCAGCTTAAAAATATAAAAAAATGTTCATATATTTAAATCCACATTAATTGTCCCCCCATAATTGAAATCCTAGATCCGCCGACCAGCTAGCCAACCCCGGTTGACTAGCGGTTTTTGAAACCCTGAGTTGGATTTGCATCCGCAGAACTGAACGACTACGAAAGCCAGCAATGCAAGTTCATAGGACACTAGGACATGCCATTGCAACATAAAAGGTATACATAGGTTTTTACAAGTATGTGTAGAGGTTATGAAATGATAACTCTCTATACAGTAACACAAGTGCCGGCAAAGTCACAACTGATTCGAAAGCAAAAGAATGCAAAAGGGGTAGCTTTGAGTAGCATGCTCTGTATGTACAAGATACATAATTCACCCGGCAGCCTGGAAGTCCCCAAAATCATCATCTACGGTTTCTTTGTCACTCTTTTCTGCTGCAGTTGGTTGCTCGGGAGCAGGTACTGCTTTGGAAGGGGGAGTACCGCCTGTGCTGGTGGTATCAGCAGCTGGTTGCTCCTGGGGAGGAAATTCTGCTTTGAAAGGGGAGGCGGCAACCCCAGCATCGGTTGGTGAGACAGGTGAAGGTGGAGGAGGGGGGAGCTTTAGGGAGACGGGGGTCTCCTTGGAGTTTGCCTTTTCACTCTCTGAGACTTTGTTTAAACAACGGGGGTCTCCTTGCTCAAAAAATGCAGATTTTGTCTTCGGGCTAGCTTCTTTCTGCAAGAAACAACAACAAAACATGAACAATAAGAAAAATGTACATAAATACAAATCTGACAAGAGAAATAAAAGATAAGCGTGTAGTTATTAGAGGCAACAAGTTGTTTTTTAGGAAAATAATGGCATGCAGAAACAATAAATACCTCTCAGTGCTGTTCAGTAAGGCTGCATGTTTCCCCAACTTACTATGAAAGTGCGGTTCATACAGATATAGATAAGGATACAAAAGGGTATCTGATATATACCAATGTCATAAGAGAAAACCTGTTTTTTGAATCTGCACCCATATTTTGTTCCTATCATCCTATGTCAGGTGACCCGATCTCAACAGACAAAGAACAAAAAATGGGGCATCTAGGCAGATTTCATTGTGCATTTAGGCAGAAAACGGTCTATGCTCTAGATCGGTTACAAAATGGTGGGCCTTTTTTTTCTTCCCTGTGAACAAAACCCCATTTTCATTCCCGCTGTAAACCCATCTGTTTATTGCTGTCTTGTAACTCAAAAGAATAGGGACTCGATACACTGCCATGTTTTTATGAAGTACTTTACTGACACTTTAGATATATGAAGGGAAAGAGTTAGGCCCCTGCTTGTTTCAGCTTCTCAGGTGGCTTTTCCAGCTGGAAAAGCTGAAATGTCAGAAGCTGAAACAAATGGAGTTCTGAAAAGCTTGCTTTTGAAAAGCTGAAAAGCAAGCTTCTGATGAAATGAATTAAAAGCTGAAAAGCACATTCTAGGCTGCTTTTCTGGCTTTTGGTGTGCTGAGAAGCTAAAAATATATTACAAAAGCTAATACTCAAATTTCATCAGCCAGCTTTTTCAACTAGCCACCAGCCAGTTTTTCTAAAAGCACAAAAGCAAAAGCTCAAACAAATAGGCCCTTAGTATATCACTAATCAAGGATTAATAACTTTAATGTAAAACAATGGTGCAGCCCATTGACATGATGGACTATTAACAAGCTATAACTCATTCAAGCTACTTTTCAGTTTGTATCTGTAAATCTGAAATATAAATTCACGATGCCAATATTTTTGGAAAGTGGCATGCGACATTATCAATATACAGATAATGCCTAGAACTGGTGTTATGTGTGACTGCTTGATCAGCAGAACTTGAGAACTACTATGCAACAAAAATCCTAAATAGTCTGAAGACCTTAGAAGATGATGCCCCATCAGAGCTATCTAGTTTATTTTCTCTCAATAAATATTTTTCGGAAGCTTACATTTTTTAGCTGAAGAACCAAAGTTTCCCCTTCTTTGAGGCTGTAATCAACAGATGATGTATTCTCATAATGTTGCACCATCTCTTCAGCAGCCTTCTTCTTGTTTAGATATCTTTGACAATGTAAGAGAGAACAAATTGTATAGGCGAATGCCCAGCCCATTATTAAATAAGGTATTGCCTAAACATAATAGCATAAACAACAAAAGATGTTGACAAATGCTGACATATTTTTATGTAACTTGTATGGTAACACAACTGATAAGTAGTAGTTCACTGCATTCTAGATCAACCATGACCTACAATGCATACATGCTAATGGGACATAATTAACAGATGGCCAAATCAGACACTCCAGCAGTATTGCATAGCATCGATAAAATTCCAAATGTAACTCCAAGACATAGAGAAACCATATAAGAAACAAATTCATATTACTTTTTTTGACTATGGTTCTGAAGATAATATTTCAAGTCATGAACAAAGGATACTTCATATGGTCATGTAAAGCAGCTTGGAAATCGTATGCTTCAGGTCTTTCACGGAAGCCTAAGCCAATGAAAGCATGACGTTGTCGCCCATCTGTAATCCACAGTAATATTTGTCATGGTTCTGTGTGCTAAACACTGTGAAAACGGGTACTAGTAATTCAAATGCTATGCTCACAGACTCAACACTAAACAGTTCAAAGAAAAGACAATCAACCCAAAATCAGGTCAAATGTTAAGCCACAGGTAAATCATAGATCGAAAGAAAAAGACAGCTTATCACCTATATTCTCTTCAACTCGAAGCACAAAATATCTGCAAGCACAATGTACGAGCAGCAAATGGTTTCAGCTGTGCAGACTAAATAAATACAAAACACATATTTCATCATAGGCTTAGGCAATTAATATGTAGCAGCACCAAATTACATACCTGCTGCTATCAATAACAGGCTCCACTGGGTGCGGTTCACCCTCTCTGAGGAATGCCCTAGCATACAGCTCCCCTGAAAATATTAAAGCAATTTAGCTTCCCACACTTCACGAATACTATCCAGTGACAAACAGGACTAATTTTGACTATTGTACCGGTGTTCTTATCTTCTAATTTGATGATGCAATCTTCCCCTTTGCTGACAACCTTAAGTGCTCCTTCCCACGCCCATTTGTTGATGTTCCATTCATCCGCCCTGGATCATATTACCGCTAGCTTTAATAGACAATTTCTGAGGCAGAACAAATGCATCCCAACTTGTAATAAGTTGAAAACCAAGTGAGCTGGTCCGAGATCTTTGCATTCCTATTCCACTGAGCAAGGCAAATGGAAGCATGAACTTATGAACATCTAACTAGTTGCACAGTCAGATGCTCCTAACTTCCTTTGCCCACCGAGCCAAGGATAACTACTACTACATATCATTACAATACAAATCCACCAAGTCCGCTACCAGCGTCAATTGGTGACTGGTGGGACCATAATAAGAAGAGTGTACCTGTAGGAGGCAGCCGTCTTCCTGGGAGGTATCTGCACAAGACACACAACACAGTCATGAGCCATTGACACGAATCACACGCAGTGGGGCTGGGGCATGGTCAGAGCACACTGCCCGCTAAATCGTGGAGATAAATAAGCCGGAGGAGAAGACTCGCACCAGGTAGACGTAGCACTCGTCGACCTGGAACAGCACGAGCTCCAGCGGCTCCGCATCCGCCGGGTCCTGGTCGCCGCTGGCCATGGTGGCGCCGGGCGCCGGACCGGTGGGCGCGGCGCGGATCGAACTGCGCGGGACGGAGTAGTATCAAGGGAGGGGAGCCGCCGGGGTGGGAGCGGGAGGGGTGGGCTGGTCAGCTGGATCCGGACGCTGGGAGATCACAGGAGCCGGAGGAGGGCGGAAGCGGGGTCGCCGGTTGGATGACGGATCCGCGGGGGGTCGGGTTCCGGGCCTTCCGGCGCAGGTCAAGAGGTCTCTGACTTGGGGGCCCGTACTCGTGGTCGCCTAAAGGTTGGGGCCCTTTGCTTGCACTTTGGGGTTCTGACTCGTCTCACTTTGGAGGTTGTTTGGCTCGAGCTGCGTTAAATATATTTCGGTTTTCAAATTTCAGTTCAAAAAATATTAGATCTTATTAGGAAATACAACTCGAAATTGTTGTTGTAATTAACCCACGTTTTTTATTTTCCAAGTTGATAAATAACTTCACAAACAGAAGTATATAAAACTTCTTTATGTGAATGCATGGTTACAGAGTTCGAGAATTCATATAATTAATCACACAACGGGTATTCAATTAATTCAAGTAAAAAAGTATTAATAAAAATAATGATTAAAAATTATGTTATAAATCAACGGTGTCAATGTGTTTAAATCAGATGAATTACTTAGAATGAAAAACCGAGCAACACAAAAAAAAACCTAGCCGGTATCCAAAAGCTAATTAGCTTCAAATTTTGGTTATTGGTTTTCATACTTAATAGTGTCCAGCCCTTGTCTGGATATTTTCGTGAGAAACTAAGATATGTAAAATAAAAATTTCTTGTTTTTTATGATAAAGATAGAGATTTTTTTTAAAATATCTTCAGCATAGATGGAGGTGAGCCTAGCCACACATGGTGGCCATCTCCACAAGTACAAGCAAACTTTGCTAGATTATGAACTTCTAAATTTGAATCCCTACCCTCATGAACAAACTGCAAAAAATCAAAGTTTTTTTCTTCCTTCGATGTCTCACAAAATCATCAGATTGGAGTATCTAGATTTTTTTTATGTTTTTACAACACCAAAGTAATCTGAAGCCACATTCACTTTTTGTATCACACAGTCTTTAGCAAGAGCTTCAACATATGTTATGTCACTTCATTCACATGGAGCACCAGTGCCAAGTTTTATCCACTCTTCACAGTAGATGATCGGTGCTTGAGAGACCGGTAATAAATGATATCAACTTATTTCTCTGAGGCAGATCAGTTCAAGTATCAAGTGAAAGCTGATGCATCGATGCTTCAGTTTTCGGTTGAAGCACCGATGGCCGTAGTGGGTGGAACCGAAGCTTGCCATGAAAAATTTCTTCAAACATCGATCAGTAGAGCAACACTGTGAATCTCTCATGCGGAAACCACATGGATGCTTCCATTGCTGAGCTTTGATTACTTGGCTTTCTGTACTGAACCATGTTGATCATCTATGATTCCTAGATGAAGTACCTAACAACTTCCATAGTCTAAAACGACTTTGAAAAATTTATTGGCGAATTTGATACATGCCATTACAATTTTGCAAACTTTGAAATATGTCATTAATGTATCAATGACAGATGGATCACTGCAAGTCAATGATACGTGAGCCCGAATGACATATTTTAAATTTAACAAAATTGTAATGGCATGTATCAAATTAATTCAAAATTTATTCATAATAGCTTTCCTTCTTGCATTTCAAATTACTCATGTTGTACCTAAAATTCTCAAAACTATCTTCCTCTGAAAAATTGCTGCACATAAAAAATTTTCTTCTTGATACGATACCGGATCTTTAGACCAGAGATTGAGCCGCAGTACCTAAGATCCAGCCCAATAACAGGGAGTTCCTCGGCCTGGCCAAAGGCCGGAATCTCACACTTGCTAATATTTCGGGCACGAGGTGCCCGCAAGATCCCCAAGTCGAGAGAGATCAGAGAAGCAATCCAGCGGCTGCCACCACCACCTCGCAAATCGCAATCCACCTCCCTCCCTGTCCGGACTCCTTCCCTTGGCCGCCGCTGTTTTGCCCAAGCCCTAGCTAGGGTTTTGCTGTCCCGGCCGCCACTCGCCCGTCACCATGGACCACTTCTCCAAGAAGCGCAAGCCCGATGAGAACGGCGCCGTCGCTGCAGTCTCTCCGGCTGCGGGGGCCGCCGCGCTTGGCCTCACCCGCGATGACGTCCTCCGCCTCCTCGAGCCTCTCTCCCGGGACCAGCTCGCCGACATCGCTGCCTCTGCGGCGCTCGTTTCGGTCGCCGCGCTGGACGCCGTGCGCGCGGCCGCCGACCGCGACCCGGCGCTCCGCAAGCTCTTCGTGCGCGGGCTCGGCTGGGAAACCACCTCCGATTCGCTCCGCACCATCTTCTCCGCCTTCGGCGACCTCGAGGAGGCCGTCGTCATAACCGACAAGACCACTGGCCGCTCCAAGGGCTACGGGTTCGTCACCTTCCGCCACGCTGACTCGGCCGTCCTCGCCCTAAAGGAGCCCTCCAAGAAGATTGATGGCCGCATGACCGTCACGCAGCTCGCCGCCGCCGGCGCGGCCGGCGGGCCGTCCGGTGGAGCTGCTGGCAGCGGTGGGGCTCCCCCGGCTGATGTGTCCCTCCGGAAGATCTTTGTTGGGAATGTCCCTGCTGACATGCCGTCGGATCGACTCCTCTCACACTTTGCTGCCTATGGTGAGATAGAGGAGGGGCCACTGGGCTTCGACAAACAGACTGGGAAGTTCCGAGGATTTGCGCTCTTTGTGTACAAGACGCCTGAGGGTGCTCAGGCCTCTCTGGTGGATTCTGTAAAGGTGATTGACGGCTACCAGCTTGTATGCAAGCTTGCGATAGAGGGGAAAAAGGGCAAGCAATCGCAACAGCAGCAATCTGGGCCTGGTGGCCAGCAGCAACAGCCGTCACAGATGATGCAGGGTGGCCCTCAGGATATGTCGGGTCCTGGACTTGGACTTGGCGGACCACAAATGGGTGCGCAGTATGGTGGCCCCGGGGGTGTTATGCCCTCGTTTGGCGCATTCGGTGGCGGGCTTGGGGGTCCTAACCCTTATTCAAACTTGCCATCTAACATGGGTGGAGGGGGAGCAGGTGGTTTAGGTTCGATGGGTAGTCAGATGCCTGGGGGGATGGGTGCTGGGGGTGGTGCATTTGGTGCTGGGGGAATGGGTGGTGGCTCTTTCGGTGGATCATCTCAATTTGGGGCTAGTGGGATGGGGCCGTATGGTGGCCTAGGAATGGGTGGAGCTTCACAGCTGTACCGGATGCAGCAGGGAGGCGGCTATGGTGACGGTGGGAACTACCCTCTTCCAGGACCTGGTTTCCGTGGCCAGGACCCTCAAGGTGGGATGTCTCCTGGGCCTGTTGGCAGGGCTCCTCCAATGTACCCCAATATGCCACCTTACTTCTAAGGTACTTTTGACATTCATTGCATAGCTCATAACCATGGGATATTTCCTTTTGAAACTTGATAGTGTAGTGAATCGTGCTTTTATCAGTAGATGGTATGCATTAGCTTTTTTAGAACAAACTTGGCTAATTTGTTTGCAAATCACATTGATTGCGCTGTCTGGTATCCCTTTTTTAAAAACTTTGTGTCTAGAGATCATTTTTTACAGATCACTGTAGTCTGGTCTTTTCCTAAACGGTTTTGGACGGCCGCATAGACTGGATTAAATGGTAAATGGCACCGAACTGCCCAGTTTAGGGCCTATCTACCTCCTAGATGGTTGACCTGTTTGTACCGTCATGGAAAAAAAAGGGTACACATCATGCTTTTTGCACAGTTTAGGCACCGTTCGAGCTGTGTTTAGGTGATAGGAGATTGCGTACCGTTGTCCCCTCATGCCACCGCTGTCCAGATCCCGTCGTGCAGGTCCAGCCATGCACCGCTGCTGGCCAGATCTTGTCGTCCAGGTCAGCCATCCGCTGTCGCCATTGTCGAGAAGGGGGGCGGCGAGCGAGAAGTTGCGGTGGAGGCGTCGACTTGCCAGCCAGATCCCGCTATCTAGGTCTAGCCGTCCACCGCTGCCATCATGGAGAGGGAGGGAGAAGGAGAAGGCGAGTGAGAAATGGCGGCGGTGGCGTCGATTTGCTGCTAGCCGGCCTCTACTTCCTCTTATATTTGACCTAATGAAGGTGGGCTGACTATTGGGCTGGGCCGGCTGGCTATTGTGCTAGGCCTAGGTCGCCCCTTCTCCTTTTCCTTTTTCTTTCATCATGACAGCCTATATATTTTGTTCCCTGATTTTCACTCGTACAGTGGCAAACCGTTTAGCCCGTTTAAATTCTGTCTAAACACGTGTAGATCATTTGAATGCTAAACGGTGAGTCACTGACTAACTACCGTTTGCCATTTAGGAATTCGTTGAGTCTGTATGATCTATTAGAAAGCTTAAACATTTTGAAAACTGAGTTTGGGTCGCTCAGCATGAGTGCAAGCCATGAATTTAAATTACATACTGCAAGTCATTGTTTTGTGTTATCCTTTTTTATAACTTTATTTTGGGTGTTTGAGTGTATCCTTTGGCTTGCCTTCATACCATGAAGGGTTTGGAGCAGTCTGGCTATCTCAAACATCTTTCACTTTGCATAACTTTATTTGTTGCTTATGCAATGTGAAGTGGATCCCTCTGTATTCATTGCTTTCTGCTTTTTCCTGATGACCTATCAGTTTGAATCCAGTTAGAATATTTACTATATCCAACTATGTTGGATAGTTCTCCCAAAAAAAAAAATGTGTTGGATGGTTGTTCTTTATTGTATTGCTTCAAGGCTGTTTTGATACACTGTTTCATCAGAATATGATCGTGATTGATCAGTTCTACCGTTTTGTATTTTGGCAATATTTTGAAAATTGATTTCAAAAAAATATTTTAAAAATTGCTTGCTGTTAATTTTATGCAAAATAATTGCACTTATAAACAAAAGCATTTTCTAAAGTATCCCAGAAGCTAATGCAGCCCTAGAAAACTGTCATGACTATTTTCTGTGCCTTATTATCTTTTTAGCGTACGTATAATAAGTATTCTCTTAAAGTAGCACAGAAGCTTAGTGAAGGAGCATTTAGCATATTCATTAATGTTATCTTGCCTAATTTCTTTGATCTATTTTTGCATTCAGCTGAATTATTGATTGAGTTCTAGTAAATTTGTTACTCAGGTGTGTGACAACTCTTGGGAGCTTATGCTTGAAATGGTTGTGCTGAATTCAGAAGTGTTGTCTGCTTACATGGATGTGTTGCATATTCTGCCTTGCCTCTGATCTGGATTCTGGAATGCAGTTTGCACACTCAATTTTCGCTGTTAAGGGATAAGTCAAGCTAGCGTAGTGTTTCCTGATAATGCTTCACATGTACTTTATTATGGCTGCGTTGCAGTTTTGATTTACATTGATAAGTGAAGTCATATTTCTCTCTATTGTGCAGTACTGTTATATCATCCTATGAAATTGCTTTATGATAAACTGGTGATCTATTATTCAGTGATGTGGCTCTATGTTGAAACTTTGCTTGTGAGTTGCGAGGACAGCTTGTGTGACGGATGATTGTAATGCAGTTTTTTGTTTACTGACCTTTTGCATTGCCTCTTTGCACAGAGCTGCAGAGCTAATCCTAAACAAAAGTCAAGTTAGTGTTGTCTGTGTTTCTTGAAGTGCAGATAGTGATTTTTTTATTTGGAAGTTCCATTGTGTTAGATTTTGCATTCTGCTCGTTGACATGCCCTTTTTTGGGTAAGGATTCCAGTTCAAATCAGCTGTATCTACTTTGGGATTGGTTTAACCTATGTGTTTGGCTGTTTGAGTTTCTTTATTTTTGTTTGATAACACTAGTGGTTGGATTAGGTAAACCATGTTTAGGCCCCCTTTGGATTGTGGAAATTTTTTCCGAATCCTATGTTTTTTCTATAAAATTCCTGTACAATTCCTGTGTTCCAAAGGAGGCCTTAGGTTTTTAGAATGCTTTTTACTGACACTGCTGGTGGTGGTGGTTGAATTTTGGGCAAGTTGAATTGAACGTATGTGGCATTATTGATACACAGTTTCCACTTTCCAGCAACAATAGGAACTTGTGCATATCAATCTATGTTGTCACCTTTAAAACCAAATCATATATATGATCAGCAAAATGTGTACTATTGTTATATGTTTTGGGCTGTTTGCATGAATTCCACAATAATTGGTACTGGTTCCAATTTATAAAGAGAAACTTAGTTAGCGGTGTCATAATTTGCGAAGTGATATCTCTGCTGTTGGCAATTTGTTTGATTGCTTAGCCTATGTGAACCAATTTCAGAAGTGCTGTATAGTGTTGATATATCATGTGTCTTTCAATATGACAAGGCTACATTTGATATTGTATATGGTGTTTTCCCCTCGTTTTTCTTTGTTTGATACACCATTAGCCAAAAAAGGGCCTGCAGTCGCCGTTGATTCAGTATTTTGCTTCATCTAGCAAGTGTACCTCGAGGAAGTATCAAAGAGTCAAGTGAAAGCACATTACGTGTATCCGGTATCCCTGGTAGGCACTAGTGACTGCAGTCACCGTTGATTGGTTGTTGCCGTTGGTATGTGCGCAGTGGTTTCCCTTACCTACAAAGTTTATCCGGAGCTTGAAGGTCTGTGTAATGTTGTATCAGGCGTTCTCGTGGTAACAAAGTTTTAGATATTTCGTTGTGGCACCAGTTTGCCGTGCATTGTAGTAGGAAGGATGAGCTTTTTGTTAGTTTCATGTAATTTTCATAGCGTATGTGTTTCGGGTGTTTCAATAGTGTTGCAAAGCATGTAGTAGCACTTGTGTCCAGGGGAGACGCTCCGGAAGAAGACCCGTGTTTGTCTGTGTTGTAGGTGATCCACCTCGGCCAGGATCGTCAGCGCTTTGTTGACGGCTACGTCTCCTGCTACCTCGACCTTCTTCACATGCTTCGAGAGATGGTCGCACCGAAAGTAATGTGCTAGGCTAAGCGTCGTAGGAGAAGAAATAGAGGTTTAGGACTACCTCAAGCTGTAAAGACTTGCGCTCTGAGCTTGCCGGTGTGAGTCCACCAGTGTGCGCTGCGCCGCTGCTGAAGAGGACTTCGGCTACAGGGTCCGCTACTTCGGTGCAGTAGCTGATACCATTGCTCTGTTTTTAAGGTTCACGAGGAACGAGCTCCAGAAGAACACGGAACAATTGTAATGATTTTGGACCATGTAAGTACTGTGCTACATTTGTACAACAATTATGAGTGATTTGATTTTTTAGACTATAATCGTTGGCCTTTAATAATTAAATCTTGGTCCATATATTATGTACTTCTTTTTTAAATTGACTGTTGATTTTTATCATCAATTTTGGTTATTCATTTTATTCTAAATTTTTGATAAATATTATATATTTGTTATAATCTGATTTATCATTAAAGTTATTTAAATCACAACTTAAAATTATATACATTTAAACTAATTTTTTAATAAGATGAGTGTTTAAAGTTGATAATAGAAGTCAGTAGCAATGTCAATTTAACAACTTAACGGAGAGAGTATAGCGTTAAATTGTTAAAGTCGCACAATTTGATTTTTTTTTTCCTGAGTATCACCGCGATCTGTACTACCGCAAAAACCAAAGTGACATTCAGGTACTATTGTTTTGAGTAGGGCTCCAAGACCAGGAATTGCGCATCACCTTGGCCGCCGTCGTCACTGCTCGTTGCCGAGTAAGGTGCGGCAGCACGACACCTGGTCCGGTGGTCGGTCAGGAATGGTCATTCCGCCTCTTCGGACAGAGGGTACCACACCATCCTCCTCGTCGCCGTGATCCCCGCGCCGGCGCGACCACGGCATGGTGAATGGTAACGACGGCCTCTAGGCGTCGACGCAGTGCACGGCCCACAATTCTAACTCCCCCCCAGCACAGCCCATTCGGCCCACCGTCGGTGAGCTGCGCTGATGCCACGTGGCCCTCGTCATGTGCGCGCAATCTCCACAGCGGCCGGAGTGCCAGTGTGCGTGGGAGCACGAGGGGCGCCGTTCCTTTCGGCTGATGCGCGCACGCGCGACTGCTTTCCCCGTACGCTGCCTACCTCCACCCGATGGCGCTCGCCGCGTGCTGCCCGCGCTTCCTCATTGGCCCGCCCCCTGCCTCCTCCGCTTCCAGAAGCCGCTCCCCACGCCTCCGCGCGCCGAGATCTGCCGCCGCCTCCCGGCCCCGGGCGCGTCTCCGCTGCGGCTGCGCCATGGCCGCGCACGACGGCAGACATTCCGTGACCGACGGCGCCGGCCCTTCCCCCGCGCCCCCGTCGCTGCTCGTATTCTCAGGTGATCATCTATCTCCCAAGCCTGAACGTTGACCAAATGTCCTAGTTCCGGGAATTGGGCGTCGGGGAGGCGCCGATCCTTCATACGTGTATATGCTGGGCGAGGGGGCCTAGTCTGTCTGTGAGCGCACGTGTGTAGGTGTTAAGGAATTGGTGAACTCAAGGTCCTTATGACCTGGATAATGCATAGCATTTCAGGGGAGCTGACCTTGTATGAGATTTCAGGCTCTTACATTATAATTGGTGCACCCTGCTATCGTTTTTGCTATCAAACTGAAGGGGATTCCCCCTACAGATTATATTAAAATTAAATAAAAAAGAGCTAAATTCAAAGAACAAACCAGAAACGAAAAAGGAGAAAAACAAAACAAAGAAAAGAAGGAAAGAAAAAGAGGACTAATATAACTCTTCCAGCCACAGCTTAATAGCTTCTGCTCTCTGTTCTTTTGCTCTGACAGTGACTAGAGTCAATTCTTTAATGAATCCGGCTTTGCAATTCTGTATACTTGGGTCTATTTGATTATTATGTCCATGAAAAAAGGGACCCCAAGCTTTCTTCTCAGAAATTTGAAGAGCTGCAATGTTTGTAAGTGTGAAGGTATTGTTATTCCAATCCATGTTTTCCTAAACGGTTTAGGGTGGCCATCTAGACCGGATTAAATGGTAAACGGCACCCAATCGCCTAGTTTAGGGCCTAATTGGCCTCCTAAACGGTTGACACGTTTATGTGGTCAAGAACGGAGAAAAATGGAGAAAATGGGGTACACAAGACAGTTTTTGCATGGTTTAGGCGCCGTTCGAACCGTGTGTAGGTGATAGGAGATTGCGTACCGTGGTCCCCTTATGCCGCTGCCACCCGGCCATCGCGCCACCGCCATCTAGATCCCATCGCGCAGGTCCAGCCATGCACCATCGCTGGAAACATCCCGTCGTCCAGGTCCAGCCGTCCGCCGCCTTTGCCATCGAGAGGGAGGAAAAAGTGGAAGGCTAGTGAGAAATGGTGGTGGAGATGTCGGTTTGCTGGCCAGATCTCACTGTCCAGGTCCAGTCGTCCACTGCCGCTATTGTGGAGAGGGAGGGAGAAGGAGAAGGCGAGCGAGAAATGGCGGCGGTGGCGGTGTCAATTTTCTGCTAGCTGGCTTCCACTTCCTTTTATGTCTGACCTAATTAAGGTGGGCTGACTATTGGGCTGGGTCGGCTGGCTATTATGCTGGGCCCATCGCCCTTACCCCTTTTCCTTTTTCTTTCCTTATGGCAGCCTATTTTTTCCCTGATTTTCACTGGTACAGTGGCAAACCGTTTAGCCTGTTTAAATTCCATCACAACATGTGTAGACCATTTAAATGCTAAACAGTGGGTCACCAACTAACTACAATTTACTGTTTAGGAATTATTGGATTCCAATAGTAGGTCAGCAAGCTTTTGCAAAATTGCTTCTGATGAATAAATGTCTGAGTGTTTCTCCTTTTTGTCAAACACAAAATTCACAGGCATGCGCCTCTATGTCCATATTTTTCCTTCTCAATAAACCTCTTGTATTTAGCCCAGTGGTGGAACTGGGGGGGGGGGGGGGGGGGG
>BCLG01000235.1:51901-63616 GCA_001602295.1 Zoysia matrella | reverse complement strand
AAAAATAGTGTTTTTTCACTGAGTTTTAGTGCTAAAAATTGATAAACAGTGATCAAGATTTTATTTTTATTTGGATATATATTTTTAGTGATCATTGTATATGATAATTATTGTTACATATATTTAGTCACTAAAGGTTTCATAGTTGCTATATAATTTTAATGAACAATATATACAATTGTTAATTATTATATACATAGTGACAAGTATTTTTTGTCATCAAAGTGCGACTAAGTTTTTTCTGACAAAATATCGATAGTGAGTAACATTAGACATGTAGAGACCAATTATCCTGGTGATAAAATTATTTTTCTTATAATGGAGGGGGGATTTAGTTTATTTTAAGAGTTTTCAGCTCATTCAACGATCCAAAAAGTGACCTAGCTCCAGCTAACATAGGTCTCAGGGTGCGATTTTCGTTGAGTGACGGCTCCAGGGACGTGGAGTAGATGAGAGGTATGATCTCATTTAACTCTGTCGCTTAATTTGCCTAATCGTAAACCACGATAACCAACATGCTAACACCACCTTGACTCCTCTAGAGATCGCGACAGCGTACATAGGATAGATGGCCTAAAGCTTCGAGTCACCTTTGTTGGAGATGGAGCGGGCTACGGTGAGAAACGGATTGACCGCCCCCCCCCCCCCCCCCCCCCCCAAAATTTCCCGTCCAGTTCTGCCACTGATTTAGCCTGTCTTTAATCAGTAACCAGAAGAAAACCTGATGTTTCGGCTGGCATGAGGATGCCCATAACCATCTGCAAACCGGATGCATTGGTTGATGTCCTATCAGCATTTTATATGTTTTTGAAGCAGAATACAATGATGAACCTTCCTTTTGCCGCCGCAAGTCTTTTTGATGTGTTGGAAGTGAGATTCACTAGGGAACTCCCTAAAAGTTGCAGTTGTGCATGTGCCTCTTCAGAAAGAAGCAAATGAAAAAGAGAATAAAAGTCTTCCTGAGATAAAGCTTCATCAATTTTTATATTTTGTTTTTATTGAATGAATATAGCTGTGGGTAGAAAAAACTTGAAGCTTTTCCTTCCCACATATCCTGCCATACACAGTGTTGTAGTTCCATCGCCTACTTTAACATATTCAGCTCCTTTGACTTGATCTAGCAATTTGACAATATCTCTCCACCAAAAAGATCCTCTTTTCTGTTCTTCTATTAATATGCCATTATGGTAATAATTTTCCTATAGAAGTTGCGCCAAGGCAAGTCTTCTTTGTTGTAAAACTTGTGTGAATTCTTTATTGAAAGTGCTTCATTTTGAACTGGAAAAAGTAGCCTACTTGACAGAAAGAGCGGGCACTCTCGGATTTCTTCGTTGTGATGACAATACCAAAAAATCTCAAGTCGGCTCATCTGTACAAACCTGATGGTTGTTTGCTATCCCAACCATTCTTCCCAATCCTAATACCGATCAAGAAAGGGCAAGAGATTGTCAGGTCAGATAAACCAAACTGCCGACCTACAGTCTGGTAGTGCCAGCGGCGACCGCCATAATGGTAAGACGAAAAAAAGAAAAAAAAGGAAGTGTGGAAAAAATGAGTTTGATCTCCCAAACCACCACCTATTTTTGGACACTGTTATTGGCACTTTTAAAGTACACATATAGTATGTTGGTACAGCTGTGACATGTGAATACTGAATTTACCATTTCCACTTTTCCTGCTTGGCTGAGAAAATGTGAACAACATTGCAATCTTTTTACTCTCTGAGTAATTGGAAAACAATCTTGAACTGTAGGCTTTTGTAGTCCTAAAGGTAATCCTAGATAAGTGAAAGGCGAACTTCCAGCTTGGCAATTCAAAGTTCATGAAAGAATTTCCATTTCTCTTCAGAAACATTGATTGGTACCATGACTGATTTATTGGCACCCTGCTGTTGTTGACAATGTGTCACTGGAGTTTCAGTCAGGCGACTAGGTCGCATGAGAGAAAGATAAGCACCATGTCATTCGAAGACTAGTGCTCATGAACCAAAGCACTACTATATAGTCCTTTTTTGTGGACGGTTTGTAATGGATGTAGTTTACTTCCTCAGGTTCCATAATTCTTGATGTTTTGGACAAGACTTGGGTCAAACATTGGAAATATAAATTACAAATAACTTGAAAATTGTTAAGTTTGAAAATGTGAAAATTATATTATTAGATATATCTTTAAAAATACTTTCATAAAATATATCTATGTCAATCTTAAATAAAAACTTATAGAAAAAATAAAAGTCAAAGTTCCATCATGAAGACCATGTCACTGTCCAAAACGACAAGAATTATGGAACCGGAGGGAGTATGAATGAAAACAATATGTGGCATCCTAGATTATTCACACTGTCCTGCCATCCTCCTGAATTTTCGAATTTGATTTAGGTGGCACAGCATTTAATGGTGTCGTTGAAGAGCTGAAGAAGGTCACTACTCGAGTTGCCCATGTTCTCCCTGTTTCTGATGATGGTGGAAGCACAGCTGAGATTGTGCGTGTGCTTGGTAGGTAGTTATTTCATACCGCAGCATTTGCTTGCCTATTATGCTGTACTTTTAAAATTCAAATTTGAAGATCAACGCAAATTAAATCTGTTACGATGATGAATATTAGCCTCGGTGTTCTAGGTGGACCTGCTGTGGGAGATATAAGATCAAGATGTTTAAGATTGTCTGATGAAAGCACTTCAGAAGCCCTTTCTGTTCGTAGATTGCTTGGGCACCGCTTGCCTCTTGATCCTTCAGAAGCAAAGCTGGAGTGGTAACAATTGCCTCTTCTGCAACTCAAAATAGCTTTTCTTTTTCAGTTTCTGTCTAAGTGGACAATTAATCTCTTCTATGAACAGCTATTAAATTATCAAATTGATAGGTACCAGATTGTAGAAGGTGACCACTCGTTATGGGCTGGAGTCTCTCGTCCATACAGAGAAACAATTCGGGCATTTCTGGTTTACTTTCACAATGAGGTCTGTTTACGTCTGTATCTCTCTTTATTTGGGTACCATGTACTGTTTATGGGGAAAAACCTACCATAATGACGCATAGGCTGGTAATTAAACAACGCATCCCTTTTTGCCTTTATGATACATGATAATAGCTCTAACTCCTGGTGTGCAGATCCTTCGGCGATCAGCTGACATGTTTTGCTTCACCAATGGCAGGTGATTCTTCTAAGGCGAAATTTGCAGTAGGTCATATTCCATTGCTCTTGGTCTTGAGGCCATTTTTAGCATATACTGTAGTAACTTTTTGCTGCATCCAGCGATATGATGGGTTATGTTACTTTTTTGTTCGGTTAATGACCCTGAGATTAATTTATTCTTGCAGCATTGGAAATTTCTTTTTTGCTGGGGCCCGAGTATTTTTCCAGTCTTTGGATGCTGCAATATTTTTATTTTCACGTGTATCACAAATCCCTGCAGAAAGTCTTGTGCTTCCTGTAATATCCACAAATGACAGACTTACTCTGGGATGTGAACTATGGGTAACTCCACTTACCAATTTTTGCTTATCCAATATGAATTGCAATAGTGCATTTCTAGTTTGTTCCTTGTTACATGCTCCCGTATGTTGTTTTTTTCTTCAGATCTTTTTTTCGTCCTTTTTGATGATCGTCATGAAGTTTTTATTAGACTTTTTGTAATTTATGTTCTTATATTTACAAATTATTCATGCTTTATTATGTTTGCAAACTTCTATAATTATGCCCATCCATTGATTATAATGGTATCAATAAACATATATTCCTTTGGGAGTACGCAGACATTATTTTCTTTCCCTTTTTGAGGGGATCATTTCAATTTTCAGGATGGGACTATCATTCGTGGCCAAAATGAAATATCACATCCAAGCAATGGACGTCCAGAAGTTGTAAACAAGGTACTCCAAGATATCATTTGTTCCATGTAATGCGCTTACCTATGAGTAGGTACATATACAGCATCTTTGGTGATGACATTCAATATATGAAATATGCATTGTCATGGATTCCAGTCTATGCTATTAATGTCTAACTGACATTTTCTAATCATTTTTTTGTAGCATTCAGTCTATGCAAATATGCATCATTGACACTGTTGATTTTAAACGTATGTTTGTTAATGTCTAACTTCTTTTTGGTATTCTTCCTCATCTGGCTTGAAAAGGATTGTAATTCATGTACTGCACTTCCTTCAAAGATCAAGCGTGTCTTCTACATGTCAAGTGAAGGAAGCAACCTGCTTCATGAGGTTGGTACCATTTTACTTTAACTTGTTAAACAATTAGGCTTAATAATTTCATGCATGACTAACATGAATGCTTAAATATTTCTTTAGGAAGGAATGTTTAGATGTTTTTGAACATCAATTTTTCACATTAATAAAACTCGATGTGTCATTTGATCTGTGTGCATGTTTTTGTAATCTACATAATTATGGCATCTTAATGACAACATACTGCAATGTATAAATCTTTTGTGTCAGCTTATGGAGCAACAATATTCAGTATGATTTTTTCAAGTGTCCTCTAGCGCACTTATATCCTTGAAAAGAGCAACTGGCCTGTCTGCCACCCTCTTTATCTTGAAGCCTTGTTCAAACACAGTATACTTTCTTTTCATTTATCCACCAATATAAATATATTTCATCGAATCATTTATTGCTCACTAACATTCAATTTTGATATATAGACACTGTACTTGAATCTGCCACCATTACTGATTTTGTTCTCCTGTACTTGTATGATAGGTTTTCCCTGAAGTTAACCATGCAGTTCTGGAGCAATTAAGTAAGGTGGACTGCATTGTCTATGCTATGGGCTCTCTATTTACGTCAGTATGTCCATCTCTGGTAATAATACTGCTTCCAAGATTGTTTATATTTTTTTGTATGCCTCTCTTGACTTCTTTGTATTCATAGCTGCTGGTTGAATTGTATAGTAGTGATAAAACTATACTCTGTTTTTAAATTGTTGTCCTAGGGCAACAGTTTTAGTTAATTTTTGAACTATATTTTTTTGTCTTAATGTCAACAATTTAAAACGGAGGAAGTAATCTATTTTGCACTGACTCATAGGCATGATGCGTTCTGGCTCAGAATGATTGGAAGCTCTTCCATAAAACAAACTGTAGACAAAAGATGGGAGTTCAGGAATCCGTGACCAATTATACTAGCAAAACACATGCTTCCTTGTCAGTCAACAAATCTTACAAAATATATAGTATTGTATGGCTTGATAAAAGTGTCTTAACTGGGTTAACAGTAAGATTTGAAATGTTAAGCAAATAGTTAGGATTGAAATGTTACTCCACTGAAGTGCTTCAACTTGAACCCACCTCTTATCTCAAAGCTGAATTCGACTTGAAGAATTACAGCTGGCGGATCTGTTATCTTATACATTTTGAGTGACAATGGTATTGTACCCTTCCTTGCTATGGCATCAACATCCCTTATGACATTAAATCTTATGCAGGTATTGCGCGGTATTGGTGACACTATAGCATCAAGGGCCATTCCCAAGGTATCTCTGCTGAGAAATCAGATTACACATCAATCACCCATGCCTAATTATAGCTGTCTTTTGATTCCATTTGTCTTTGGTTTCACGTACCCTCTAAAATAATGTTTTTTTTTTCTGAATCATGTTTGGTTAAAAAGGTGCTGTGGTGCATCTTTTTTGAAGTAAATACATCATGATTTATTACAACATATATGCTCTAGTTTTTTCTTCTGTTTAGGCAGGCAATAAGAAAAATGTACAAAACTGTTTAATTGCTTGACTTTATCATTCCTACAATCACACTACTTTTATCTCTAGATGCTTTCGATAAAATATGTTTCTGGCTGAATCTAGGTACTTCTTTTAAATGGATCACATGATAGAGAGACTGCTGGGCTGTCTGCTTCTGATTTTGTCACTGCAATTACTGATTCTCTAAACCGGACATATGGAGATCCTCACAAAAGGCTAAAGAATCACGTAAGTTTGTTTATAATTTAAGGGAATAATGATGAATACATTATTTGACTGTAGTTAAACAAATAGCTGGTCCTTGGTCCAAATTTCACGCAAGAAGTTTGAAACAGGGTTGTGGTTTCCTTTTCTTTCTATTCAAGATTTACCCTTTGATGGTTTCTTTCTATTGTGTCCAGCCAAATAACTATGTAAACGCCATATTGGTTCCAGAAGGAGGCCAAATTTCTTTAGATGTTGATAATTTAGCTTCTCAAGGGATCTTTCATGTGGTATGTATCTCCGCTCTATTGTCTATTGTACTTGATCTTAACTTCTGCACTATTTTTTAATGCATGCTCCAAATTGTTGAAGTTTGTTTTTCCTATTTTGGTTTCAGTAAACAATCAAGTGGCCCATTTTTCCAATCAGATTATTGCTTGTCAGCGTTAAAATACATTTTAGTGAATTGTGCACACCTTGAGATCGCTAGGTCTTAGAAAATCCAATTGAGCAAGCATTACTCTTACTGTATGTCCAACCTAAATTTAGTCTTGAGATACAAACGTCAGATTTATATTGTTCCTGTTATTCGCTAATAGCTTGTGCTGCTACAATTGTTTTGATGTGACTCCATATTGCAGGTGACCGTGGCGTCTGTACGAGACCCAAAGGTGGGTGTCATGTTTGATCCACCGTCGCTAATCCAAGCTCTGACCAGTCTGATATATGAACACAAGCATTTGCGAGTCCCGCAACAAACAGAAAATGTAAATTTAGTGAGTTGAGCTTTCAGATTCAAATTGTTAGGAACAAAGCCTATCATTTTGATTTTTTATGCACCCCTTGGGGGTATTTAGTGGTTCCCTTCCTATTTCAGCTAGCATTAATGTTGCAATTTTGCATAACGTAGCAAGTTTAACAGAAAATTTAAAGATATACTGCAGACTATTTTCCTTCTTTGGGGGTGAGGACACGGTGGCCCTTGCGTACCCTTGGATTTCTTCTATCTGAAAATAATGAAAGATTGCATCGCCATTCAAATTTCACTCTCTGCTAAATGGTGATTTATGTATGAGCGATCAACCTTTGTAAATTATGAAGAAACATTAACCAATCGACGGCAGCACCCAACTAATGCGTCAACTCAGCGTGCTTAGAACAGTGAAAAAAATAGGACAGGTAGATCGAATAAGAAATTTGCAGACACTTTGCAAAATCAAAGGACAAGATGCATCCACGACATTGCTTATTGCGCTGTCGAGCTGACTCTCTTCCAAGAGAGGACAGTTCTTCCAGAACAACATTAGTAACCAACATAAACTGCAGCGTTGACAATGTAGCAGTCGTCGTTTTTATCCCCCATCGCTTCCAGGCATACACCGCTTGAACAAATCATGCCACCATCGACAACCTCAAAGCTAATAATCTTTCCACTGCGAACACGAAGAAAATGCCATAAGCTATAACATAAGCCATTAATGAACCAAGATGCACATGATAAGTCCATGTAATCCACACTTTATTAGTATATTTTAATCATGAATTGTCCAAGCTTGACCTTAACCTCTTCTGCTTTTGCACTATATAGAAATATCTTTAGTAATTAACAATGTTATTACAATCCAATCCCAGAATCTTGCTGATGTAGTCCTTGTGCTCTCCAAACAACATGGGCATCATTTGTACAACCAAGCACTCGCATCTGTGCTCAGGGGCGGAGGCAAGGGGTGGGGGGGAGCACGGGCCCAAGCCCCCCCTATGGTAGAGAAACAACACTATATTTTCAAATTTTCACCATATAACTTAGTGTAAAATTTTATTTTGGCCCTCCTCAAGACAAGTATACATCTATTTGGCCCCCCTCATTCTCAATTTCTGGCTCCGCTCCTGTCTGTGCAAACCTGATCTTGGTCAGAATCTCACTAACTCAGAGTTTACAAATAGTAGTATATTCATTTGAAAGAAAGAAACCAACATTCGATGACTCCAATATCAACTCTGCAAGATGCAGGTGACCTAATGAAAACCGCACAAGGTCCCTTGGCATATTCAATTCTTGAAAGATTTTTTTCTCTGAGAGAATATAATTGCTTTTCAAGGTAGAATGCCAGGATATAAACAAACACAACACACTACAATTGTGAGGTTGCACATGAAGAGCACCGCACTCGCTTCCCTAAGCCTATAAGGTATACACGCACATGAAATGGCAATCTATGATCCATTGTAATGCCCAAATGAGCGTCGGCGTAGTCACTGTGGAAACCTCCAGTTCATAACGAACTATGTGGGCACAGATTCAGCATTTAAATCAAGAAGCAAGAAGCTCGAAGTTTTATTAACATGCACCAAAACCAAGGGCCAGGAGGATGCTCACTAGGGAAAGACGGCCTTGACTCGCTCGACGTCCAGCATGTGCTGCGTCCGCCTCGGCACGCCGAGCTTGATCTGCAGCTTCATCTGGTCGCTATTCACCCCAGGTATGGCCCCTGCACACGCAGTCAACACCGAAAAGGGCTCAGTCCACGAACACTTGAGAGCAAAAGTCATGATACGGATTAGAGGAGTACTCGTGGCACCCGATAATTGTTCGACGGAATGCCCGAGAGACAGCAGAGACAGGGGAAATAAGTCATTTGGTTCCATTACCGCGGCGGAAGGCAGGGATGGAGTTGGAGGAGATGGCGTCCTTGCAGGCGCGCACGGCGGCGGCAGTGATGTCCTGGCCGTGCTGGTCGTAGCCGACGCCCATCTCCACGAACAGCAGCGTCATGGCGGCGTCTGGCTTCGCCTGCTCCGCCCATCCCTGGCTGTCGCGCGTCTGGGACTGGGCCATCTCCATGGAAGAAGAGGACCCAGGCCCCGCCGCTGGGTTCCTGAGCTTGGGGGATTGGATTCGCAGGTGGAGGCGGGAGCGTGGCGGCCTGGATTGGAAGGAGCAAGATCGGAGTGGTGGCGTTCGTGGATCGGTCGATGGGTAGAGGAGGATGCTGGGGAGTGGTGTGGCTGCTGATGTCACCATCTGAGTCTGGAGAGGTACTCTGGGGATCCGTCTGCGGCTATGTGTTCAACGCAGAGACAACATTAGGAACTCATATCTGTCGTTTGTTTTAGATATGCGGCTGCCACAGATTTTGATTAAAAAATGCGCCTAACCGTTTTGTTACTCTCTCGCAGCATCTTCGATCCCTCTCCATGCTGTTCTAAGACATAAATTAATACGCCAAATACTAATCTTAACTTTAAACAAATTACTACTCCAAATGCACATCACGGCTTAATTAATACTTACTAATTAATACTAAATTTTTTTTAGTAATTAGTTCACTAATTAACTATGAATTAATATATTAATACTCATAAACCCTAAATATATAGTAGTATAAACTTAATTATTAAAAATATACTAAATAATTTTACTTCCTCCTAAATTATAAGTCACAGTAGACTTCTCAAATTTGTTTTAAATTATAAGTTATTCTCACTTTCTGACACAACTTTTTTTCTTCCCAATACAACTCCACTCTCTCTCTCTCATATTTTTAAATTTTTTGATTTCCGTGCCTAGACCCAAAATAACCTATAAACAAAACCGAGGGAGTATTAATCTGTCACACCCGGTTTTATGATTAAAACTGAATGACCATTTATGAATGTCCAGAAATAAGTTTCATACATAAAGTGACCTTATAAATGGTAAAGCAGAACAATGTCTCGAATAACTAACTATTACAAGAATAGACTAAGAGTCTTATCAAATTACAAACCAAACAGCGAAAACGAAACGAAAGCTTCTGGGCTCCACAGGCAGTTGACCGAATAGCTCGTCTAGACGTCAGCTCCAGGGTCTTCAAAGTTCTCCCAGAGTTCTCCCTCTACTGAGCAGCAATTATAAAGGCAAGGTTGAGTACGGGTGTACTCAGCAAGTGTGGGAAGCATATGACATGTGACAATTATCAAGGAACAGGCAATATAAGTTTTAATTGCATAAAAGCACACATTAGAGACACACAATTCCTATTCAGCACCTAATTACTAAGTGAAAGATTTCGTACCTATGAACGGTAAAATGAATAACAGAATTAGATCACAGTCTCCCACTGTGATTTACCAATCCAAACCAATACCAATACCATTACTAATTCCCGCTAATCATGTGAGGGTCTATGCAATGCTCATGACCGTGAGCACGGCTGTCAAAACAGTTTTACACTCTGCAGAGGTTGTACAAATTTCTCCACGAGTAGTGATTTCATCCCCTGTTGCCAAGTGATTAAAAGAATCTCCATTATGACTGTGCCGTCGCACTCGCACACTTTCTTTGGTGTGAGAGCCAAGAGATCACTACAAGGCTTTTTCATGACTTCCGCTAGCTTGTACGTGCCCACTAAGGTTTCACCCGTCGGGCACTAACCGGAACCCGAGAGGCCCCCTCTTGTGCCGAATGGTTCTCGAGAGTAACCCTTCCTTCCCCACACATCTCTCTCCAGACGGATCCAGGCGTAACTCGCTTTCCCCGCTCCACCAACTGGCACGCACAGAACTGGTTTTCATCACTTACTACGCCAGGCCGCGCCCATTCTTGGCATCGTGGCTGTACGGAACACATGGGTGGTCGCTCCACGAACCGGTCTTTAGATTTGGGAAGATAACTTATCAAAGAACAGTGCCAATAACCCTGCACACAGTCCTACACCAACCATATCGCCCAAATCATCACTATCAAGTTGCTATTAATCTCCCATTAATCCTCGTGAAGCATATATAATGATCCATTTAAATACACCCAACCCGACAGTAGCAATCTAAGCATGTGATCTACCCAACAGTAAAGTAAACTAAGGCGACAAGGCATAATATGGAAGACTAGGAATTTCTACTAAAAGGTACGCAGTCAATTTGACACAAGAATGCAATCTACAAGATAGATATTTTAAAAATTAGGCACAAGATGGTCAAGGACACTTGCCTTGCTGCTCTTGGGAGTAAAAGTCGGCGGCCTCGAACTCTTGTTGCTGGAAGTCTTCGACGAACTGCAGCTCCGGGACGAAGTCGCCTAACGCACGAGAGCACAAACAGTCAAACAAATACAACAAAACAGAACAAAATCAGTATGATGATGTCATGAATGCATAGATTATTTTGTTACGATCGTTTTGATATATTATTTGCTTAAATCGGAGTTACGGATCAAAAGTTATGGCATTTATAAGATTCAGAGGCTATTCTGTAATTTACAATTTTATTGGAGGACTAAATTGTAATTATCAAAAAGTTAGGGGCTAAAATGTTAAGTTGTCATTTTGGCAGGGACTAATTTGTAATTAAAATTAAGTGCAAGGGTTTTTCTGTAAAAGTGCCATAATTAATTATTAAATAATTAATATAATTAATTATTTAATAACTATTAATTAAATTATTAAATAATTATTTTAATTATTTTCCAGATTATTGATTATATTATTATTGGAAAATCCGAAATTAATTAATCTAATATCTAATTAATTTTAATTAAATCGGTGTGCTGATGTCATGCTGAGGTCGTGCTGACGCAATAAGAAATCTAATTTATTTTTAATTATAATTCGGGAATTAATCTAAGCCGTTGATTTCAAAATGAACGGTTCTGATTATTCGGGTGACGTGGCTCAACGTGGGGTGTCGGATCTGGATCTGATGGGTGAGAGCGGTTGGGCGATGTGGCTCACTGTGGGCGGTTGGATTTTGATCGGGCGGCTGTGATTTAAAACGAGGGGTGGGGTTGGCGTGAACCGTCCGATTTAAGGCTCGG
>BCLG01000235.1:0-48905 GCA_001602295.1 Zoysia matrella | reverse complement strand
CGCCGCCCCACCTGCACCGCGCCCCCACCGCCGGCCAACCTTTGTTTTTCTATGTCCGGTGGCAGAGTGGAGGAACTCTGGGGTACAAATTCACGCAACTAAAAGATTCTTCGGTGACGATGGTGTCAACGGCTGCGCCATAAGCTCGCCGACAATGAGATTTGCTCTGAAAGAGAAAAATTATTGAGACAATCTGAAGAAATTATTGAAAATAGTGAAAAATGACTGAATGAACTGAAGAAGTTACTAAAGATTCAAAGAAATTACTGAGTAGAATCGAATCAACATTACTAACGAAAAAAATTACTAAAGGAATCAAACAAAAACGATTAAAAGATTGAAATTACTGAGGGTGATAGAAATTACTGAATCAGTCAAAAAAATTACTAAATATCTGTTTTTTATAGGTCAACGCGCACGGATGGGCGGAAAGGCGGACGCGCTCGGTCAACGCGCGCGGGGCGCAGTCGGTTGGCGCGCGAGCGCGGTCGGCTGGCTCGGTCGGTTGAAGTTTAAAATACAACAACAAAGAACAAAATGGACCGAATACTTTCCCACGTAATTCTGCTGTCCAGTGAAGTTTGAACCCGAGAAAAAATTTGCACGAGGATGACTAGGCGGATGACACCGCTGGTCCGTGCTCTGACCACGTAGGTGTTCCAGGACTACATCAAGCACTGGGTATGGGTTGACGATAGGGGGTGCAAGTTGGGTACCGGTATTTGTGGGTAGATTTAGAAAAATAGGATAGATTTTTAGTTTATTTTAAAAGATTTTTGATCGTGGGCCGACTCACAAAATAAAAAACTTACATCGACACTACCCCCTTTATTGTTCTTCGTTTTTTCCTTTTTTCCATGGTGGTTTTCCCTTTATTAACCTAGTATGAATAATTTACAACCTTGTGTGTGGCCAATAGCGCGCGTTATGGCAGCCACTCTTCTGCCATGTAGAAAAATGATGTACAAAGTTTGTCGCGTGTTTGGGAAAAAATTAACTAAAAACCACAGCCAAAATTCGAAAAGCCAAACACCGCCACATGCATTGAAATTTCAAACTGTTTAAAATTGGGGAAAATACATGTTAGTTTGACATTTGCCAAAGGGCCCGGCCAGCGCCTAACATGAATTAGTCGTGAGATGAAACCAGTTTGCCAAATTGTCATGTTGTCCAATGGGAGGGATCAAGACGTGTGTGTGTGGGCTTTTAGTATTCGCTAGCATACGGTGAAGTCGATAGCGACGACAGCATCAAGTGTGGAATGGCGACGATGGCAGCTTGCTGTTCGACATTCGTTCTGTGGTGCTTCCATCTTCGTTGACCGGAGTTTTTGTGTTATATTTTACTCTAGTTATGCATGGCATGCAACCCACTGATCTCCAAAGTTCCATGGGGTTCAAATTCTGCCGACCTGTTTTTAAAAATAAATATGCAGGCATATTGTTGATGTCGAAATCGGATTCGAACCAACGCACCGCTCGCACGTCCGTATACGGAAACGTTGACGCTTCTTCGACGCCGGGTTTGAGACACCACCTAAAAAATTCTGCATCGAGAGCGACCCCGTTGGAGCAGGATTGTTTTAGGGTTGATCCGGGCTCGATCAGGTCAACCGAATCACCTTCGGTCGTCGTCGAGACGAAGGAAGAACAACAAAACAAGGGTCGAGTGAGGGGATTAGAGTTAGAAAAGTGCAAAATGTAAAAGAAAATAGTTTAATCGATTGGGATAGCCCTCAACCGGCCATGGGCCTCTGTTTTATAGAGGTGAGATGGTCTTATCTCATAGGGTAACGGATCTCTCAAGTTATGAAATAATTTGGAATTAATCTGCTAAAAACTTTCCTAAATCGACACTACCGGAGTCTCTGGTAAAGTGCCGGACACTCCGGTGATCACAGTCTTCAGTATGACGCCGGAGGATACATCGCGTAAATCCGGAGAACTCGAGAGGACCTGACGAACACTCTGACGTTGTGTCGGTGTACACATCGAACCCGAGAGGGCTTATCAGACAGTTCGGCACAGTGCCGGACACTCCGATGGTCAAAGTACCCAAACTCGAGAGGGCTTACCGGAGGCTCCGGCATTGTACCGGATACTCCGGTGAGACCATTTTTTGGGTGTCAACATATGCCCGCTGCTTTTTGGTGAAGTCTCTACACCATAAAGCATTCTAAGCACCTAAAAACACCTAAGGGCGATGGTTTTCTCAACTCATCGGCCATTGCAACATTTTTGGTGACGATATCCTTTATATTGGCTATTCTTTCTCTAAACTTTTTACCATACACTTGAGTAATATTTTTTCAAGTACCAGCCATTAAGAGCCCTAATCAATGACTCTCCACTCATATTTTCCACTATGTATGCATTTTCAACAATGACTTCACTATTTGTTATGGTTTTTTTCAATTAGGAGACCATTTTCTGAATTTGTTGCTTCTTGAGCCTACGGGCAGAATAGTTTTCTAAACCAATTCGCCAATCTGAAAAGTTTTGACTTTCACCTTCTTATTGTAGGCTCTAGCAACTCTAGCCTTGTCTCTCTCAATTTCTTTCAAGGCAATTAAACGCTTATCGGTGACTTCATCGATATTGTCTAGCATTAGAGTTCTATACTCATCGGTGGATAAATCATTTTTTAAGCTAATTTAAGAGCTATTAGATTTATCTCGACGGATAAAACAGCCTCTTGTCCATACATAAGTTCATAAGGTGTTACCTTAGTTGCCCTGTGCCTAGATATCCGATGAGTCCATAAAGCTTTCGATAAGACTTTATATCATCTCTTGAGATGGTCTTCTATTTTTTTAATGAGTTTAATCAACGTTTTGTTACTAGACTCGGCCTGACCATTAGCCTGAGCATAATATGGAGATGAATTGAGTATCTTAATTTTGTAGGATTCGGCAAATTTTTTGACATGACCGGACGTAAAGCAAATACCTTAGTCGGTAGTCAAATTTTGCGGTATGCCGAATCTATAAACAATATGCTCGGTACGGAACTCAATTACCTCTTTGTGCGTCATGTTTTTGAGAGCTACCGCTTCGGTCTATTTGATGAAGTAATCTGTTGCTACTAACACGAAGCGGTGTCCCTTTGAAGACGAATGATGTATTTGTCATATAAAGTCCAATCTCCATTCTCGGAATGGCCATAGTTTTATAATGGGGTTCATCATAGCAACAGACGTCAATTGAATATTGCCAAACTTTTGACACTCTTCGCACCCCTTGTAGTAACGATAACAATTAGCAATCATAGTTGGCCAATAGAACCCAGCTCTTCTTAGCAACCATTTCATTTTCGGAGCCGATTAATGCGTACCACAAATGCTCTCATAAACTCCCCTCATAGCCACTTTGGCTTCATCCTCACCCAAACATTTCAACAGTAAATCAATCAAAGTATATTCGAAAGCTACATGCCGAACCTTTCTATCCACACTTTGGGTTAGACTACGAATATATGAAATTATGGACGATCTCTAATCAAGCGATTCGGCACCATCACACCTTGATGTGTTAGTATCCGAATGGTCTATCTCCAACACCTTAAGCATCGGTTTCTTATTGATTAAAAATCTACATTTACTAACATTTTAACCCAATGCTTGTTGAGCCAACTCATTAGCTTCACTATTTTCAAGCATAGGCATAAGATGTATGTTGAATTCATCTATTTTTCTAACGATGTCTAGACAGTTATCTAAGATGACATTTAATGATCTGTCTAAGCATTAAAAATTTTCACAAATTTGTTGTAGTACTACCAACGAATCACTGAAAGTCTCTACATGCTTAACCCACATGGACTCCAACATCTCTAAACCAAACAACAACGCTTCATATCCGGCTTAGTTATTAGTGCAATCATACTCTAATCGGTTTGAGAATTCAAATTATGCATCATGAGGAGATACTAAAACCACACCAACACCTTGACGCTCTTTACAAACTGATCCATCAAAATATAATTTCCAAGGGGTAAAAGTAATATAAGCAACATCTAGATTATGTTCTAAATCAATCTGATGTTTAACAATGAAATTAGCAACAATTTGTCCTTTTATGGTTTTGATAGATTCATAAGCCAAATCATATTCAATCAATGCATAAGCCCATTTACCAAGCCTACTACTAGAAATCAGCTATGCAACATATGTTTAATAACATCGGTTTGACAAGCAACCACACAAATATTAGATAACAAATAGTGTCTCAACTTGGTGCAAGCATGATACAAGGAAAAACATATTTTCTCAATAAGAGTGTACTTGTTTTCGCATCTATCAATCGTCGGCTCACATACGTGATCACATACTTCTTTTCTTCGCTTCTTGTGTCAAAACAGCACCAACTACATCATCTTTCGTCGTTACGTAAAGACGAAAAGAGACTCCTCTCTTAGGCGCCCTAGGCACCAGTGGCGAAGACAAGTATTTTTTGTGTTTCTCAAAAGCTTCTTACTGTTTTGCCCCTAAGTAAATTCGGTTTCATTCTTTAGTTGAAGAATAGGAGTAAATGCATTAATTTTTTCTTACAAGTTGAAAATGAATCGTCTTAATTAATTCACTTTTTCTAAGAAGCTTTACAACTCTCTCTTACAAGTAGATGCTTGCACGTTTCTAATTGCCTCTATCTTCTTAGGATCTAACTCTATGCCCTTTTCATGAATTATGAAGCTTAAAAACTTTCCGGTCGATACACCAAAAGTACAATTGAGCGGATTTATTTTCAAACTAAAATGGCGCATTCGGTCTAAGACAAGTCGCAAATCGGCCAAGTGAGAATCTAAAGCGGTCGATTTGATCATCATATCATCTATGTAAATCTCTATGATAACACAAATTAAATCATGAAAGATAAAGTTCATAACTCTTTGATATGTGGCACCCGCATTTTTAATCGTAACAACCCACTCAAACAATCCTATAAAACTGAGACATCTAAAAGCAGTTTTAGACATATCCTCTTCAGCCATGAAGATTTGGTTGTATCCTGCATTACTATCAAGAAAACTAATAACTCTATGGTCGAAAGCATCATTAATAAACATATCGGCTATGAGCATAGGATATTCATCTTTAGCAGTGGCTCTATTTAGATTTCTAAAATCAATGTAAACTCTGATCGTACCTGTGTCCTTCTTTTTCACCGGTATGATGTTAGATATCCACTTCACATATCTGCAAGGTCTTATGAATTTTGCATCAAGTAATCGGTTAGTTTATTCTTTAATCTGATCATGCATATTCGAGTTAAACCTCGTCGTCGGTTGCTTAAAAGGTCTAAAACCAAATTTTATTGGAAGCCGATGTTCAACTAACTCGCGGCTCAACCCGGACATTTCATTATAGGATCATGCAAAACAGTCCACATATTATTTTAGTAAATCGATTAGCTTCACTTTATAATCGGCTTTTCAATTTTTATTTCTATAAGTTGGTCTCGGATTATCATCGCTGCCAAGGTTCACCTCTTCAAGAAGATCGGCCGATGTGAATCTTTGTTCGAACTTATCCATATTTTCTATTTTCTCGATAGCTTCGCACATATCGTTCGTATTGAACCGATAGTGTTTCACTCTCTTTTGCAACCAATCAAGATTAGAATCCATTAAATCATATTATATGGTTGAGCCGATTCTCCATCGGCTTTACATTGACCGGTACAAAAACATCTCTAGTCACACTAAGAAAATCATAATCCGTCAAGTCTAAACCGGTCAAGCACTTGACATCGTCATGCGGCAACGAAGATGATTCGGCCATAGCAACACAAGCCGATGCATCCGCATGAACCACCTCTACATCATCACCAATCCATTGTATCGAGAATTGGTGCAAGGTAATAGAAACACATCTATTGGCATGAATCCAATCACGCTCTAAGATCAAGAGATAACTACCGCGCACATCGGTAACAAAGAAAGCAGTAGCCATGGTCTTGCTTACAACGGTGAGTTCCATATAAGCGACCCTTTTAGCCTCGATAGGGTCTCCTCCTCCCACACCATTCAAAATCATGTTGGTCCGAATGAGCTTATCATCAGCCTTACCTAGCTTCTTAAACAAAGAATACGGTATTAGATTGACAATAGCATCGCCGTTTACAAGCATGCGAGAAATCTGTGAACCATTAATATGACCTCTCACATAGAGGGGTTTCAAATGGTTCTCTGATTTCTCGAGCTTTTTGAAGATAGCACTTTTCGACCAAAAGTTGAATTGTGCCATGACTTCTTCTTTTTCTATAAGCAAATAATCGAAAAGGGATAAACAAATGGTGTTAATGTCCATACCTTTCTGAGGCGGTGTAAGCTCGTAGTCTAAGAGGTCATCGTCGTCGAACTCGGACATGTCGACGTCTTTCGTGGGTGAGGGCGCTGTGCAGTCGTCTCCCAAGACGACGTCGGTCAAACCAAGTGACTTCGGAGTGGCCTTCGCTTTCTCCGTCACCGGTGGAGTAGGGGCCTCGAGCTCCTTAACCCTCCATTGCTTACCTTGAGGGGCCATCGGTTTGATCTCGTTGAAGACCTCGTCCCTCCTTTTCTCCACCTCCTCTTCTTTCATCTTCCGAAGGCGCAGCCTTTAAAGCTTTCTCTTTTGAGTGTGGATCAAGCTAGGCGGACACCACCTCGGTTGCGTGTATTTGGACGAGCTCTTGCTGCTGCTAGCTTCATGGTCATGGGAAGCTTTTTCGACTGGATCATCCAAAGTGATCGGTCCCGTGAAAACTCCCTCGATTGACATCGGTTGTGCCGATTTTTACGACACCTCCGGATGCACTCTTTTGATGAACAATGGTGGAGAGAGCAGGTTCATTACCTTATTTTGGGCGCCATTCTTGCTTAGACGCGGTGGTGGAGCTCCCTCCTTGAGCCTTGATCGATCGAGAATCCGTTCGATCCGGGATAGGGTTGGAGAGTCTTGTGAAGACATCTCCTCTCGGTCCGTTCCACCCCCTATGAAATGGTGGGTATGGTATCGGCGAAACGAGCATCAATGGTATGGGCATCGGTGACGCGTGCATCTATGGTCTCATGTATAGATGCCACATCGAGAACGGCGGACAAGGCATAGAATAGAACCACGGTGACGGCACTCCGAAGCCATATGCAGGAAAAAGAGGAGGGGGCTCATGCACATTCATGGTTGGCTTCATCTCCTTCCTAGGTGGGCTGCCTCCTCTAGGTGACGACCTTGTCCGCTTCATAGACTAATTATTAAAATCGGTCTTTTGACTCTTCTATTTAGTCATGAGACGGTTGAAGGTGCTTTTGGGCCCATCGTCCGATCCGTGACTTTATCTTGGTTTACATTTCACTTACCCACCTTCGGATTCTTTGGCTTTATCATCTTGGACTGTGGAATCTGCCCCCAGAGTCTAGAGCCTGGGATGGTGACCTTGAGAGATTCTTGACTATCGAGGGACTTCTCGAGCATCACCTTCCTAGAAGCCCCTTTCTCATCCGGAGAAATAGGCATCTCTCCGATGATCACGCTCTTCTCTTTGGTGGTATCGGCTTGATGAGGCCGAATCAACACCTTGGGATTGAGCTCTAGAGTGTTGATGGGGAAGGGGTGCTTGTCGATCTGCATTTTCTTAAGACTCAATCGTCCCTCATTAAGGGTTGATTAGATCAGTCGACGAAAAATATTGGAATCATTAGTAGCACGAGAATAAGAGTTATGCCATTTACAATATGCTCTACGCTTAATCTCATCCCTCGAAGGTAAAGTATATGCGATCTTAATGTATCTACCTTTGTGCAGCTTATCAAATATTCTATCACACTTAGCTATATCAAATGTGTATTTTACATCATCTTTCTGATTCTTATGAACCGGTTTGAGCGAATCACAAGCAAACGATTTGGCCTTAGATGGTCAAACGAACTCGACAGCCAAAATGTCATTAGATTCATCATCGTAGCTATCCGAATCATATTCTATGACGTGTATGTTATGATGGGTCTTATAATTATGTTTTATTTCTTTACTTCAGCTCTCTTAAGCCGAAGCCCTTTGTTGAAGGTGAGTGAGTGTGAAAAAATCGTACCCCTCCAACTTCTCCATAAGATGCGACCGTAAACAATTAAAAGCTAGGTCGGCTAACTCTTTTTCAGAAATTGTTAAATTAAAGCATCGGTTCTTAACATCTCTAAACCATCGAAGATAGTCAACGACGGGTTACTCTTTTTCTTGTCAAACCGATGTCAAATGTGATAATTTTAATTCATTGTCCCCAGAGTAAAAATGATCATGGAACTGACGCTCTAATGACTCTCAAGTGTAAATGGAGCCCAGGGACAACAACAAAAATCAGGAGAAAGCATTTTCGGTTAGCGATAATAAAAACAAACGTACTTTTAAAGCCTCACTAAAACCCGCTTCTCCTAATTGTGCTACTTATTGACTAATGTGCTCACAAGTGGTTCTACTATCTTCGCCATTGAATTTGACAAAGTCAGAAACACGCCATCCTACGGGATATAGGACCGAATCAAAATACGCGGAGTATGGTTTTTGATAAATTCAGTCCCTCCCTTTAAGTCCACTCCTAACGTTTCACAGAATTGTTTATTTAAGTCCTCTTTAATGCACGTCATACACTCTTCTATGTTGGCAATGGGTGGCTTAGTAGACGTACTCGATAGTGGAGGTTGTGCGCTTATTTTCATGGCGCTAAATATTTTATTAGGGACAAGGGCCACGAGGAATTCTCGTACCGTTTGGTGGGATGGACGGTGTGCTATATGCAACGGTACGGTAAGAAGGAACAAAGTTAGCCAATTCACTCAATCGGTTCGTGACCAGATCGAGGATGCTAGTAATTGGCTCTACGCTAGTGGGAGACACTACTAAAGTGTTGGTTTGCACGGATGATGGAAAACTAGTTTGTTTACTAAACGAGTTCAACGGCATGCCATATGTAGGTTGTTCTACATTAGAGGTAGTAGACGATGATGCAATACTAACATTTTTTAGCTTTAGACAAGTTTTTTTTATCATGTATTGCATATCATTAGTTATGACTTTTTTCATGTCGGCAAAGTAATATGAAAAGTCTTCGAAAGTAACGGGAGGGCGCGAAGATGTCCTTACATTGGTAGCACCCATGGCCGCGTCGTCGTCGACGGCCAGAAGAATGGGCTCCTTCACTTGAGAGATCGCGCCTTGACGGTCCTTCTTGAAACACGTCAAGTGCTACTACAGCTCTCGCTCCTCGTGTGCCTTGCGCGCCTCCACAGACAACTTCTTCAAGGATGGCATGACGATGTTCGTCGTGGAGATCTCGGAGGTAATGGTGAAACGATGTTTCGGTTTGTGCAACTGGAATCACTCGTCCCCAGCAGAGTTGCCAAAAAGTGTGTTGACACGAAATCGAGTCCGGGTCAACACACCGCTCGCATGTCCGTGTGCGAAAACGCCGACGCTTCTTCAACGTCAGGTTTGGGACAGCACCTGAAAAATCTCGCCTCGAGAGAGACCCCATCGGAGGAGGATTGTCCTAAGGTTGATCCGAGCTCGGTCAGGCCAGCCGGATCGCCTTCGGTCGTCGCCGGAACGAAGAAAGAACAGCAAAATAGTTTGATCGATTGGGATACCTCTCAACCAGCCATGGGCCTCTGTTTTATAAAGGTGAGATGGTTTTATCTCGCAGGGCAATGGATCTCTCAAGTTAAGAAATAATTTAGAATTGGTTCACTGGAAACTTTCCTAAATCGATACTACCAGAGTCTCTGGTAAAGTGCCAGACACTCCGATGATCAGAGTCTCTAGTATGACGCCAAAGGATCTGTCGTGTAAATCCGGGGAACTCGAGAGGGCCTGCCGGACACTCTGACGCTATGTCGGACACTCCGGTGTACAAAACACCGAACCTGAAAGAGGTTATCGAATAGTCTGGCAATGTGCCGAAAACTTCGGTGGGCCGAGTGTCCAAATCAGAGAGAGCTTACCGAACAGTCCGACACAGTGCCAGACACTTTAGTGGGTGAAGTGCCCAAACCCGAGAGGGCTTACCAGAGGCTTCGGCATTGTATCGAACACTCCGGTGAGAACTTTTTTTTTTGTGTCAACACGTACATATAACCTAGTTTCAAAGCACAGCAGTAAAGATATTGGCATTAAGGTTGAAAAAATTTTTATAGCATATGAGGCACCACTCTATCTATATTATGACGGTCGGGCATTGGATTTTTTTTTTTTTGAAAGATACAAAAAATTTTCCGGCTTAAATTATGTAAGCAGAAGAGGAGTGTATTTACAGACCCAAAGCAAAATAGCTAAGCTGGGTGACAACACAATGAAAAAAAAAGAAAAAACGGACTACTCGCTAACTCTAGAAACACGCCTTCTTTCTGAAATCAAGCATTGGATTATCAACATATATACTGTTCCACATATAAGCCATATATTAAGTCCCAACTCTCGAGCCATAGACCTAGACAACATGCTTGTCACAGTACTCTCACAGAGACTTGACCGTCCGTACATGCACACAACATTGTTTCGTGAATGCCGGTCTACAAATCACATGCAACAGTCTACACGCGCACTATATGGTACGGTAATAAGGTCGAACTCTAGCAAGCACAAGATATGAGGCATCTACATTTACGTCCTGACAGTATGACTTGATTCTGTCAGGTTGGCGACGAAGAACATTGAACTGAATTCGATATACTAAACACAAGGGATGAAGTGCGATAGATGATCTCTATCTCTATCCAAAGATGAACCCTATTTGTTAGGAGATTCAAACGGTCGATCCCAAGGCGGAATCAGGAATCCCAGATCGGCCCGAACGCCGGGATGCCGGCCTTGCGGCATCCTGTCACGACGTCCCTGCTTCCCTCCGGGTTGCTCGTCACGATCACCACCTCCGCGCCCCACTTCCGCGCCGCGTCGACGGCCAGCTCCGCCACGTTCGGACGCCCCATCACCGCCGTGTCGTGCACCAGCACGCGCCCGTGCAGATGCTCGCTGCTGGACACCGCCGCCTTTATCTCCTCGCCGTAGTTCGCCTCGATGCCCTTCGCCACCCACACCAGCGACAGCTTAGCCGGGCTCGGCTGCATCAGGAACGACAGGAACACGCATATCCCGGAACCGGTGGCGACCATGGTCGCGCTGCGGTACATGTTGAGGAGGTACGGCAGCCCGGCAAAGTGGACGCCGCGCACCCACAGGCAGCTCGGCGGGTCGGAGATGAGGCCGCGGGTGAAGTCGCCCACCGCTCCGGCCAGCATCGCGTGCGTGTCGCAGTCGTCGGAGATGATACCGAAAGCGTGCCATTCGGACAGCGGCGACCGGCTGATGCGGCCGAGGAGCCCGGCTTTGACGCCGCCGCGGAATGTTATGATGGACGCGTGGGTGGAACGTGCGGTCACCGTGACCGGCACGCGGCGTACGGTTAGCCACGGGAGGAAGGTGAAGAAGGTGATGGCGGCCGTGATCCAGAGCTCCTGGCGCTTCACGAGAAAGGCGCCGGTGAGCTTGACGTAGGAGCGCGTGGCAGGGTCGTAGCCGGCGGAGAGGACGACAAACGCCCAGAGCAGGGCCAGCGCGCCCCAGCCGGCGAACCGGTGCGTGCGCTCGAACACGTTGTGGTGGAGGTGGCGCACGAGTGGGAACGCGGCCATGCATGAGAGCGTGAGCAGGCCGAGTATGGTCGACGCGACGCCCACGATCTCGCGAGGCGTCACGTCGCGGTGCTCCAGCGCCTGCACGAGCGCGTACACCAGCCACGCCACGGACGACACGCCGCAGCCGCTATGCACGCCGCCGAGAGACTGCAGGATAGCCGTCACGGCGGTCTTGACGATGGTCGGCACCCACGGCCGGCCGAAGACCGCGACGACGAGCCAGAACACGACCCGAAGGACAGCCTCCGAGCGGCAGAGGGTCAGCGCCAAGATGTTGCCCATGGCGAAGAGGGCGGCGTGGTCCCTGGCGTAAGGGAAGCGCCCCGTCGCCGCGAGCGCGAGCCCCACCGCGTTCAGGACGACGCACAGCACGAAGAGCCGCTTGTACACGGTGAACAAGCCCTGGTCCAGCAGTATGACGCCGAGCCTCGACGAGCGCCCGGCCGCCACCGGCGCTCTCGGCTTTTTGCCTGGGACGTCAACAACGGTCGCTGCTGCCACGGAGTCGACAGCCTTCTCCTCGTCGATGCCATAGATGGCGGACGCATAGTCCGTTTCCTCGTCGTCAAGGTCGCAGAAGTGGGAGCTCGCGCGGCTCAATGACCTGCCGAAAGAGTTAGGAATGACCCTGGAGGATGCACGGCTGAAAGCCGCAGGGAGCCAGACCCACTGGCCGGCAGTATGGACGTCCGGCGGCGGCTGAGGAGGACGAGCGGCGCCGGCGTCGGGTGAGAACGGGCTGCCTGGCGACGGCTTGGGCTCGAAGGAGACGCCGCGGCAGCTCGAGAACTTGGTGTGTGTGAGCTTGACCTGGTCTTGACAATTCATGGTGCCAACCGGGGCTAGAGTCTGGGAAGCTGGCTTAGGGATTTGAACTTGATCTGCATGTGAGGTGATGCTCTGTGTACTAGGCATATGTGCGTATTTATAAGCAAGTGCCGTGCATGCTTTCTTCATGCACTGCATGGCAGCTTACTTGCTGGATGCATTTTCCGAACTTTGAAGCCGTCAACAGTTCCAGTTCATGTGTATAGAAGGAAAAGTACTTTGTTGTGTGAACCCCTCAAAATTTTCTTTATACTCTAGAATTCTGTTGAACCAAAAAATGTCAATGAGACTCCAAGTATACACAAGTACAACCAATCACCAACACATGATTTGGATAAGAAAAAAATGCAGTCATCTGGGTATGGTAAATGCCAAATTATTACTGGCTAGAGGTTGATATGCTTCTACAAACGACCGTGAAAAGAATCTGAAATCAGGATTAATTTAACTCGCATGTACTTCCTCTATTTCTAAATTGTTGTCGCCGTTGACTTTTAATATTAACTTTGATCATTTGTCTTATTCAAAAAATAATTCAAATATTATAAGTCGTGATTCAATTAACTTTAATGATAAAATAAATTATAGCAAATTCATCAAACTTTTTTAAATAAGACGAATAGTCAAAGTTAATATTAGAAGTCAACGGCAACAACAATTTAGAAACGGAGTACTTCTCCCATCCTTAAAGTTTCTCCTATATATTGAATTAACTGTAGGAATGGGCATGGTACTTAATGCACTAGAAATCCATGTTTAAATAGCGGGCTATAGGATCTTGGGTTCCAAACTGCTATTAGCGCAGCTGTTTTTCACTATAGCCAGCTATTTCTACTGCAATGGTCCTAGCTTCGGCAACTCATTTGAAACAGCTAGGGCGACGCTATAGCCTGCTATTTTATAGGAGTACATTGGTCCAAATTTCTATATTGTTAATTAGAGGGTATTCATGGATATGCATAATTAGGTATTTTGGTCAAAGGATATTGTCTTGACAAAGTAGAATATGTATACATTTTATTTCTAAAAGGACAGTATATATTGTCCAATGACATAATATGTGCCCAACAAAATTGGAGTATCTAATATCATACAGATTTGCTGGGTGCGATGCATATTGTTGAGGTTTCACCACCCAACATGAGAAATGAGTAAGAATGAGAGGGAGAGCAAAGCAAATGAAGAAATGAGCAATGACCAAAACTCCTCTCCCAAGCCCTAGGGCTTCATTTACAGGAGGTGAGATGGCATGCTTATATTTATATATTGGTGCATGGAGTATTACAAATAGGTCCTAAGACCTCATAGAAAGGCTCTTAGATGCTGTAACTAAGACTCAACATTGGACCTCTCTTCTACTCCCTTTGTCTCAGAAAAACTTTAATTTTAAGTTTCGTGTTATCTAACTTTGACCAATAATTTCTACATATTAGATAAACTTTAACAACATGAGACTTGTATTTTTAAATTCATCGTAAGAAATATTTTCATAATATATAGGATTTTATATTATTAAAACCGATTAATTTTATAGGAACCATTAATCAAAAGTATGTTTGACCAAAACTAGATCTAAATTATTCTGGGATGGAGCTAGTATAAAAAAGGGATCCTAGATTATGTCATGGTACATATGGCGATCCACAACAAACATGACGATTGGTATTGTGACCTTTTGTCTTCGAATACATGCAGCTCCGTTGAGCTCGTTAACTCTCTGGAACACAATGTTGCTTATACGTACCTTATGCTAGGTGTGCAGACCGGGAGTAATTTCGTGGCATTTGGACATTTGGATATGGGCAGTGGTCGATCGGGGAAGATGACCGATACAAACAGTGCCGGCGCCAAAGGAGAACGGGAAAGCGTGTGAAGGTCCAGGTTGATCTGGTACCAGGACCTAGATTAAATCAACCAAGCTACTAGTACATTTCAACTTGAAACTTTGCATGCCTCCACCGATTGACGACGACCAAATCGTAGTCTCGGTCTAGGCGCGAGGACCCAAAATGTCAAGATTTTCGATGACTTTTTCTAAAAAAGGCATGTTCTTGATGACATTTTTTTAATCAGCAGAACCCAACGTCGCGAGAAAAATAATGCAGGAGGACCGCATATTTTTTAGGATTTTTTACGTAGCAATTGAATCAATCAGCTAAGAACCTCAAAAAAGAAAAAGCTTGGTTGATTAAAACAAAACACAGACTCCTTGCATAGGATGAGGTAGGTAGCTAGGGAAGGAGCCGAGCCGAGGATGGTTAGTTCGCTGGTTACACGTTCGTGTTTTCGCACTTACAAAAACCGTTATCCCAACACCCTCACATTCACAGTACCATATGTAAAGTGAATAGATGTGGGCCTCTTGGTACCAGGGTTCGAGTTAGAGCAGCCCCAATGGTGATTTTTATCTCTATTGAATGATCCTCTACCAGTTTCTATGTGATGTGGTTTGAAAGAAGAAAATGTTGGGAGAGAGAGAGAGAAAAAAATATTTATTATACGAGGACATTTGCATTGTGTAAGGTAGTTTCTATAAGTGATTTCTTGCTGATGTGACTGCTATAAAAACTATGCATAGTTTCTAGTATTGGGACTGCCCTTACATGTTTGAACGTGAAAACCAGCTGGCACCAGTTTGATTTTTTTTTATCCAAACCAAAACCTGCTTTCATTAAGAAAGAGAAATAGCGTACAAACACGAACGCAAACCCGATCTAACCGCACGCACGCTACACCCACAGAAAACTGTGTGACATAGCACCGTTGGGGAAGCTTGAGCCTCGACGTCGCAACTGACACCATGGCCACCGTTGCAACCTACGAGGCCGCCGTCGAAGCAAGATGGAGGCTTTGGCTCGCACCTTCTGGAGAAGAAGATCGACGCTATACTGCCTTGAGGAGGGCCACAAGAACATGAGCCAAGGAAGCACATCGACCGGGGATCCCCCCCCCTCCTCCCAGATCTGGCATCTTCTCTGAAAAAGAGCGAAGAGGATGAGCAGGTCTGGTCTCCGCGACTCCAGCTGCGCTAGACCACTATAACACGTCGGCGTCGGCGTCACCGGAGAAACGCCATTCTGCCGGACATCAAAAGACACCTCTTCATGTCTTCACTGTCAGAGACAGCCCCGAAGACGAAGCAGAGGATCAGAAACTTCACCACGTCGGCAACGGAGCATCTATCACCGTTGGGGAAGAAAGCAAACCCCACATGCGAAGAAATCACCATTGGGGAGATTATTAGCACCTAGATAACCTAATACTAAGCACTAGAGCTAAACTACACGGCACCCTGCTCTGGATCCTGCTTCCCCGACCTCTCCAACGCCGTTGAGGACGCCCGAGAGGAGGGGGAAGCGACGGATCGGAGCAGGGGCTGAAATCATCGTCGGCCGCCTCTGTTGGTCCTGTAGCAAGGGGAAGCTTACGGAGGAAGCACGGCACCGGTTTGGTTGGCTTTCACAACAACCGAAAAAAGCACTATAATAAACCGTAAAAATTGGATAAATGCGAAAAATCAAAATTTAAAGCGAAAATCGCACCGTTTTTTCGATTTACTGATCGATTTTTTTAGTTTAAAATTTTTAAATTTGAAATCAAATCAGTTTGACCAATTTTTCACTGATTTACCACTTGATTTTTTTGGTTTATCGACGGTTTGAATTTTTTTAAAATTTTAAACCGAAAACGGGCCTCTTTGATAGAGCTCATAGCTTCTGATTATCCGGATTCACTTCTGATACTTTACAATTCTGTCGCTGAAAGTAATTCACTTTGATTCTCTAGAATAAACTCTTGGAATCAAAACAGAGAATCACTTCACAAAAAGTTATTTTTTAAACTCTCAGCCCCTTAGTTAATTTCAGAGAATCACTTCACAGAATCACTTCTGAAAAACAGCGTTTGGTGGAACTACCCTGATTCTACCTGACAATCTAAGAGCTCTGTCAAGGGGCCTTAAAATTAGTTTCACCAAAAATCGTGAAAACTGAACCAGTTTTCCCAACTTTGAAAACCCCGGTTGGTCCCACCCTCCTGCATGACTGGAATCGCGTGTTCTCTCAGTATGTCATGTGTGTACATACGATAATAATGTTGGTTAGGTACACGGCCGCGCACGCATGCATTATTTATCCACTTGGCCTCCAAATTTCCTGGCGTTCAAATTCTGCAAACCATCTTGCTTCAGCTCCAGTACAGTCGTACAGAAGCTCTTTTAGTTTCCTGTTAATTTGGAAACGCAGCTATGTAAAGCACCGTATAGCGCTTGACCTTCCTCAACGGTCTGCATGCTTTTATGTAGTACAAATAAGAGTGTACTGAAGATCTTTTCAACTTATATATACACTAGTTCAGTCGATCGGTTTGTTTACGAAAATACAGTAATAAGATCAACCATACTTCATCGGTTTATGTTGCCATTAACTTCTAACATCAACTTTGATTATTTGTTTTATTAAAAAAAATTAATAAATATCATGTAATATGTTATAATTTACTTTATCATTAAACTTATTTAAATCACAACTTATTTTTTTCTAGATTTGAATCAATTTTTTGAATAAGATAAATAATCAAAATCAATGTTACAAGTAGTCAAACAGCAATAAAAATTTAGAAATAGAGAGAGTACAGTCAACACATCTTTAATCGGAGAGAAGGAAAATATTTCGCGCCCACTAGTTCTGTACGATTGCGCGCCCGGCCAATAGCTTTCAAGGTCTGCTAACTGCATTGTTCTAAGAAACAGCAACACACCATGCTCTACTGCTAGTTCGCTAGCTACTCTGCATGGATGTGTCCGTATTTAATTTGCATGTGAGTCTATCTGGACACTTTATCGTATTATGATTTTATGTCAATATTCACTCTATTTCTTCTCATATATTAGTCAAATAAAAAGGTACGAAACATTGAAAATGGTTTAGTGTCATGTCCATTCAAGTTTGATGTGGTTTCTTTCTGAGGTAGCTTTTGGATCCTGCATCGTCTAGCAGATTAAACCACTCAAATGTACTCCATCCGTTCTTAAGTTGTTATCGTTAAAACATCAATTTTGAACTAAATTCATTGTCCTAACAACATCAAGATGAGTACAGAGAAGGTAGTTCCTTTTTGGTATATTTTTAGAAATAAAAATGCAATCAATTGGTTACCAAAAGACCACAGTCTAGAATTTTAACTTTAAAAACTTACTCCAATATGAATTCTAACAGTAATCTACTTGTTTCATTTCCTGAATATATATGTAGGAGATAGGTAAACAACTGAAATCATTAAATGAGATGATTTCACAAACAGGCACTGATGAATCTCCTACATGACTACAAGACAACGATACCTTTGAATCAGTAATTTTAACAAGTAATCCTGGAAAACGATGGAAACAAAGACTTGATCTCTTCTTTGGTATGAAGACCACAGTACTCAAGCATTTCAAGACTCCAAGTAAGCCCGCGCAGCAATGTTTGAAGAGTGCTATTCAAATCTTGACTTCAAGGGGGTGCGACCTTATACTCTTCACCCAGTAAAAAGGTTGTTTGATTCGGTCTTAGAAAAATATTATTTAATATATTGTAGAATACCATTTCATACAGCATAAATATTGCATCACTCACATATTTTGACGAATTCGGCCAGCCATGATATCCATAAAAAATTCAAGGAGTAGTTTGAGTGTAGGCATGGATGAAACTCAGCTATAACTTCCATCATTGTGGTTATCTGAAGCATTGAGAATGTTCATGATGCGAATATGCTCTGACATAATCTCTCTTACCCTATTCTCTCGCGGGGCAAAAGAAACAAGACCCGGTCACTGTAATGAACGGGTAGTTTCATCGCGCAGGTTATTTTCAGCATGCTGTAATTAGTAGCTAGCGACATCCAGAACTTTGATCATCGATCGATATATCAAACTGGCCTGCATATATATGAACTGCAAGCAAGTTGAGAACAGCACCTGGTGAAAGTCACCCTTCATTATTCTGACCAAATCGAATGTCAGATCATCTTTATATCAAGAGCCGTTTTACTCAGGACGGCACATAAGTTCTTTTCTTCAAGAAAGGAACCAGTAAAAGAAAAGCCATACCTACCAATAAGCTCCTAATTATCCGTAAAAAACCGGCGCAAAAATATTTGAATGAGTTTCTTCCCTGCTCATGTGACCATTTCTTCAGACTGTACCAGGATCTGGACTGACTCCCAGATCTAATTTCTGCGCGCCTTTGACATGTCAGTATGTCCAGGGATAAGTATATCCAGGGGGCATTTGACCAAGTAGCAATGCAATGGAGGACTGATCTGATGACCAAGCAGCGATGTAATGGAGGACTCTGTCCTCTTGGATGAGTCACGTGCTGCGTGCATTGGGCAGATGGCGCCATTTTTCCGTTCGACGTTGTCGTTCATCAAAGTCGATGGACTTTGATGTCATGTCTTACATGGTCCTGCTTGTACTTCTTATAATCTGAACTAGTCTACGTATACTAGTACTGCATACGTAGCACCAAAGAGCAGAATACAATGTATTATAGTTTCATCCCAAAAGAAACTTTATTTTGGGGGTTTAGCCACACCTAACTTTGACTAAACATTTTTGTAAATTCAATCAATTTAATGGCGTGAGGCTTGTAATTTTAGATTTAGAGAAATTTGTCTGTAAGATACTGTTCATAAGTCGTATTATCTCAGTCACACTACCCGACTTGATTTTGTCCAGAGAAAATCAAAACAGTTTTTTACTTAAACTTTTTAACAGCCGTAATGAGAGATATAAGAGAAAAATGTGTGAATGCTCTTGAAACTGAACACTTCTGCTTTCTTCTTATCTCTTCCTATGTTCGTATCAATAAAAATCTTTATCCTATGCCTCCCCATAGCCAATCAACTGTGCATATGATAGAACATGCACTAAATGATGAGAATTAAGATGGTAATCACACCAAATGATGTATGTCTAAAGTAAAATGGCACTCACAATTTTTCTCCTCTTTCTATCTCATTTTGACTTTTAAAAAGTTTAAATAATTAACACAATGTTATACAAACACAAAACACAATTTTACAATTTCTTCAGGACAAAATCAAGTTTGATAATGTGATCTGAACGACCTTTAGATGATGTCCTACAGACAAATTTTCTTTACATTTATTGTGAAAAATATTTTCACAATTTATATATTGTTAAAGTCAGTTGAATTTATAAAAGATAGATGTTAAAATTGAACCAAATGATTGTGAACTGTCCATTTGTGTCAATTTTGAAACCTAAATTATTCTTTTACCTCCTAGGAGAAATTTTTTTCTCTAATAATTATTAATTATTATATCATTCAATTTAAAAAGTAAATAGTGATTTTTTGGTAGGTGACAATAATCAAGAGCACATTGCCATTTGATATTAATTATTTTTATATATTTTCTACTTAAATCAACGGTTAAATCGAATTTCGTATCTTACCGAGTGAACTAACAAAAAGGGCTCTTATAAAATCATTGATCAAAATCCCCAAACCCAAAATGAAGTCTTTGTGGAGGTAGACAGGTAGTAGGTAACTACTATCCACCTGCACAGACGAAGGTCACATTTGGAATTGCACCAGGACAACTGAAAACAACTGACTTCACCAACAATCAGAAAGTAATACCGTCCCTCAAAAAAAAGGTCCTCCAGAACTCGATTAGTAGTCAGTGATTTCAAGCTCTACTAACAAACTGCAAGGGAGCAAGTGTTACGTTGCACCTAAAGCCGCAGAAATACTGCTTGTAATGAGCATTGCCGAACGAGACTGCATTACAACCGTTCATGTAAAACTTCCAGGAGCAGCTGAAGCACACGACAAAATAAAGTTTCTAGGTATACGTCGGTGATGCTCCAGAGTCCAGACGCGCCCAAAAAAGGGAAGAAAACAGAGAGGAGAAAGTACGAGGTGAAGGAATTGGGTATCATGTTCTAAAGCTCCTGGACAGAGTTCAAACAGCATGTTCAAAATGTCCAAGGAAAGATGCCCCAAGCTACATACACTGAGAACTAATAAAACTCGAACAAAGGAGATAAGTTAGCTGCTAGTTTTCACATGAGGATGACTGCACATAAGATATTAAAGAGCGCACAGGCTTGGGCTCAGTTATCTTTGAGCCTACCCCCATGTACAGCAAGCATTTCTGCACCTCTGTTTTTGCGATCTCCCCAATATCAATAGTTTTCTGCAGTTCATCAGAATATTTGCTGGAGTCTTGACGTGCTGCCTCACTTTCCTTCAGTAATTGTTCAATCTCTATTTCTTGCTTTTCTGTTTCCTTCAAGCTTTTCTCCGCCAGCGCAAGTGAGGCCTTCAGCCTGGCAATCTTCTTCTCCTGCTTGTCTTTTAAGACAGCCAGGTCATTACATTTTATATGAGCAGCAGCTTCAACTTGGTCAATTTCTTTCAAGGCTCCTGGGATTGCCTGTTGAAGTGCAGCAGCCTCCTGTAATGCCTCCTCAACACGGGTTTTATAAGCAGTGATACCTGCCACATCAAATGGAAGTGGGAATACATCATCACTTGCAACAAGTCCCTTGAGCTCGTTCAACGCTTGCATCATCTCCGCCATGCCTCCACTGATATGGCTGGAGAACAACTTTGTCCAGTGGGCAAGAGTTTTATTTATCTGGCTCGAGAGGGCTATCTTGTCAACTGTTTCAGCATTAGCAAGACCTTGGAGAGTTTTCATATCCTGCTGAACATATGTGAAGAAGTCTCGCTCTGATGAGTCAGTTATGTCTGTGGCTCTCAAAGTGACACCAGGTACTCCATCATACTTGTCCAGAGGAGGATTAAAAGGTGCCACAACAAAAACATCCTCTAAGTCTTTCTTAAACACCTCAATGCGGGATTTAACTCCTGAAGATATTTTGTCCAACGTCTCTCTACAAGCAGGTGCCTTCTGTTCCCATGTGTCGTCTACTACACGAGACATGTGCATTAATACGGTGTACATGTAAATTTTCTTTGTACAATAATAATAGCAGAAATAAATAAAAATAAAAGTGGTGGCCAGTAATCATACATTGCATGGCAAGTGCTTTTTTAGCATAATGCTCCTCAATGAGATCGGTTGTGCTTTTTCGCTTGCCTCGACTCGCCATATGCTCACTTGAATTATTATCGCCACGAGCTTTAGCTTTAGTCAATGTTCCATCTCTCTCTTGCAATTTGTCTGTTTCCTCAACAATACCATCTGTTTGATCCTTCTGAGTTTGCTCTCCTATCTCATTTTGTATGCTACCACCACCAAGTGGAAGGAGCGGCACTTCTTCATAAATGACATCAGTTGTTTCAACTGGTATTGCAATCGGTACGATTTCACGAAAACTACTCTCCCTCCGATAAACACAACTCTCCTGTGAACCTGAAAAGGTGGACTGCATCACACCTATTGAATTGGTAAAAAAGATGGAATGATGGATATTACTGACTTTCCAAATAGTAGGGCACATAGTACATACCTTTGTTTTTAAGGTAGCAAAAACTCTTATTTCTGATTTTGTTGCTTTTGTCAAATGCTATCAATGCAGCAAGGCTATCATCATCATTAGGTTCTGGTGCTGACAGTGCCAAGATGACTGATTCCTAAAAGTTCAAATGCACCATGTCATCATGGAGAAAATTTTCGACAGGAAAGAAATACAGGAAAAAAATTCTGATCAGGATAAAGAAGTGATTATGTCATACAAAAACACATTAAAGATTAATCAAAAAAGCACACAGTTGAATATTGATTTCCATCTCCAATAACTTAAGGATCCCAAGCATCAATGAATGTTATCGGACCACCAAGGAAAAAACCAACTGAAGAGGAACAGCGATGGGAACTTTGGTATTCCGAATATGGCAGATATTTATACAGAAAAGCTTGGAGGCTACCACTGACAAACTCCAATACATGCAGGGAACAAGGAGCAAGCATCAGCGGCCTGTCTTTCATTTGGTAGGAAAGCAATAGGCCGATTGTCGATCGACTAAAAATCCACGAAATGGACTTATCGTGAGCACCATAACTTTACACTATCAGCAACCCAAAAGGACCCCATACAGGGGAGCCAGAATCCTTTCTCTTGTTTGCTAACAATGCTCAGAATTTCCATGGTTGCCGCCGCAGAAGATAAGCACAAACAATTAGCATTAGTTTGTCTGTGTTCTGACCCCCAGGGGCAGAGCTAGCCCCATCTTATGGTCAGCTGATCCAATGAATTTTCTAAATCCTCTAATAAACTTAGATTCGATTGAACAATTATCTAGTCATATAATGAAGCCAACTACGACGATTTTTTCCTGGCTTCGCTATTGATGGCCCCACTTCGCCTTCCTGCCGCCGGAGGTGAGGGGATACGGCGAAATCGGCGCTGGATTGTACTAGTCTCTACTGCTAAGTTAACTTAATTCGATGCAACCAAGACAGGCGTCGATAATGAAAGACACCTGAACTGAAAAAACCCCGCCACCCACACCACAAGACGACATGCAAACAAAAAAGGGATGAACATTCACGGAACATAGCAGTGTATAGCAGAAAAACAAATCAGAAAGGAATAAAGTAGTTACCGCGTCTGCGGGCAGGTCGCTCCGGAGCAGCAAGCCTCGCGGTACCTGCCGGCGCTTCCAGCCGCGTCCCCGACCCCGTCCCCTCTGGGAGTGACCGTGGAGCTGGCCACCGCCACCGCGGCCGCGACCCCTACCCCGACCGCGGCCGCGAGGGCGGCCCCGGCCTCGGCCTCGTGGGATAGGAAGTGGCTCGTTGAGGTCGATGTCTCGGAGCAAGCAGTCTGGCTCATCGCCGCCAGTAACCTCCCCGCCGGCCGGAACGAGATGGAGCGGCTGTTCCTCCGCCGGGCCCAGGGCCATGGGTTCCTTAGGCCTCCACTGGCGCCGGATTGACACCATTCTCTCCCTCTCCCCTCCGCTCCACCGCTTGGGACGCCGGTTCAGTGCCGCGCGGTCGGCCTTGGGTTGTGGTACAGTGGTACTGGGTGCCCACTAGCCAGGCTGAGTTTTTTTTTTTCGCGACTGAGTTGTACCCTCGTTAAAATGCTCATCGAGAACGTATTCACGCCAAAATATTTATCGTCACTTGCTATGTTCACCAAAATACCCACTGTTGCTTTTTTGGATGGATTTGTCCTCATTGTTGCGTGGCCTGCGTGGGCAGTAGGGGCGTGGGTGCCATGAGTTGCGTGGCAAGCATGGAAGAGCGGTGGCGGCTCGGGCGCGTCGGACGGTGATGGGGAGGCGGTGCGGCGAGGTGGTCGGCAACGGGCGGTGAGGCTTGCATGGCGCACGGCGGCGACACAGGGGCAACAGGCCGTCAATGAGGGCAAATCCGTCCGAAAAAAGCATCGTGGATATTTTAGTGGGCATGGTGAGTGATGGTGGACATTTTAGCATAAATACACTCTTGATGGACATTCTGACGAGCGTTTAAATCAGCATGTGCGTAATTAAAAAAAACTCTAGCGAGGTGACCCTCGCCGCGTGTGAGACTGCTGTGGGCCCAAGTGTTGTGCCTGAGCCTATGACAGGATACATTTTCTCGGTTTCTTGGAACAGAGCAGAAATGTGTCTCATTGGATTCCCTTGCACAGGGTTTCACAGGATTTGAAAAACCGATTGGTTTTAAAAAAATAGTAAAACTGGTTTGATTATATGGGATGATTGATTTTTGGTAAAAATTAAATCTGAGTACCGTAGCAAAAACGACTAACCGGTTGGTTTTTCTGGTTGGCCAATTAATTTCTCCAAACTGAAAACCACTATTGTAGCAGTTTCCTTAACTCTAATTCAGTTCCGTTGTTTTGTTGTTTGATGATAATGAACATTTTTTTCCAAAAATTATGATCAATGAAATCTCATTGTGTTTCTCTTATCACTCTTCTAACAGTGCTCAAATGTAATACGTGACAGATGAGTCACACAAGTGAATTGACAAGTGGATCCGAATGACATATTTTAAATTTCACAAAATTATAATGGTATATATCAAATTAGTCCTCCTAGATAATATGTGAGCTTAGTCACACTTTCATGTGTTCATCTCTTACCACTCAAAACAGCTAAGATCACGTAACATCCCTTTGTGTTTGGTTACCTTATGAGCTTATCCATCAAATTTGGCCAGATGAACCTATCAACTTTCCTAATCTTAATTATTAAGTAAATGATTAGCAATGAGGATGACACAATTAAGATTTATAAGTATTGTTTTACTAATAAGTTGATTAGAGTATAACTAATGATATTTTATCCATTATTAACTAGAACTATAATTTAATGTTGATAATAAGCTATATTTGAGGATTAATTTTTAACATAATTAACATATGACATTTGAAAATAAATATTTAATTTAGTTTACATTATCTTCATCATTCATCCTCTTCCGTCCAACCAAACAAAAAACTTAAGCACTCCCGTCCATCCAATCAAAAATATAACATGGATAACCTCGTACACAAATATATGTACCGTCGTCTTCTATCAACTTCACCTTTCAAACAACGCACCCTAAATGTTTGGTAGCTCTCATACAAACAACATAAACCTAGTACCATGTCATATTAATCATCTACTCTCTTCGTTCTCAAATTAATGTCATCGTTGATTTTTACAATCAACTTTGACTATTTTTCTTATTCAAAAAATTTGCTCGAATGTGTAAAATTTTAAATTGTGATTCAAATAACTCTAATGATAAATCAAAGTATATCAAAATATATAAAATTTATTAAATTTTTTTAATAAAATAAATGATCAAAATTAAATTTAAAAATTAACGACGACATCAATTAAAGAATGGAGGGAGTAGGTAGTGCTTCGCTTGGTAATCATCGGTACTCATTTATCACCTATTCAACTACGATTTTCCTCTACATCTCTGTCAGTTTCGTGATTTTGGCTTGAGATGTGGATTTTTTTTCCTGCTCGAGCCCACCCATGAGGTCAATGTCGTTAGGGGTGTAAATAGGAAAAATGAGGTTACCATCAAAACCTTTTTAGTTTAATTTTTTTTTCGAAAGAGGTTCGGAAAGTAATCTTAGGTGTACGTGTTTTCACCCTGAATGTTGTCTCCACTCCGGATGTCTTAGGCTCTTTTGTTTGAGTTAAAGCTTTTGAACTTTTAGAAAAGCTAGTTGGTGGTTAGTTAAAAAGCTGATTGGTGAAATTTGGATGTTAGCTTTTGAAATATATATTTAGCTTTTCTGTACATCAAAAGCTGAAAAAACAGTCTTTAGTGAGTTTTTTAGCTTTTAGTTCATTTTTATAAAAACTAGCTTTTCAGTATTCTAAAAGTAAGCTTTTCAAAACCTTGTTTGTTTCAATTTTTTTACTAGAAAGCCAGCTGAGAAGCTGAAACAAACGGCACCTTAAGATTAGGGTTGGAGAGAGAGAGAGAGGGCTACTCTTCCCGGTGGTCACAGTGGAGATATGTCCATATCTGATCTAAATCTTTGTTTTAAATTATAAATCATTTTAGATTTTTTTTAGCAAATTATACTCATTGTTTCTCTCCTATTTTTCTTTTGTATATCCCACATTTTCTACTTTAATTTTCATGTCTAAACCGAAAACCACTTATAAAGTAAGATGAAGGGAGATCAAATTCATGATTGTTGGGTTAAAAAAAATCAAGATATTCGTATCAAAGAAGTTCAGAAGGTGCCAGAGAAATCATTACCTTGGGGAACGTCGATTCCTTCAATTTCGCACTGTACCAGGATTAGCCTTACTTTGCAGTAGCGGCAGTACAATGATGACGTGCACACTGTCATGAACAACTGCAAAAAATCCAAATTACTACCCTCTAATCTTTCATTTGATCTATTTAAACCCTTTAGTTTAGGAAACTAAGACACTATTCATCTTTAATCACTTCTCTAATCTGATTTTGCTGACTCAACCCAGTTTTGATGCCACGTTGGCATGTGACATGGATAGGACCTACTGAAGCCGTAAATTAGAAAACAAAGATCAGAGGATCGTGACATGCACAAGCAGTCAAAAACCTGGGAATAATCAAAAATCAGGGGACATGAATAGTGTCCTAGCTTCCTAAACCGCTGGGGTTAAAGACCAAATGAAAGGTTAAGAGGTTATTTAGAATATGGTCATAAATGAGGGTAGTAATTTGGACTTTTTCTTAACAATTCACACGGCCACAGAATTATGACACGATGAAATAAAGCAAAGAATTCCATTTCCTTTAATATCATACATGTATATATGATTGTATCAGTTATAAAGCAATCTAGTACATACTGCATACATTGCCTCATGATCTGAATCATAAATCTAGTTTCCTACTAGTATCCCCCACCTGCACAGACTGAGCAAAGCAACACGCTCTATATGTCGTCACTTCTGTTTTCTTTCCCAGCAAGCTTCTAGGGGAAAAAAAGAAGAGTTGAGCAGAGCAATGCACTCAGTGCTTGCGAATTTCTGCTCTACAAAATCTCATCCTTTTCCCCTCCTTACAACAGCAAGGATTTGATTTACAAGACTCTAGCTCATTGGGCCGCTTCTCGTCTTTGAGAAGTGCCAGCAAGATGCTGGATCCTGCAACACCTATAATGACCGTTTAAAATCTAAATGCATTTGAGCCCACTAGATCAAATAAAGGAGCTCAATGTATCATATATTACAGTGTTTGTTGGGCTATCTGTACATTGATGAAGTTGAGAAACTTTGTATTCTCCACCCTTGCATGTTTCTGAAAGAGGAGGAGAAGCATAACCCCCTAGTACTCCTTGAATTACAACTTTATAGGTTGCCTCAGTGAAGTGTAGACCATCCCATGAGATGTACTTTGATGGATCAGGGCACACAACAGATCCAGGATTTCCACACAATACTGAGAGGGAACAATTATGCGGTGCATCACTTCCACAGCACGAGTTCAGAGGGACAGTAAAGCCTGCAATAGAAATCGTTCAACACTACTAGATGAGTGTAAGAGGAGGCTTGAACAAAATTGATTTCTATATTCGTTCCTGTTCCTGTGCTAATACTGCTTTGATGGATAAAATGAGTTTGGGTGGGCACCGTTAATCATATAATCTAGGATTATTAACCATGATCAATAGTTGTATCAAATAAAAAAAGAAATAAAGGAATGAGCGAGCTACTGGATTTCTGTATATTGTGAAATTTATGTCAAACTTTCTACATTTTTTCCATACAATTAAATGTGCCTGTGTATTTAAATCACTGGCTCTGCCTGTTGGTGTCACAGAATAGAATGGCAAATGAAAAACTAAATTTTCAACCTTGGAGAATAGCATGAACAAAAAAGGGATTCATAGACAGAAAATCCAATTAGGCAAGATGTCACCATCTATTCCCTAGTTATCAGTAGCCATAAAAATCCAGAAAATGTACAATTGGTCAGGTATATAATAAGCACTGATACAAGCTCTAACATAAGGGTGAAAAAAATAAAGGACAGATCTGACTTGTGCAAAGTTGTTCTCGAATTGAGGTTCATGAATGACTTGAAAATAAGTACAGAACATGGCTCAGATCTGAATTAAAATATTAGAAGGCTCATTTATATCAACTAATGAATATGCCTGACCTAAAATTTCTCAAAGCTTCCACAATATTAACGTAAGCTTTTGGTTTTGAGAAAGTAATTCCAATCAGAGAAAAGTGAGAAAAGACATGTTAAGATCATTGATCCGGCGGCGAGAACGAGTTGGCGCCATGAGCACCACGACGCCCAGAAGGGCAAGAGGCGCAGGAGAAGCCCCAGAACAGATTTCTCCTGTTCTATTGCTTGATTTCTTCAATCTCTGATTACACTTATTTATAGCCTCTACGGCTAACTATGGATCCTATATTAAAGGATCTGATCCTATCCACTCGACTCCTAAATTAAAGGACCTCCACAAGCTAGAGATCCTATATAAAAGGAAAGATTATTCTAATTGAGAGAAAATAGAGAAAGGATAATAGGGCCTGATCTTAGTCCCTAGATGGGACCGGCTGGGGTGGCACCAGCCCCCTGGCGCACATAACAAGATAACTAATGCTCTGGTTGGGGCATCTCGAACATTCGCTATTAGTTTTAAATACAACGGAATAAAAAACTCAGGCATGAAAATATTAGAGAACTTCTGGCAATTGTTATACATCAGATTCTCATTTTGTATATCCAAATAAAATAGTGTGATATTGAAGTATGGGAGGTATGTGGCATAACATATAGCATATGTGAAATCTTTTATCCAGAATTTTCAGAAAATTCATATGCTTCAACTGTAAAACCTAAGAGCAGAAAATAATTTATCTTGGGTTTTTTATTGCTACTGGAAGATGTACTCACCAAACTTGAGTGGGGAACGAAATATGTTCAATGAAGCACCATAATAATCAGCATAAATGATCGTCACATTGGGGTGAAGTTTCCGTAGCTTCTCCAACTCTTCCTGAATCATCTTATTGTGGTACTCAGTAAATTCATTTAGCCAGTTAATGCACCCTGTCTGCTCATCATAGTAACCCTCTTTTTCACTTGGAAAGATCGCAAGGTACAGGGGCACACAACCGATGGGAAAATTCCCTGGAACAACTAACTTCTTTGCCCCAAGATTTATAAGATCCTGAAAAATGCATAAAGTTAATAAAAAAAACATGCATAATTACACAAAAAAATATCAGCTGTAAGGAAAGGAAGGTGTATAGAATACCTTGAGGGCTGAGATTATGGCGCCTACAACATCAGGAACTATTTCATGCAGCTCATCAAGAGACTTGCCCCTGACAATTAGATGGTTGTAATCATTTTCACCAACCTCTCCCATAAGGAAAAGTGATTTGGACATTAAATCATTGTGTTCTGCACAGAAGTACAAAGTTTAGTGGATGTAGCTTGCCTTTGACCACATTTGATGAAACATGATGTTGAAGTCCATATTGAGTACAACAATTCATAGGTCACTACTTTAATAAATGGCTCCAGATAAGGAAAAAGGTGTTTTTTATCAACTGCTGTGGAAGTTTTACATGCATCAATCATAAATAACACTTACCGTTTCACTAAAACAATTAATTGAGACATTAATCAATAAAAACTCTATTATATTTAAAGATTTGGTAAATATTCCATTGCGTTGTTTGATGTTTGAAACCAATATAATTTACACCCATGTGCCAATCACAATTCAACAGCAAGCTGCGCAACTGATCACACTTAAAAAGGCACAATTTTAACTTAGACCCAAACACAGAAAAACTTAGACCTACGGGGGATAAGACCGTCCCACGGCATTGCATTAAGAACTCACGCAGGTCGAGAAAACCCCCAAAACCCTGCCCCACCCTTACATAGCAGCACCACAGCCCATGTGAGTGACCAATGACCAAACCCAGCCATAGACCAGTGCTTTGGTGTGGGACAGACGAGGGGATTTGTTTTTACCCTCATTCTAAAATTTGCTCCCATGGGAATCAAACCTAGGACCTGAGGGGTGCTATTGAGGCTCCTTAACCACTAGACTAAAGACCCTTCGCAAACACAGTGGGTTTTGAGCTACCATTTCTATTTGTTAAGCCTAGCATGGGTAACCTACAATTGGTCGTTAACTACTTTTTTTAACTAATCTGCTATGAATGAAACATAATACTTGCCACAAAAAGTGCATGCAGTGAACAGTCATGCAGCCATCGCTTGGCCAACTAGCCACCACAGCACTGTCCCATGCCTATCAATATTTAGCTGTCTCAAAATTTGTATTTATTACTAAACCTATAAACAGGTCAACAGTTGCACAGAATCATGTGTTTTCTTGACATTTATTACCAAACCTGAAAGCAGGTAATAGTTCCCAAAACCGCAGAACTTTATCAAAAACTTATATCAAAAGCAAAGCATAGCTATAAAGATAACTCAGGAAGAAGTATACCTTGCTCTGACGGTGCAAGGGATTTTAGCAGCTTCTTGAACCACTGCAGCTGCTCATCAAGGCAGTGTGGCGTCCATGTTGGCTCCACGCCACGCTCCCGGAAGAATGAACCATTGAGGGCAGTAGCACCGCCAACCGCAAAGTTTGCACCATACTGGAAGTCCCCAGCGCCAAGGTACGGTGGCACGAAAGGCAACCCAAATGCTTCCGCTGAGGATAACATGACACCAAACACATGTCAAGAAACACAACAGGGGAAACATGGAAGGCTGGTATTAAAGTTGACCACCTGAGATTTGAATGGCATCAATTCACTGATAGTTGGAGCTACTAATTGTGTGCTAGTTCACGAAGATACTGGCATAATGCCCTGTTGATGGTGAGAAATGGGGAAGATAACAAACTTGAGCTGACACACCTATATTTAATAGGTGAACTGCACTTGGTTGTTTTTTAACCCTTTTTAACACTCCCAGTTTCTTTATTCACAAAAAAAAAACACTCCCAGTTTCTTTATATAGAGCATGACAGCAGGAAAATACATGGTTGCAGATAAATTGATGAACTCTGAACGCAGCATGTTCTTGCATGTAATCAGAAACAATTCCTTGACCGATGTGTGCACAAGTTGCAAAAAATCTGAATTTACAATTTCTGATATGGCCCAAGCGCGGGTGAGTAGGGGAACTAAAGGGCGTACACAACAGTAGATGAGCTTGTGAGTTGGAGCGGAGGGGATATCGAATTGGACAAGACAAGGAACTGCCGCTGCTGCCAGCCATGGAAGCATTCCCAGCCACAGCGTCAATGACAGTCTCGACTAAATAGGGAGACAATATTTCTTCAACGGATTAGACTTCCGGGCTCAGCCTTTTTAGAACAGGTGCCCTACAAACAGATAACAAAATCTAACTTGAATTGAACCAACAAATCTCTATGAAACCGACTAACAAATCGGATTGTAATCCAAAGTCTAAGCTATTAACTTTCCCTGCTTTATTTTCTAGAGTCATGAATCCAATCTTTAGCCACTTTTAGGTTGTGCGACCTACAAATGCGTCCACAACATTTCCCAGCCTCTTCTAAAAGAAACATGTTGCAATCCTAAAAAAAAATGCTGTAGGTGAAGCAAGCAGCCAAAATACTATATTGCCACCCGAACGCCAGTGGCGGCCTACTAAAAAGAAACTCTGCAACGAGCCCGTCGCTTGAAGAAAAATCAAACGCGCGGCAACTCGCCTGTCATCATACCGTGGACAGGTATGCCGCAAGCATACAGGAAAAGCAGAAGGTAATCGACCAATCTAACTACGCGGCGTCGCGAGCAAGAAACACGCCGTCCGTCCGTGCCCCTTCAAACCACGGAACATTAATTTTGGATTAGCACACAAGAGCCGAGAAATCTCGGCCGCCCCGTTCCGTCCTTCAAACAGTGGGGGAGATCGAGAAGGATCCAGAAAGCACCCGACAGCGACGGAAGAAGAATACGGAGGAGGACCAGATGATAACCGGAGAAGAGACGAGAGAGAGAACGGGGAGGGTATGTAGGTTACCGAAGAAGTCGAGCAGGTTCCGGCCGTCGGAGTAGCGGCCGGAGGGGCGGCCGAAGAAGGTCTGTCCGTATGGGAGGTTCCGCGCGGGGTCCGGGAAGTCCTCGGGCACGGAGAGCAGGAAGTTGCCGGTGTCCGTGAGCGAGTCCCCGAAGCTGAACACCCGGTCGAAGCACACGCTCCCTGCCCCTTCCGCCGCCGCCTTCGCCACCGCAAACAGGACTGCTACCACCCCTAACACGAGCAGGCGTCCCCGCGCGAACGCCATGAGCAAGAGGAGAGGCCACGCCGATCCGGGAGAGCTGGGGGCGAGACCTAGACGAGCAGCTCGGCCGTTGACATGGTTGGGCTTGGGAATGGGAGCGGCGACGCGGGGGCTCGCGGTTTTAAAGGGAGTGGACAGATCCACACGCACACCACCAGTTTGCATTTTTTTTTTTTTTGAATACCCAGCTTTGCAGTTTGCTCCTCCGATTTGGTCAAGAAAACATTTTCCCCGTTTCGTTCCTTTTCCTTTTAAAAATACACTCCCGCGGGGTGGATTTGGACTGTTTTGATTTTATTTGTTTACAAAGCGTTTTCTGTTTCCTGGGGGCGGGCCCACGCTGAAGTCGGCTTGTATGGCCGGCAGTGGTTCGGTGACTTGCGGGCCGCCGCGCCGCTTTCGACCACTCCGGCGCCAGCCTCGGCCGGCCGGCCTTCGGCGTGTACTGCTACTGCTCTCTGTTATCAAATGTTCGAGTAGTTGACTTTAACGTAGTGTCTTTTTATATATATATATATATATATATATATATATGAAACTAGTGTGGATAAAAGATATATAGGAGTATAAGATAAAATAAATTATACAACAAACTACTTCATCCTGTTTATAAGTCATGTAGAGTCAAGCACGTGAATTAAAAAAATAAAAATAGCGTAACTTAGAAAACGTGAAGAAGATAGATAAAGATACCATGTTATTAAAAAAAAGAGAAGGATGTGCTGAAAGTAGAAATGATTTATAATTTAACAAACTTAGAAAATTTGAAATGATTTATAATTTAAAATGGAGAGAGAATAGAATTTTATTAAAATGGATTATCAAACTAATTCTAAAAGTCAACTGCATCAAATATTTGAGCTGCTATGTTGTTGCGTTGATGTTGTACTAGAAACTAAAGGGGGGTTACAAGTGGAACATCCTCTAAAAACTCACGGAGAACATCCATCCAACTACATACTTCGGCGCCGTTTGTTTCCACTCATGGTAGAAGCGTTTTCTTAAAAAAATGATTATTTTCACAATGAAGATTTTATCGAGTTTACATAGTACAAATATTGTTTTTAACAGAAATAAGCAAAGCATTTGGGTGGAATTCTCATTATTTCGTCGGTGAACTGATTACAAGAGGAAACAAATATGGCATGCATGTCCTTTTGTTACTTACTACCTTCGTTCTAAAATATAAGCATTTTTAGTTTTAATCAAAGTTAAATTCTTCTAACTTTTACTAATAATATCTAAAAAATCACATAATTTCTAATATAAAAAAATATTTTTTATGAAAGTTTGTTTTATGATGAATAAAAAATATAATTTTTATATGATAAAACATCATTAATTCTTCATTAATGATGATTAAAATTATAAAAGTTTAACTTTGACTAATTTTAAAAATAATTATATTTTGAAACGGAGAGATTAGTATTTTATGTACTCCTGTATTATGAGGCCCGTTCGGATAACATTTCTGTGGCCCGTTTATTTTTACTGCAGCCTATAATTTGGTCTGCCCACATGTCGGGTTCAACCATCGCAGCGACACCAGTGCACTGTATCAATTCAGCAAAAGAGTTTTCTCATACCACTGGCAGCAAATCATGAAACAGTTTGTGCACCAAAAAGACACGTGAATCAGTGACTACTACTAGTCACCACCGACCGGGTTCCCCTGGCGTCCACGCGGAGTGTGGCGGTGTAGGTCAGTAGGTCACCGACCTGCCGGAAACTACCACGATTCCGACTCCTATTGCCATGGAACCCTACCCTACCCGAGCCGGCGGATGCCAGGCCGTCGACTCTGGTACATGTGTTCGCCGTGGATTCCTGTCAGCCTCCCTCTCCATTCCATGTGCGGCAACCAGCGGCTCGACGAAGGCGCGCATGCATTGACCAGCAACAGTATAGCGGCAAAGATTTATCGTTTTTTTATTAATGTGTCGGTATAAAACTTCTTAAAATGAACTTAATTCATTATAGATATCTACAAGCATTCTCCCTCTATTTCAAAATTAATGTCGCCGTTAACTTCAAATATCAACAACTATTACGTCTTTATTAAAAAAATATTTCAAATATATATAATATTAAATTGTGATTCAAATAACTCTAATAATAAATCATATTATTACAAGATATTTAATATTTATCAAAAAAATTTAAATAAAATAAATAATCAAAATTGATATTAAAAATCAACAATGACATCAATTTATATATAAAAAGAGTATAAAATGTTTCTATCGATCCACGAGGACGAGGAGATACTATATAGGCTAGGTCAGTGGACGAGCCGGTGTGCCCATAGTCGTTGCGCTCCATCCACTGCATGCTCAGCTCATCCATGCAATTCCTACCCTACAGAAACAGAAACGGAGCCGAGACAGTACCACCGGTAGTAATAATGGCCTAAGATCTTCTCAATCCACGTGGCACAAGGATGCTCATCCCCTGCCGACGATCTTGAGAGATCAGCGCAGAGCACGTTGTGCGATATGACAGGTCACGCATCGATTCGAGCGTGCTGTGGCTTTGCCACATTCAATTGACGCTGAAAGTTTAGCAAATTTTGGCGTGAGAAATGAACTAGTAGAGTTCTAATGAACAATTGCAGCGTGTCATAAATTTGACAATGAAATAAACCATTACCAAAGTTATTGTGCTGTCGCCCTCTCTGTTCAGTTCCAGTGACGAGGAACTGAGCTTGCCTCAGCTGGTTAGGGGGAGGCAATGGCGGAGGACGAAGAAAATTTAAGATGTGACGAGGTTAACACATCATATACAACAACTAAAAATGGTTATAAGAGCAGCTAAGCTAACTCCAACCACAGCAAACCTTACCTTCTTGGTGCTGTAGAATGTTGATCAGTTGAAAACATAGATATTTACTTGTTGATTTATGATGGGAAAGTGAAGGTAGATGACTTGGCCACCATGGTCCTCCGCCACCAGAGGGAGGAGGTTGTGGGCTGCCATCGATGCCTTTAATTTCCATTGACCTATGGAGTATACACAAACTCCCTGTCCGAAAACCAAACTATCTATCTAAGCAAAGTAAAACAGATATGTACACGAACCTCACTCTGATCCATTCTTTCCTCCACGGGCAACTAATGTTCCAGGGTCTTCAAGTCACAGGGTCCACAGGGGCAGGCAAGTAGACCATAAAGAAGAAAAGAGGGGCTTTCTGCAGCAACTGCTAACCACATCGCAAGCCTTTTGCTCCAGATAATATGCACGTATTTAAAAGGCATCATTTCTGGTTGCAGGGTTGAATACATGAAGAACAAGCACATGACGCTTCAAGAGCAGGAAGATGCAGAGCTGCGTACACTTGGTAGATGCCGCAGATATTTCACTGACAAAACTTGTATGATCACATCCAATTGCCATGGCAGTTGCTTGCAAAATAAGACAAGTTGAAGCAATGTCATACAAAAGTATTGCAAGGAACAATTTGAGGAATATCTTTTGCTGTCACTGGTTCCGAAGTCAACAGCAAACCTGCCCTATGATATACTAACCTGTGACGCAACATCTGAAATTGTAGACTGAATAATGTAAGCATGAGCAGAATTGTACTGGAGTGTACAAGTACAACTGCATGCAGTAGCATACTTTAAGTAATTCAACAGTTGCACTATCAAAAAATGGTGAAACAAAACAACAGAACTGATGAGAACGAGAACTTGCGTTTCTTTCGGAATGGAATACAAGGGAATGCAGCTGCGCCATAGATCTAGAAAAGGAAAGACGACACAACAGGTCAAAAAATGCTTATATATACGAGATCAAAATACAAGAGCAGTAAACAGGCCATCTCAGAGCCAGTAAATTGCAGGATTTCGTAGATCAACCGGTGATTGTCTTTCCTGACCAGTAACCCCAAATTGCTGCCTCAATGAGACAGGCACCCTAGCAGCTATCTTTAAGGCCCATTTGAAGGTACCCTGTGGACATTGGACAAAATAATTGAGACCATTCTGACATAGCAAATGCTCCTATCACAATACTCCTACATTAGACCGCGTCTGGAAACAATTCATAAGGTAACCATCAGTATTAGTTGAACAGGCACCATCTTTCCTTGTCCTTCACCATGTCATCTTGTTCATATCAGAAGCCTTAATAAAAAGGAACTTATATACAATACCTTGACGTCCTTAAAAATTCACACGTCAGACTCAGACTTAGTGTCCAAATCTCTCTCTGACAGACACATTGTGATTTTTTGAAGAAATGTCCATAAAAATGATAGTTGATCAGACTTGCAGTAGTCTTCAGTTTTCATTCAAGCAAGTGTGTTTTGGGTCCAGAAGGTGCAATAATAACCTGTAGAACACTAGTTCATTGCATTTGAAAGCAAAGCTAAAGGATAACATATGATAAACAGCTGTTCTTATCATCAGATCTACTGGTAGGCATGGAAGTCCTCATGACACACAGATATGAAGTTCATACAGAAAAGGGGCACATGAAAGTGAGCCACCTCTATTTCCACTGTTGTCTGTGATCAATTGTTTTGAGCTGGAGCAGACATCGTTTCCCATTTCATAAATCCCAACGAAAACCATTCAATTTAATCATCGACCAACTAATATCCAGCATTGAAAGGATCAGCTTTCAATGGGTTAACAGTGCGACTCAACGCTCCCTTCTAACAGCACACCCTTTATCACAAACAATGAAGACTAACCATTCAAATAATCCACTGACAAACACAAACCCGTAGCCTCGTCAAGCGTATCCTTTGCCCAGACAGTTCAAGCAGCGCTGCACCCTGGGTAAACGAAGCAAATCAGCAAAATCAAAGGAACCCAGCAGCCGTAATTGGGACAAGGAACAAGAACTTCGGCAGAAGATGGTCAACCTCGTGCCGTCACAGGTCGGGCAGAGGGACGGGTTGATGAACACCGGGTTGTACATCGGGGACCACTCGACCGTGGCGTTCCCCCTGCACAGCCTGCACGCGTAGCTTCCCTTCCCCGCGCAGGCGTCGCACGGCCTCGCGAACTTCCTCTGGCAAGAAAACGTGCATGTCGGCCGCGGAGCAGGACGGTAAAAAGGCTTTCTGAAGTTAAGTCAGGGAGGGGACAGTTTTGGTACCTGGTTAGCGTCGGAGAGGGAGCGGATGGCGACGGAGGAGGCCGCCGAAGAGGTTCGCTACCAGACGGCCCACCGCCTGGAGCTGCCGCCGGGTGCGGTCGCCGGCGCCTCGCCCTCCGCCTCCAAACTCCATTCGCGGCGAGTCGAGTGGGGGGGGGGGGGGGGGGGGGGGGGGGGGGGGGGGGGGTGGAGGATGATGAACCTCCCCTTTCCTTAGCCGCCCGTGGTTGGGCTCTGCGCATGGGTATGCCTGCGGAGGCCCGCTAGATTCGGCCCATAATCTGGTGGAATCCATGATGAGTTGTGTCACACGAAAAATTTGAGAGGAGCAATTGTGCACAAAATGCACAATTGCGTGTTTGTCGATTGGGCCCATGGCTCTTCAATTATTTCTTCAACGCTAAAAGGTGGAGTGCTATATTACTCTACAAAATAGTAACTCCATAAACTTGTCATTACAGTATGAAATTTGTCACTGAAAACGTTCCTAAATGTAAAGCGAGAACGTGACAATGTAAAGACGTGCTAAATGAGAAAAAAAGCTACACGTAGAAGAACCCTTCTGGCAGGTGCCATTCGGATTGTAATTAGAGAATGAAAGGTGAAAGGAACAAGTAGAAACATTACAATTTTTTTTTAAAAAAAAACATCGGTCCCTTTGATTTGTAACGATAACTCAATTGGCTTTCCTTCATTTGCACTACATTACAGGGATTGCATTTGGATTATCTAAAGCATCCACTGAATGATGATGTTGTAGGAATGGATCCGTGAATTAATTCCATCAATTCATAGGAGCTACAGTACCTTGAATCAAATTCATGGTATTGTTCATCTTCTTGTTGGTCATTCTAGCCAATGCTACATTCCTCTGAATTAAACGAGCCAACTCAGAGAACCCCGATATGTTGTTGTAACTTTTGGACTCTGTGGACACAAAAAGTCACCGAGCCAGGGGCGGACCCAGGCTGAAGTCGAAGACTCGGGTATGTAACGATGCAGGATCATTAAAATTTGCTTGTTCACATGAGCTAAAAACTTAAAGCATACAGGAGTCAAATCTCGGGCAACGATCTGTGTTGCCTTCGCCACTGCACGGAGCACCACCACCTTTATGGGTGTAGATTGGCTGACTTCGCATGTATTGTGACCGCTGACATATAGACCCCCACATGTTAGCGAACACCCAATCCCCCCTCAACGGTGAAAACAGCAAAAATCTCCCACGGAACCCCATCACCCATGTCGTGTGGAAGATTTCTGCGGTAGTTGCTGAAGAACCTGGCAATGCAAAACCTGGCTCAGCCCAGGTGCACGAGGAAGAGGACGTAATCGAGTTCCAATTCCAATCCTTGGGCGCCCTCAAGTCTTCCCCGATGTTGTGCGGGACTGTCCTAGCGAGGTCGAGCCGTCGAAGGCGCAGAGAAGATTACGATACTTGTTGGAGAGTGTCGAGACAAGATCTGGCCACCCATCAAAAGCACTAGAGCATCCAGGTGGCCTAGGTTAACGATCAAACCAACAAAGTGACAAAAAAACATGCTCTAATATGCTCCAGATCCAATCAATTCTAAGCTGCTCATCTTCGTACATGCTACAGTAGTATCACTGCAGAATGCATCTTTACAATTCTGGCACACTGAGGTTAGCTCTGAAGATATCCACAGCTCTACCAAGAGGAGGCTGCACATTTCACCCTCATTCAAACTGGTACCCTTGCTATTTCTCCGTGGAGTTATAGGGCCATGCAGGTTACATGATCCAAACCGGTTAGGCCTGATCTAGCTCTTGCGGGCGAGGCGGTGTCCCCTGTTCCAGACATCTTAGGACGAACTAGCTCTTGCTGGTGAGGTGGTGTCCCCTGTTCCACAGACATCCTAGGACGAACATTACGCTCCTGCCAAAAGGAATTTGAAGAGATCAATGTACTGACACATTGAAAATGGTTTTGCAGATGCAAATAACATTCCGTACATGGGGCTAGGCGCTGGTCTCAGATCCAGCCAGTTTGAATCGATGGTTTTTACAGAAAACAGTAGTCCTAAGGCAGGCACAGGCAAATATAGTTTTTCAAGCGATCCAGACAACCACTCACAAATGTTAAAGACAAGGGCCGAGAAAAGCTTCATATATTGACTGGGATCCCAGAGAACCCACGAATATGCTTCAAAGTATATAGCATTGAAAGGTTTATTTATGCTCACTGATTTATAATAGTCTAAATATGCTTTTAGTGTTGTCCTTTTAAGCAAAAAAGGATTTATCTCATAACATTCATTTAGGTACACAGGGAATTCATTCTAGAATCAAAGGTACAGGCAATCATTTGAAATGTGGACCAATAAGTTAAGCACAACCTAAACTAGATGTGCTCATATAGTACGCACACATATAGCAAGTAAAATATGTGACGAGTCATAATTAACTTACTCCAATTTCAGTGACAAAGAGACAGGTGGAACATCTCACAGCAGGAGCCCCAAATGGATACATCAGCAATGTCTCACATTGTCCACAATACACCTTACCAACTTGATTCGCTGCAAAACAATAAAAATGATAAAAGGAAACTAAAATTTTAACACACTAGGTGGAATAAGCAATATACAAACCAACATTCAAATAGGTAAGTTATAAAAGGTATGATGCATGGGAATAGTAAAAGACATCTATGTTTTGACTTTTGAAAAACAAAGTTAATATGAATTTGAGCAGATAACCATCCAGAGCAAAACTTGCAAAGCTATTACAACAACAACAACAACAACAAAGCCTTTTAGTCCCAAGCAAGTTGGAGTAGGCTAGAGATGAAACCTCGAGAGACGACTAAAAGAGAGCAACAACCGACAATCAAGGTTCAGCCACGTGAATTGCTAACCTCCACGAACTCCTATCTAAAGCTAACTCCTTGGCGATATCTCAATCCTTCAGATCTCTCTTCACAGACTCTTCCCAAGTCAAGTTTGGTCTACCTCTGCCTCTCTTCACACCGTTTAGCCGACTTACCATCCCGCTACGAACCGATGCCTCCTGTGTCCTTCGTTGAATATATCCGAACCACCTCAAAAACGATGCTGCACAAGCTTCATCTCAACTGGTGCCACTCCTAATCACTCGTATGTCATCGTTCCGGACACGATCTCTTCTCGTGTGGACACACATCCATCTCAACGTACGCATTTCGTCTACGTGTAACTGTTGGACATGTCGTCTTTTTGTAGGCCAACACTCTGATCCATATAGCATGGCAGGACGAATTGCAGTCCTATGAGTTTTTTTTGTGGCACCCTACTTTCACATAATACTCCAAAAACTTGACGTCACTTTAACCATCCGATTTTAATTTTATGACTTACATCCTCATCAATATCCCCATCTTTCTGCAACATTGAATCAAAATAACGAAAAGTGTTCTTGGTACCACCTGACCATCAAGTCTAACATCTCTCTTCTCAACTGCAGTAGCACTGAAATGACACCTCATATACTCTGTTTTATACCTACTAAGTCTAAAACCCTTTGACTCCAAAGCATGTCTCCATGATCTTAACTTCTGGTTCATCCCCATCTTGCTCTCATCCACTAGCACCACATCATCTGCAAAGAGCATGCACCAAGTAATGTCCTCATGTAAGTCTCGTGTGATCTCATCTATCATTAAAGTAAAAAGATAAGGGCTCAGAGCCGACCCCTGGTGCAGTCCTATATTAATTCCAAACTCATCGGTGTCTCATCACATATTCGGACACTTGTCACCACATCTTTGTACATATCCTTAATGAGATTAATGTACTTTGTTAAGACTTTATGCCTTTTCAATGCCCACCATATAACGTTTCTAGGTATTTTATCATAAGCCATCTCTAGGTCAATGAAGACCATATACAGATCTTTCTTCTGTTCTCTGTATCTCTCCATCAGTTGTCTTACTAAGAAAATTGCCTCTATAGTAAATCTCCCGGGCATGAAACCAAATTGTTTTTTGGGTGACTCTCGTTGATCTCCGCAGACGGTGCTCAATAACCGTCTCCCATAGCTTTATTGTGTGGCTCATTAACTTAGTCCCTCGATAGTACAACTTTGCACATCTCCTTTGTTCTTAAAGATCGGTACTAAAGTACTCCGCCTCCACTCATCAGGCATCTTGTTAGATCGGAAGATAAGATTGAACAACTTGATAAGCCAAACTATTGCTACATCCCCAAGACATCTCCACACTTCAATGGGACTCCCATCCGAACCCAACGCCTTACCTCCTTTCATCCTTTTCAAAGTCTCCTTTAACTCGGATTCCTGAATCCTTCTCACAAAGAGCCTATTTAGGTCATCGAAAGAGATATCCAACTCAATAGATGAGCTCCCACTATCTTCATTCAAGAGTTTAACGAAATACTCCCTCCATCTATCCTTGATCTCTTTATCATTTATTAACAGATGCTCTGCTTCATCCTTAATGCATTTAACTTCATCCTTAATGCATTTAACTTGGGTGAGGTCACTAGTTTTCCTCTCTCAGCTTTTGGCTATCTTATAGATGTTTTTTCCCTTCTTTCGTGTCTATTCGATGGTACAAGGCATCAAACATCCAACCTCTTGCCTCACTCACCACTCGCTTTGCGGTCTTTTTTGCTATTTTATATTGCTCTATGTTAACCGCGCTCCTATCAAAGTGTACCGCTTAAAGCACTCTTTTTTTCTCTTTGATAGCCTTCTGGATATTCTCGTTACACCACCATGTGTCTTTGACTTCACATCTGGCTCCTCTAGTCGCACCAAGCTCCTCTGAGACTACTTTTTTAATGCAAGCGGCCATCTTCAAGCACATAGCATTTGCATCATCTTCTGCCTGACAAGGGGCCTCCTTGATAATCCTTTCCTTGAAAGTTTGCGCTGCATCTTCCTTAAGCTTCCACCACTTTGTCCTTTTCACTTTGATTTGCTTCCTCCGTAGAGCGCAACTGAAAGCGAAAGTCCGCTACCACAAGCCTATGCTGAGGTATCACACATTCTCCGGTATCAACTTACAGTCTAAGCTGTACAAGAACAACCAAAAGGATCAGAACTCCAGTTAGTGTGCCATGCTAATTAACAAAAAAAAAGAAAGCAGCCCAGTGCACGTAGCTTCCATTTGAGCAGGGTCCAGGTAAGGGTCATTAAACTAGTAGTGTAAAATTTAGGCATCAATACAGGAATGTAAGTTTTGAGAAAAGAACATTGAAACTATGAATTAAGAAACAAGATGGATGATACTGAAGAATTTTCAAAGTCAAGATTACAATTGCATGGTGAAGACAGAAACAAGATGTCAATAGAATAGGGAGAGGATGTTTATTTAGAAACCATACACACCTTCCACGACAAGGTTTATTGTCCAGCAACAAAAACACTGAACATGGATTTCACCTCTGGGATATGCAATAAGTTCACGACAGCCTCCACATACCATTTGACCCAGTTCTGTGCAAATCACCAATGAAATTAAAAACAAAACAATGAAACTTACAAGCCTCATATTGGGCAGTGTTTTATGTCGAAACATGAATCCTTATAAAAAGAAATCGAACATTTTTATAGCATCCTATTTTCTTCATTAGTAAAAAAGGCAGTCTTTACATATGGATGTTCTAGTATACACTAATACCAAAGATGAGGTTCTGTACATTTGTGTAATGCTTAGCATAGTATCTGGTTATAAGTATAAAGATGAATGGTAGAAATAATGAGTAAACTCTAAAGGGCCTTGTACAGTACTAGCAATACAGATGTAGTCTTCTACTTGTTAAGGAAAAATATGGTATTACTGTAGTCACCAATTCACCATATTCAACGGAACAGCACAACTCAAAGAATTCCAACTTTCTAACAAAGGTAGGATCCATTGATATTCTAAGGATAAAATATCCTGAATCACATCAGAAGCCCCTTTCTTTTACATAGCATTGATTAATATTGATACAGTCCAAACTAGTCCGCATTTCTTCTTTGTATAAACTCAAACAAGATCAACTTCTAAAATCTCCTAGGGAGCTGTGCAGCAGCCAGGTCAAGCACCTTGAAGATGCCAGGGCTATCTGCCAGTTAGCATTTTACATACTCAAGAGAATTTCTCAGGGTCAATGTTAATATCCATCACAGGTTGATGACCACCTTACATTTAAGACAACCAAATTACATGGTAATGATACCCTCATGTGTGAAGCCTTTAAATTTAGGTCATAACCCTTGCCAGGCCATGAATTTGATATATGACTAGAAAGATTATTAATTTAACACTAAAAATTAGAATTGTAATAAACAGACAAAAGGATGGAGAAATACTGACCAAAGTTTGGGCAAAGAGGTGGCAGTGGTGGTAGCTCTTCAGAGGAGTCAAAATTTTCATACCCTGGGGGTGCAATGTCTGGTGAACAAGGCACATACTTCCCAGAGGATAAAGAAGGCTGATGCTGTGGATGTGACAATGACTTTTCTTCGCTCTTTGATGGTGACTGCTGTACCGGTGCATTTTCCATGTCTGTATCTGTTGACTGCAACGGAGACTGCGGCTGAGCCATTTCATCAGACTTCACAATTACAGAATTTGTGACAAGTAGATGTGAAGGGGACTCTATTCTCTCAGCTAGACGAGAAGATGTCTGTTCAGAGGACTCCAAACTCTCAAAACCTGTACGTGTGATTGCTGGTGAACTAGGCACAGCCTGCACCACCGGAGAAGATGCTTTCGCATCTAGGCGTGGCAGTGGTCCATCGCAACCATTCTCCAGTGGCGATGGCAGAATATGACCTTTGGCCCCCTCTATTGCTTCGGCTTCAGACAGGGGATCAACAACTGCCTCAGCTGTGACTGTTGTGATCGCTGCATTTGCCAAGGACTCCATCTTATCAGATCCTGAAGACACCATCGCTAATGAACAGGTTGTACCCTGCACCGTACAAGGAGGCATCCGTGACAGCTCCTGTTGCATTGATTCCTGTGCTCCACTCTCCAATGATGTTGGCAATGCAGGTGCAGCATCCATTTGCGCAGTCATTGCCTCCAATACTGGTGATGGTTGGGGAGCATCCTCTGATGTCAAACACACAGCCTTGGTAGCAACTGAATCTTGCAATTTATGTGAGGTCCGAGCAACAGGTGAAGAGAGCTGCAACTGTGGTAAGGTTGAACTCGCAAATTCTGGAGGCATTATATATGGTGAACAGGATGCAACTTGTATCTTGGGTGAAGGTGAACTTGGCTTTTGCCCTTGCAACAGGCCTCCTGCTTCACTCTGCAATGTTGGCAACAAGTTCCGGTCTATGCCTGTCTCAATATCTGTTGTATCCAGCACCGGCACTGAACAAGCTTTTCTCACAAGCTCTTCATTGGTGGTAGCCACATCTGGCGAGTATGTGGTTTCAGATGAGGGAGGAACGCTGGGTTGCTGTAACCATGATTGCTTAAAATTCTCAAAGCCTGGAGGTGGCATATCTGGTGAACATGGTGCAGCTTCAATTATCAGAGATGATGCCGACTTTATAAATGGTCCATCTTCGGCATCGCTTGATGATGGCAGCTGGCCAGGTGGTATGCCCATCTTCACGTCAATAGTCTCCAATGCAGGCAGTGGCCAAGCCGCTGCCTCTGGCATCACGCATGCAGTATCAGGTGCAGGCATTTCTACCGAATACTGTGTTGATTCAACCGGCAGAGTAGGAGCTGATGGTGACAGCCACTTTGACTTAAAATTCTCGAACCCTGGAGGTTCCATGTCCGGTGAACAAGGCTCAGCTCCCATCTTGGGAGATGGTGATGTATGCATTGGTTCTTGCAGGAAACCCTCTGACTGACTCTCTAATGCCACCTCCACACCCTTTGCATCCACCGTATGTGGTGACCCAGCAGCTTCTTCTGAAGCTACTGCTGCTACCTCATTCACAGCTGACTCTAGCGAGCAGTATTTGCTTGCAGCTGGAGGAGGTGGCAGCTGTGGTAACTCTGCAGGTTCTGAATTTTCAAATCGAGGAGGCACCGACTCTGAGCGAGGCGATCTCAGCTTTTGCTGTGACAACTCCCCTTCTAGCCCATGCTTGAAGGCCGATGGCACATTCCCGTCCATTCCCTCCAAGTCCAATGCAGGCGGTGATCCAGCAGCTTCTGTTGAGGCCACTTCTACCACCTCATTTGCTACTGCATCCAAAGACACGTATGTGCTTCCAGCCTGCGGCGGCGGTGACCCTGTGGCCTCTGAATTCTCACATACCTGAGGCGTCACGTCTTGAGCTTCTGGTCGCGGATGTTTCTGTAGCGACAATCCTTCTGGTCCGCTCTCCAATGGCGGCGTCAGCGGCGCGAGCATGCTGTGTGAGGCCGGTTCGGACGCAGGGGGTGGCGAAGCAGCTTCCTGGGACGCCATTGCTCCCGCCTCGGTGGCGGACAAGTCCAGCGCGGCATGCGGCGAGATTGTAGTCGGAGGAGTAGAAGGGGGCGAGGGCGACACCGGCGGCGGAGCATCCAGCGGTTGGACCTGAGCAATTTGGGGAGAGGGAGGAGGTGACGCGGCGGACACCACCACATCCGGGAGTAGCTCAACCGGCGCGTCCGGAGCACGCGAAGGAGGGGAAGTGGGCTTCTCCGGGGAGGATGCTTCAAGCGCGGGTGATGCGGCTGGCGCCACCTCGAGGGGAGGGAGCGAAGGAGCCTGGTTCCCGCCGTCTGTCGGTGGCAACGATTCGTCTAAGTCCGAGTAGCCGGCAGTATCTCGCTCTGGATGGGGCGGCGGGGCAGGGGTGGTGATCTCGATATGGACCGGCTCCGGCGGGGCGGCGGTTGTCAGTGGCGAGTTCTCTTGGCTGGGAGGAAGGACAGGAGAAGAAGGTGTGGATGGAGACGAGTACGTATCTCCGATCGAAAGAAGTGCATCCGTCTCCGGTGAAGCAGCCATCGGCGCCGGCGCTGGCGACGACGACCAGGGTAGGATGCCGGAGAGATTGCGGAACGGGTTCCCGAGGGAGAGGGGTGGTACTGTTTGATGGCCAATCTCGCTGGGGTTTAGCCCCGCTAATGGTTAAACCAGGCCCGTCCATTCGGCCCGTGGACATGGATTTCCGATGCGAATGATGCACACGAGGACCACAAACGATTTGCTTCGGCAATGCCTGGGCCAAATATCCATTCGGGCCATCCGGCTGTTGCTTTTCTTTTCTTTTCAGCCCTCTTGGTTCTATTTTGGTGTTAATATATCAGGAAATACACTGGCCCCCGTGACACTTTTGTTCGTAAAAATCTTTCCTGTAGTTCATTGCTAGGTACTCCAAATCTACTTTGTTATTTGACAATATTAAATTTTAATGCAATCGATGACCATCCATCTTGTTTAAGGCCTCTATGGAATGCAATATTTTTACAGAAATTGAATTAGAATTTCACATGAGCCCATATAATTTCATAGAAAAGCATATGATTTTCGGAAAAAACTGTGTTCCAAAGGAGGCATAACAGATTGGCCAAAACACATAAAATTTAAGTCATATTATACTATAAATATCCATATTGATAAAATAAACACCAATATACCGTTGTCCTAGAGTAAGTATTGTCGGGATCGTATACCTGATATATACAGGTTTAGTCCAATCAAAAGGCCCGGCTATGAAAAATGGCTCATCATATTGCAGACCGCGGTATGACTCCACCAAGTCAAGGCACGTTCGACCCTCGGGTCAGGTACCATTTTCGATGACCAACCTCCGACAAGCACTGAGATTTTTAACACTGTGCGACAGACGCTGTTTGTCGGATGGTGGAAGGAAAAGCTGACTTTATCCCACCCGCGTTGAACAAAGATCGAAGACAAGGACGGCGACGCGATGATGTGACACTCAGAGTGTGTCAGGCGTAACAACTCCAAATGTTTGTGGCTCCACCCGTCAGTGGCCACCTGGTTACTTGGGCACCAAACCATTGTAACCACGATCTAACTCCTATATAAGGTCGCACCAGAGAATTTAGATCAAGGGATCGAGTTCCATGACATGAGTGACAGATACCATCACATTTAGTACCCTCGAAAGACTTAGAGTTTTTGCTCGAGCAAAAACCCTAGCACCATTGTAACCTCATTCAATTGAGTTCTACGATCAATACACACCTCGATTTTAAACGTAGGGTATTATGTCTCAGTGACGGTTAGAACCAAGCTAAATCTCTTGAGTCTCTTGTAGACAAGACCACATCAATAAGGAGTACGCACGAACCCCTCTCTGATACACAAATTCTATTGTGCCGGTGATACGAAACGCTGCCAAATATATATTTGGATTTAATCAAACATGTTTTTGACCAGTATTTTTATAAATATAAAATAGTTTTAATATCTATAAAATACATATTATAAAAATATTTCTTATGATGAATTTTAAAATATAAATACTAAGTTTTTAAAGTTAACCGTATCTATAAAAATCATTGGTTAAAGCTAAATGGTATGAAATATAAATGCACACTTATTTTGGAACCGACGCAGTACAATAATTTTTAAAATCAGACACAGGGTCAAACATTACTCAAAAAGTCAATTGTGTCAAATAAAAAATATGAACGAAACTTTTTTTATTATCTATAATCTAAACATATATGTAAAGTTGAGATAAAAATGTCAATGCACATGCATGGACTCATCTTGCATCTTTGTTTTTTGGCTTGCACGGTACAATCCTTGGTCATGCGGTGCCATGACATTTTTACATGGTTAGCCAGTTCACTAAGATTAGTACTCCCTCCATCCTAAAACATTTTTTCTATATATTTAACATTTATGTTTGTCTATTCAAAAAATTTGTGAAAATGTTATTTATTTTATTGTTAAATGATTTATTACTTGAAATACTTTAAGCATGACTTGTTTGTTTTATATTTTCATAAACTTTTTTAATAAGACAAATGGTTAAACTTTGAAAATGTGCACAGAAACATCGCTTATTTTGTATGGAGGGAGTAACATTTTACCTAGAACTCGGCCATATTTGTTCCAGCTCATGGAGCCTTTGCTTCTGCAAAAAGGGGGAATCTAAAAATCAAAAGTTTGGTTCCAAATTAAAGAATTTGAAAGCTTAAAGCCATATGTATGGAGGCTACAAAGTAGATCCAAATGGTATGTTGTTATCTTTTAATGGGACGCTATCGCTATTAAAGGTAGTATTGTATGTGTTCCATATTTCATCAATTTAAAAGCATTCCACATACATGTTTTGTATTTACTTGAAGGGGCAATTGCATATTGCCCCTGTTTTGAAGCCCAATTCTGCGTTTGAACCTATTTTTTAGTTTTTGTAAGAATGAAACTGTTTTTTAAATATGAAGTAATCAGTTGCCCCTGTTCCGTTACGCGCTCTAAACGGTGTTAAAATCTCATGTAAAAGGATATAAATACCCTTTTGCAAAATCACCCTTGTTTTCCAAGTACTTGCACTATTTTGACTAAATGGTGGAGTACGCTCCATATGTTCCAATAGAGATAAATAACTCAAGTACCTTTTTTAGGAAATACAAAACATGTACGTGGAATGCTTTTACGTTA
>BCLG01000234.1:225275-243744 GCA_001602295.1 Zoysia matrella | reverse complement strand
CGCCACCTATAAGGATGGTATCCCACACGGGCCCACCATGTCAGTGAGACAAGGAAGGCCCAATGGCCTCGGCCTCCAGGGGCTTCAAAAACTCCCGCCTCCCGGCGCCCGGCGTAACAAACCTCCGCCAGCCAGCCAGCTCATCATTCCTCATCCCGTCTCCGAGGAATCGAAGAGCCCCGGCGATCCCCCTGCCAGGCCTCCCGCTCGATCGCCGTCGGGAATCGGGATGGAGGTGTTCACCGGCGCGCGGTACATCCGGCTGCGGTGCCACGAGCGCCGCGGCATGTACCTGGCCGCGGACGTCGACGGGGTCGGCGTCTGCATCACCAGCCAGCGGGGCGTGCACAACACGGTGTGGGGCGTCGAGCACGCGCAGGGGCCGGACGGGCTCTCGGTGCTCCTCCGCGGCGCCTACGGCCGCTACCTGTTCGCCACGGGCCAGTTGGAGGGCGTCACCGACGCCACGCAGGCCGACCTCGACCAGATGAGCCCGCCGCTTGGGATGCTGTGGCACGCCGTCCGCAGGCGTGGAGCCTTCCTCCTCCGCTGCGGACTAGGACGCTACCTCCGCGCCAACGGGAGGCACCGCTGGTGGCGGAGGGAGGTCACCGTCGCAGAGGACAACCACAGCACCATGATGAAGTGGGCCGTCGAGGGAGTTCCCCTACTGTTGACGCGCCCTCACATTCGTGATCACCTTCACCAGGTAAGTTGCCTGCTTCTTGGCTACCTCTGATGGAGAAGCATTTCTCGCGTCGTCATCCTTGCATTGTCTCTGATGGATAAGCGTTTTTTGCCTTCTCTGAAGGAGCAGTGATCAAGCTTGCAATTTCTTGGCCTGATTCTTGACAAGAGTAGACTTTCTTGGGGAGTAGTGATCACTTTGCTGTTTGACGTAGGAATCCCCTGTATGTATTCAGCAGACGTATCATGTACCCGCCCGCGTGCTTGATCGGTTGATTTCTCACCGATCTCACGTAGTATGTCTGCAAATATTGCGTTTCGTGCTCGAACTGAATTTCCTACAGAAGCGCCTTTGCTTGCTCAGTTGATTTGATTTTGAATGTTCTTGCAAAATGTATCTACTGTATGTATGATTAAATATCTTAATGTTCTTGAAAGATTGTTATCTGAATGATTGATCTTAATGTTCTTGCGAAATGAAAATGCAACCGTATGATCAATCTGAATACTATTGCAAAATATGTATAACTGCACAATTAATGTGTACCTGTATGATTAATCTGAAATTCTATTGTTTTTTACATAATGTATGCATCTGTATGATTAATCTGAATGCTATTGCAAAATGTGTAACAGCAAGATTCATCTCGGCCGTTCAATGTTTTGATCATGATAATCTTTTAATGTCATTATGCTCATAGTATTTCGGTCCTGGTACTCCTGAATTCCATGCATGATTTCCATCATTAATTGCTGATTTGCTGCCATCGACGTATTACGAACAGCTGACGCACCGGGCCCGTCCTCCGCCGACGGAGGCACAGATGACACGGCTCATCCGTTTCGTCCGCTGCGAGGCCAACGGGAACATCAACGAGGCATCCTGGAGGACGATAGAGGTTCGCACCACCGACCTGATGGAGCTGCGGTACGCCTTGGCTCATAGCTACGGTCCAATTCATCAGAACGTTGGCGGCCGCAGCCTCTGCGTCCGGGCCGGTCACTTCGCGCGGTACAGTCCCCTGCACATCGACCTGCCCATCGGCAACAACCGAATCGACATCGTCATCGTTGCCGAGGGGACACCAGGTGAGGAGTCTAGCTTCTGGTTTCTCTACTCTATTTGCTTTCCAGCGCTTTCTGTTCTAAGTACTTGGCAAAAAGTTGTGCGATGCTGGGACTGAGTATTATTGGTTTGTGAAAATGTTTCCCAATACATCGTCTTCATTTTTCATACTACCTGCTGCTTTCTGCTAAGTATTTTGCACGATTTATCCAAATGTTTCAGAACTTGTATTGTTATAGTAACTTGTAGTATAGGTGGTTCGTTCATATGCTCTGAAAGCTTGTGTAGAACATGTATTGTATTCAGAGTTTAGCACTAGTATTTTGCGCAATTTTTTCTCAATCTGCATGAGGCATGCATTACTGTTCTTATTACCAAATTCTTTCCGCTGAGTACTTGATAGAGAACCATGAAATTATTCTGAATTTCAACGTGCCATTGTTCTTAACGGCACAATTGCTGATGTTCTCTACCATGACGACTGCAGTGCACAATAGTTTACGGTTCCCAGACGTGATTGCTCCATAGAGTGAAGATACCAGCAAGGTCTCCTGACAAATGGACGGCCCGACTCCGGTGCTTTGGACATCTCACAGAAGTGACATCTCAAGGATTTTATTTTTTCTCGTTCTCTTGGAGCGCTTGAATAAGTGCAGAGGATCACGAAGTAGCTTAGAGTTGCCTCACATATCTTCAGTTCTTAACTCGTTAGGTATCCTGAACCCCGATCTACTCCTCGGTGCTCATTTGTTCCGCTCAGTGTTGACCTGAAATCAGGACAGTGCGACTGCTAGCTTAGATTGTGTCCCGAGTCCCGACTGAAACTGATGGCTTTGCTTGTGTCTACTGAAACACGTTACTGAAGCTGAAGGTATTCGTAGAACAGGAAGTGAAAGGAATTGATAGAAGATATTGGCCGAAAAGTATCTCCCGTCCAGTGTGTTTCTTATGCTTCTGATATAATAAATCTCTGACCGATGAAAATACCTTTGGTCTTGGGCTTATTCTTACAATTTTGCATTTTTGATCAGAGAAAAACTTTGCCGCCACTGCCTGTAAATAGATCTGCACAGAGATCTGGATTATGCAGCAAGTGAGATTTTCATCGGGCAAGTCTCTTGGAGAGAATTTTCTGTTTATTTCCACGTGCCAAAAGTTGCTTTTGTACAGACGTTCGTACTGGCGTACGGTTCATAAACCACTGTAACATCACCATTATCATACTAGCTAGATAGGAGTGCTACTAGTGTCAGCGGGACCAAATGAAATGCTTATGGTCGTGACAAACACAGATATAGCAAAGACTGAGACATGGAACACGAGCACAACGGTCGATGGCAGACTTAAATGAACCGCAGAATGTCAAGGCCTCTTTGGAGCACACGGATTTCACATTATGTTATTCAATTTTGTGGGAAAACATTTTTAAAAAATTCCTCCGTTAAAAAGGAGGCATAACTCTTGGAAGATGGGCGAAAGCATGGCAACATATGAACATACTTTACTCGAAAGCACCAAGCCCCGCCGCTGGGCCTCCTTCAGCAGAAGCGCGGATTTTCGGAGGATTTCTGCGAGAGGAAGCCGGGAGCAGTCCGCAGAACGGACGTCGGCATTTTCCTTTTTGCCTTCAGCAGAGCCAGCGTTAGGGCCCGTTCGTTTGAGCTTGGAACACGACCTGTTCCAACCGGATCAGCCTAGCTCGGATTGAATATCAGTCAGGCTACTGTGATGTGTACATCATATCTTCTGATGAGTACTTCAGTGATAGTATTTTTGTGAGAAAGATTTGGAGTGCTGAAAAGCACTAATTTGCAATGGCTGCCATGACTTCATATGAACTTTGCTTTGGACATACAAGTACTTGCTAGAAAGTATATCACGTCTACTTTCTAACGGATCCGGCCCTCACTTTTGTATGATATCAGAAACAGCGTTAATCATTATTTTTAATTAAAAAAATGCTGTGTCACCTCAACTTGAACCATTCTTATGTATCAAGTTGATCTCATTAGAGAGCGCATCCTAGGATTTGAAGATGGTCCCAACACTTTCGATCATTCTTCACCTTATTTAAAGGCCCCAACCATTACAAAAACTTTTGAGATTTCTTTTGTTATAGTTTAGCTCTTCTGCAAACTTTTTGATCTTCAGTTGTGTCTAACAACCACATGCTAAACAGCTTTGGAGAACCCATATTTGAGATATTTTGGTTTGCCACATCTTATTCTTGCTTATTATTCGATTGCTCGTAAAAATCGTACTTCGTATTCAGGTTGATCTTGCTGTCTAGCACGATCAATAACAATTCAAAGTTAGTTATGCAATTGCTAAGGCGCACATGAGATGTTCGTTTATAGTCGGATCGTGATGGTCGACTCCACCATGTCGATAGCTATCACCCCACCAAAAGATCGGCAATCAAGTCTTATCAAGTGGTATCAGCATTCATGTTGCTCGGTCAGATCTACCTCTCTCATTTTTAGTTTTACACGTATTCCTGTTGCCCACATAAAAACCACAAAAAAGAATCCTGATTTGTTCCGCTGTCCCCTTTGAGGCTTTGCATCAATCTGTTCACTAATTTTGCATTGTAGAATTCGTGGTTGCATCATTGTGTCGTGGTGCTAGTCTTAGTGTTTAATCCATTAAAGTTTCTAGTCCTGTGACATCCTAAAAATTTAAGACAAATTTAAAATTCAAAACTTTGCTAACAGGATGCTAACAAATTTCCTTTTCTTATCTTATTCAAAAGATAAAATCTCATGTAAATTGAAACCTCTCTTAATTTGAAGATTTTCTAAAAATATTAAAATTGGCGTGTGACCAATTGCTTGATTTTTCTCCCCCTTTTTACTGAATTTTATTTAACCAAGCTCATCAGGAATTAATTAGAAATCTCAATCAAAATCCAAAGAATATTTGAATCCATTTCTTTCACTAGGCCGATTCTTTTCCCCTCCTTTTCCCTGGCGGCCAAGCCGCACAGCCCATCGGCCTTTTTCCCCTCCACCGAACAGGCCGCCTCCTTTTCTCCGGCGCAACCCAGCGCGCCGCACCTGTCTTCCTCCTCTGGCCAGCATGCACGTCACGCGCACCGGCGCTGCTGTTGCGACGAACCGTCAGATGCGCGCCGCCGCCGTCCCAGTCACCGGCCACGTGCGCCGCAGCCGCGTCCCTATCGCCCGCGTCACACTCCATCCCGCACAGAGTCCGCCTCGCCACTGTCACTTCTCACCTAACCGCATTCACGCCGCCGTCGCGTCACTTCTGCTGCTATGTCCAGTCGACGGTGTGGCCTCGCCCATGCCCACCGCCCTGACGTCTGCACAGTGCCGCACTGTGGCCATGGTGTCGTGAATCACCCGGCATTCAAGTCACCGCAGCCGAGCCCATACCGTCGCATTCAAGTCACCACCGGCCATACCTCCGCCCATATCGCCCCTTCCTGGCTATAAATAGAAGCCCAAGGTCTCCTCGAAGCTCCTCTCCCCACTCATTGCTCCCAAGCCCGGTTAAACGCGACGAATTTTGCTTTTCCCCAATTTTGCGCCACCTCGGCCGCCGCCGCAATTCGCCCTCTCCGGTGAGCCTTCCTCCCTCCTCTCTATGCCTGCACCATCCAAAGGACTCACCCCTTCAACCCTTGGCCGCGCCAGGTGACTCCGCCCATCGTCGGTGTCTGGCACCGGGCGCTCCTCTCCGTGCGTCGCCTTCTTCTGTCGCCAGCTTGTTTCGGCCAAAACCCAACGACGACAACCCCCTCAGGCGAACCGTGGTGAGTTCCTCTCCCTTTTGAGCCTCTCCCCGTCGAGTTTGGAGCACCGCGGCGAGCCTGGCCATTCTCCGATCGATTACAGCCATGGTGCCATCGTCTCCGTCGCGGCCGGCCGCCGTGCGGGCCTTCGGCCTCTACCGGCCGTTCGATCATAAACAGACGCACCAGATTAAATCAAGCTCCTAACACCGGCCGATTAAATCACAGCCGTCTATTCCAAAACCAACGGCTAAGATTAGATCACACCCACTATGAAGTATTTTAAATCTGAGCCCTTCATCTAAGATCTAACGGTCTAGCTTCATCCACGTCATCTGATAAACCTCAACCACTTAGATCAAATCCAATGGTCTAGATTTGAGCCACATCGCCCCTAAATCTGTGCCATCCATTCCAAATCAGATGGCCCAAATTTACCCAGCCTCGTTTTAATATTAAAAATAAAAAGAAACCCCTCAGCCCACCCTAATAAAATGAACCGCTAGGTATACCCGCATATTGCACACAGAAATATATTCTCAAGCCTTTTTCCAGTACAAAATAAATCCATAAATTTCAAAAAATGCCACTTTGCACCTATGCCCCTGCCATTCTGTAAAGTTATATTTTAAGCCCAGTAACTTTACAAATACACCCTTGACCTTTTTTTAATTACAATTTAGTCCTAAATATTTATACCTAGCACCCTAGACCTTTGTATAATTACATATAGGTCCCTAACCACTTCCTGTAAAATTATAGAAAAGCCCCTAGACACATTCTAATAATAACTAATAGGTCCCTATAGCTCCCTACACCTTGTAAATATTATATCTTTTCATTCGTAACCTCGATTTTGGTGATTCTTGCGCTCACGCGATCGCCTCGGCGTAAGCTATTATATGAAATTGGTTTCAAATCCTAAAACCCCCTCATAGTATCTCTAGCTTGATCTATAAATCTATAGCTTCAGATAAACACTTATCGACACCTGAATTTTGATAAATTCAGAGCCAACCATTCAATCATCGAAAATACCACGACCACTCCACAAAAATCAAACCCCATCATCACCTATTCATGTTACTCTCCTTTTCGGGACTCGAGTTTTATTGGAGTTTATTTGTTTAATTGCTTTTAATTCTTTATTCATTTAATTGAGCTAGTTATTTACTGTCATTTATTTTTAAGTAATGCACTTCATATAGTCATATTAAATACATGATTAATAATATGATTAGTGTGCATCTCACTTTGCAGCAGCATACATTAATACAAGTGCCACAAGATATAGTTAGTAATAAATTATAAGACTAAGAATTCAATTAATTAGGTACTAATAGCTGAAATATAACTGCTTAATAGGAGATTAAGTAACCTCTAGCCTCGACGTAATCATGTATTTAAATGTAAACTAAATAAATGCATCTAAAATAAAATTAGTAATTAAGCACTAACATACAATAATAATTAGCAATTAATCACCAGCATACGATAGTGATTAGTATTCACATAGAATGATGCATAAAATGACATATCATACACTAGTGCATGTTACACGTTAGGATAATAACACGTTAGGAACTAGATAATGCATGCACACACATGGCTTACTATTGTAATCACGTAACATAACTTAAAAGAACTAAGTAGTTAATCATAACCCTTTTGTAAATATCGATAAGACGAGTTAATGCACAAATTGACACCTCGCACACTTTGTATGCTCTTAGTACGTGCATTATATTAGCATGTAAACACATAAACACATTAGTGCTTTAAATACTCATAATGCATACACTTACCTAATTTGATAAAGTAGTCACATAACTATTGTTTAGAATGGACTTGATAATTAATTAATCACAAATCCTTAGTAGATATCGCTAAGTAGTGATTATGCTTAGAATGACACATCAAACTATTAGTATTATATTAACCATAATACAAGCTCGTACTCATGCAAAGGATTAGTATAATTAAATAATACCTAGCCACACTTAACTATTCATGTAACAGCATAAGCACTAAGATAAAGTAGCTACGCAACTACTTATTCTAATAACTAACCCATAATAAATAATAATAAGATGCACTGCATTAAGATAATCACCGCATCATGCATGACCTACCTTTAGTTTTTTCTTGCGAAGTTTATTCGGCTCTTACTTGGAGTTTGATCGTATCTTATCTATTCTTCTCGAGCTTTTATTTCTTTTTACGGTAGTTTTATTAGGCGTATTCTACCGTGTAGACAACGCTGAGAACAAGGAAGAGCCGGGTTCCAAGAGGAGTTAATACCCTGCTTGTTATTACGTATTTATATTAATGTCAGTTACTTGCTTTTATTAAATATAAATACTACCTTGTTACCCGTTGACGACACCCCCTTGTTAACTATAAGACTTATTTTGTTAAAATCTTTTAACGAACGGAAAGCTGTCTTGATATTAGATTGATTAGGAACCCTTATGCGATGTAGTTTATCGCCACATCATACACCAATCATTTATGAAATGTGTTAAAATGAGTTTGGTGGTGTGATTGAAATAAAGTTAGATGGGTGATAGTGCAAACTGGTGCTAGGTGATGGGAAGGGATATTGTTTTTGGTTGTGGGGTGGGCTTCTAGTGCTATGTGTTGTGATGGGTGCTAGGCTTCGGACTGGTCCACCTGTCGTGGACGAGCACCGCCCCTGCCATATAAGGATCGGTTCATCAGACTTCAATGTAGTGATTTCGTGTAACCACAGAACCTGTCTGGGCGGAACTCACTCCACCCCTTTGGTTATCCACAATAACCTCTAACGACGGTCGAGAGACACAAGTCACATGAGCAGACGTGAGTTACTCACGGTCCGGTCTTCGACTACAGCAATAGCCTACGCCATGGGATCGTATTGCCCACAAGTATAGCCCTCTGGTTTCTATAATTACTCGTCCGTGTGTGAGGTCTAGGGAGTAGACGTGGATGTCCTAAACTCACGATCTGGCTACAAGAATATGCTATCATGTCATTGGTGGCCTGGAAAACCCCGAGAGATGGCCCCTATTTGTATCTTGAGGTAGACTTTGTGTATACCTTAGCGTGCGTTGGTGCGAACGTTTTGCGACTCTGTTGATCAAGAGGAGCATAGCCTGTGGGTACAGTGTACAACCTCTGCAGAGTGTATAATCCATCTGGAGTGGCCGTTATCACGGTATTGACACACTACAGTTTGGGGTTCAGTTTGATTAGTCTCTATACAATCCTTGTTGGAGTAAGTGGGTGTAGGTGCCATGTTTTGGAAAGTGTAGGCTGTGTGCCTGGGCTGTTATGGCATTGTGCCGGAAGGCCTGACTAAAACTTGGGTACTGGTGGGATCGATGAATATCTCTCTCAGGACTAAAATATGGGCAACAGATGTTTACTCTCGTTACAAAGCTTTTATAGTGAACCCTGCATAAAACTGGCTTTTTGCAAAAGAAAACTTCATAGCCTAATCTTTGCTACAACCAAATATGCATCTATATATACCTCTGCTTAGTGTTAGGGCTTGCTGAGTACTTTATGTACTCACCCATTTGCATCTGCAGTTTTAGTCAGAGAAAGATTCATAGAAGACGACGACATGCTGGGTTTTGGTCCTGCTTCCCAAGTTGCTTGTGAAGTTGTGTCTAGTTTTTCGCTGTCTGCTTCATCTCTAGCTGGCTAAACCTCTGTGGATGCTTTAATCCACATCGTGTTGCCGCTAAAAGTCGAGTTTCAGGTATATATCCCTATTCGAAGTATGCTTTTTGATATACATTCTGATGTGTTAATGCGTATCAGCTACTGATACAAGGACTGATACGTGGTGCATAATGTATTCTAGAAACAGGGTACGACAAGTTCTTATCATGTTCTTGGCTCATATCTACAATAGAAGAAAGAAATCAATTCAGATCCAAGTCTTTGTACAACATAAATTTAATTTGCATACTTCTTTGTATAATATAAATTTAATTTGCACTATCAACTACCACAATTATGGCTACCAAACAATTTAATAAGTATACCAAACAAACCATATTTTTTTCCTTAACCACTTCTTCTTTCAGAACTTACTACGATATGACGCACTGAGACAAGTGGTACTTGTTGTTGTGAGGGGCAACGATTATAATTGATTTACATTTAACTGGAGAAACCTAATTATATGATATGTACGTGCTTTTCGAAAGCCGTACATGGCAACCTTGCCTGGCCCAACTGCTTCAGTGAGATGCGAAGAGGACCGGCGTGGTGGCAGAAGTTGACGAGGACGGCCGGACAGTGGAGCCCGACGGCGGGGTCCTCGTGTCCCCGAAGAACGACAGCGAAAAAAACTCGAAATCCTACACGAAAGCTCATGGAATTGGTCAAAACTTGTGATTAGGTGGTGCACTAGAGGATGCACTACTCCAGCCAAAAAGGAATCGAGAAATCACCTCCCGGGGTGCGCCGGATTTGGTCAGATGTGGCCGGCGTCCTTGGAGCTCGGAAATTTGGGGAAATCAAAATTCGTCGCGCTCGGAGGGAGAGGTGGCCGGCTAGGTTTGTGGGGAGCTCAAGGGAGGAGGGGCGCACGTGCTCGCGAGGAATGGGGGTGGGATGGTGGCTTGGTCTAGGCTCTCCATGGCGTCGTTGGAGAGGCGAGGTGGCATCGGCAGTGACAAAGAATGAGAGAGGTAAGAGGAGGTTCGGCCGGAGGGGGAGGGGAGCTCGAGCACATTCACTCGGTTGATCCTCGTAAGATACGCTCGGCCACGTACCCGGCGTTGTGTCGTCCATGCACAGGAGGCTCCAATGGGGATGCGGCAGCTACACTGTGTGGTGGCGTCTGGAGGTTGGGAAAGGAGGCCGGGGCGGCTGACAGGTAGGTCCCACAAGGGTTTTCCAATTTTTCTGATTTTCACTGATTTCCTGCGTTGCTGTGTTTTCAATCAAAAATCATTACTTCCTGAGCTCCGAATGATTTCAAATTTTTCAGATAGCCAGAACTTTTTGAGAGGAACAACTTTTATTTTGGGCCGAAGTTCAAATTCCAAATAGATTGTGTTCTATAAATTTTACAACACTGAAAATCTATTAAAGGAGAAAATCATTTGGGCCTTTTGACTTTTGAATAAATTTTACAAAAATTTCTAAAATTCACGCCCTTGCAAGACCTTTCAAAAGAATTTTTTTTTCACAATATTTCTTTAAAAAGTTTTGAACTCATATGTAAAATTTGAATTGTAATTGAAATTGAGAATTTGTTTGAATTGTTTTTGAGCTCGGTTTCAAAATTTTGAATTTGACCGAGAACTTTTCGGGGACACACAAGACGCACACACAAGACCGGGAAGTTTCCGGGGACCCCTATCCGCTCCCGCACGTTGGAAAATTATGTGCGCCAAAGAGCGCCTCCACCTTTTCCTTTTCTCCCAGCCACAGCTCGCCGCTCCAGGTAGCCAGTCGTCGCCTCCTCGCCGCCCCCTCCTCGCCGTCCCCCACGAATCCACACCAACGCCAAGATGCCCAACGACGTGCAAATCCCCGACGCCACATGATGCTCCGACTGCCCAGCCCCGTGAATCCACGCCGACGGCCAGACGCCCGACGACACCTGAACACGCTTTCGCCCCGTGTTTCCCCGGTTCTTGTCGCTGTCCCCAATTTCGCGGTCACATCTTGGCAGCACGCGTCAATGCAGCACCGTCACGCATCCGGCAGCGTCGGGCGATGGCCGTGTCTTGCGATGGCGTTCACTGCAACAGGCAAGGGCTGAGTCTTGCGCATGCAGTGGTCAATCTAGCGATTACGGCGTGAGCGAGACAGCACAGCGTCCAGGAGTGCATGCGATCTGCATCTCCATGATCGATGACGATAGTTATCGAACCAAGTAAATGGCCCGGTTGTTAACATTGGGCCAGATTCAAAATTCTATTAGGATATTTTTAAGGGAGTTGTTGAAGGAGGGTATTAAAATTGGTTTCTAACTTTTTTAGGCTGTCTCTAAAAGGTGCCTTTTGCGTGGAAGTTTTAGGGGGGATTATTGGAGATGCTCATAAAAAAACAACTGTTTCTACCCCTACCTCCATCTGGACGTGAGGGAGGCAAAAGGTTCCTGGCAGTTCCAACAAGTGGTCTCAAAGCCAGGTTGGAATATGTTCATGAGTCCAAATAATGTCGGTGAGGACGACCGACAAAGAACCATAGCAATGAAGTGTGTGTAGTGCCCAGCTTCAGTGCAGTGGAGCTCCAGATGATAATCAATAACAATTATCATGATTGGCCATAGGTTATGAACCTAAGCATGGAGCCACTTGAGATATGGGGTGCAGTGGAGGACACCACCATCGATAGCTATTTGGATCACCTGGCAATAGCTGCCTTCCTGCGCAAGTTGCCTATAGAGTTGAAGACCGGGCTTACAGTGAAGACGAATCCCAAGGAGGCGTGGGATCATGGGTGAAGCCAGCCTCAGAATTCACGGGCTCAGAATATTTTCTACCCTTATCATTATCATTGCAAACTCTATTTAAACAATGTTCTACATAGATTTTTAGAAATCCGTAGGTGTTCGCTGACAGCAATAATAAGGTGCAGCTTCGCCCTTCGTGGGATATGGTGAAGATGATGAGGAGATAGGTGATGCACGTGTGAAGAAGGTGAATGCTCAGTCGCTCTTGAAGAAAATTAGACAATTATTCTCTGCGATGGCGAGTCGGTCGACTTGCTCATCATGCATATCTGCGGGCTCCTCAGCCACCTGAGGGGCTTGGTGAAAAAGGTGGAGGATGCTCATGTGGTTTAGAAGATTCTACGCATGCTCCCACTAAGGTAAAATATTGAGTTGCTGCTGGATTTGAACAAAATATCAATGAAAAAACTCATCGGCTGGCTGCAGGTTGTGGAGGCACTGTGGTGTTTGTGGCAGCTGTGCAAGGCATCGAGCACTTCTACTTACTGAGGAGCAGTGGGAGGCACATCAGCATGGCAAACATCGAGCGTGCAACAGCAATGGACAGCACGACAACGACAAGAACAAATGCGGCAATAGCTTCGACCAGGATGATAGGCATCACGAGCTCTAGTTGCCAGCATGCTAGATGCCACTACCTAGCACGGTAGTTTTACTATGGTGAGCGGACGTGCATGTCCAAGTATTGCCGTGATAAGGGGATCAAAGGAGCCAGTGCTCCTCGTGAAGCCGATGCTGATCATGAGTCAATGCTGTTGTGATGACAACAAGTACCATGTCATGCTTACGAGGGAGATTGTTGGGAGTAATCACACCATGTACTTGTTTTGGTTGTGCTTGTGAATGAAAGTGCATCTAGGATCCCGTATAGGTTTTGTATGAATTGTGGCAAGCAACCAAAGCATTTAATACTGCTATGTGAGTATGTGTGCAGGGAACCATTGTAAAGATTGTTACACACCCTGAAAAAATGAGAAAAGAAGAAGATGGTTAATCTACAGCTCAGGTTTATATTTTACTTCTTGAGTCGTAGGTAGACCGTACTATCAAAGGGGACACAGCGCACTCTGCGATGAAAATTATTTAGTGCTCAAAGTTCCTATAGCATACGTTCCTATCTTGAGAGTTCTCCAGTTCTAGGCAAATCAGCTCGGACTTGTCCTGTACAAGACTTGTACGAACCAGGGCTGGACTCCATAGAGGTTGCAGTTTGACTGAGTCAAACTTGTCTGAGCCTTCCGTACAAGATCACCACCTGACTAGTCTGCATTGCAGCCAGACTCTAGAGAAGGTGCCTCCTGGCAGCTCCAGACTAGTACGAAGCCCAGGTCCCGTAGGATTCCCTAGAGCTTGCATCCCTCACCCTGCGCACTTGTTTGATTTGAGTCATTTGGATTTGTCCCGTCCCCGAGGGTTGAACTTGTCTAGGCCATTTGTAAGGATGTTTAGTGACTAAGGAAGGGGTTGAATCGAGCACTCACTAAAACAATTTTCCTTCACCACACTACCAATTAACAAGACTACACCAGAGCACTAGGAAATAAGGTACCAAGCAAGATATATAAGAGTAACATGATAACATGGGAAAGGAATAATGAACCAAGCAAGCATCAAAAGCGATCAGACAACTCTCATGCTTGAGATAAGGTAAACACAACAACTAAAACACACTAGCATGATAGCCACTAAGAGATAAGGAAAGATGATACAACTTATCAACACTACAAACAAGATAAAGGAGTAAATATTAAGACATGTAGTAAAGGGTGGCGAGAAGCTTAAGGCTTTAGGTCAAGATCTCGGAAAGGATGGCATCTTCATCTAATCTTGTTTATGCCACTCTTGGTCCCTCAAGGTTTGCTCCACTCCTGGAGTGGAAACACGTGCATTCTAAGGACAAACCTACAAAAGCTAAGACACTCACTCTTGGTGTCCATTTCAAGTGGAGGACCACAAACACTCCTCTTAACTCTTAACTAAAACTTGTGATATCTTCCACAAACACTAAAGAAGCTCCACCAACAACTCTTAACTAGTCTAGCCTACTATAGATCAAAAGTAACAAGCCAAAACACTCCTCTTAAGCCTCACACGTTCTAGGAATGAATGGATGCTCTAGTTACTCTCCTCCTAGTACTAAAGATCTTCGCAACTCTTCCTTGTGCTCTCAAACGGTGTCCCTTGGCTCTCAAGTAGTCTCCTCAAGCTCCCCTAGCTTCAGACACACTTCACAATGTTTAAATCCTCGGTTTATATAGGCACAAACCCAAAAGTAGGCATTTGAAGGTGATGTCACGAAATAGTCTCTTTTTTTAGGGCGTCAGACTGTCTAGCCGTGAGGATTATCGGACTGTCTGACACTTTGGCACCAGAGTATCTCATGCGCTCCTCAATCCACATGTCATTCTCTGATTCTTCTATCCAACCAGTCCTCACAGACCATCTGAACTGATTGTCTGGCCTTCTGTCTTCACTGAGCTCCAAAACATCCCTCTCTGGAATGGTCACTCGAGACACACTTGACTAGCTGATCAACTAGTAGACTGTGTGGTGGCCTTTATCTGACGAGTTCGAGAGAGCATCCATCTCTGGATTCATCTCTTGATTCATCGGACTGTCTAACCTAACACTAGACAGTGCGACCATTTTGTTCGAGACTAAAACTTTAGAACTTTGAATCTTCAACGCTTCTACAGCCGTCAGCATGCTTCGTATGATCTTCCATTACTACTTTAGTGCCTTTGGTGAACTACTAGAGCATCCATACACCCTAACACTCATGTGACCCACAAAAAAGGACTAGACCTTTCTTTATAGTACTAGTTTTCCTATGGACTCAAAGCCTATTTAAACCACACACGACTTCAGCTCTTCTTTGGCCTTGATCCAATCTTGAAGCAATACTCCATCAATAGATTATCCTTTTGAACTCGTCTTCGTGGAAGCTAACTCTTAGAAATCTTGAGATGAATAGCGGCTGAACCTACATACATTGAGGTAGTCAATGGTTCTCACTCAATCACTACAACATTCGTACCTTAGGGGCTCAATGGGTATGAAGCTAACACCCTTTGGACTTGTCTGAGCCTAGGAGTTTTTGACAGATTTTTCTTGACAGCCTCTATATAACCCCTTGCCTTCCAATGGCAAAAGGTTACCAATCTTTAGACTTATCAGCGTTTTGTATTGCCGGTACAGTAGAATTTGTGTACTGGAGAGGGGTTCGTGCATACTCCTCACTGAGGTGGCCTAGTCTACGAGAGACTCAAGAGATTTAGCCTAGTTTCGGCTATCACAGAGATGTAATACCCTACATCCAGGATCAGGGTGTGTATAGATTGTTGAATTCGATTGAATGGGGGTTACAATGGCGCTAGGGTTCATACTCGAGCAAGAACTCTAGGTCTTTTGAGGATTCTATGTGTGATGGTGTCTATTGCTCATGTGATGTCACTCTCTCTCTAGGGACCCCTACGAGAACTAACATAGGGGTCGAACCAAGGTTACAATGGCTTGTTGCTGAAGTAACCGGTGGTCCCTGACAGGTGGGGTCACAAGCACAAAGTTGTTACGCCTAGCAGCCTCTGAGCGCCAGATCATCTTGTCGTCGTCCTTATCTTTTGTCCTTTGTCCAACGCGGATGGGATAAAGTCAGCTTTTTCTTCCACCGTCCAGCAAACTGCACCAGTCGCACAACATCAGAAATCTTCATGCATCTGTCGCACAGCATTAGAAATCTTCATGCTTGTCGAGGGTTAGTCTTCGAAGGTGGTGCCCGACCCAAGGGACGAACAAGTAAGGCGGTGCCTGACCTGGGGGTCAGATGGGACTTGGCTTGGTGGAGTCGAACTGCAGCCTGCCGTTGGGCCATCTTTCATTGCTGGTGTAACACTTGGTGTTTCTCGAAGCCAAGGAATTAAAATTTTGAGAAAGAATTTGAAATTTAAAATTCAAGTAAAAACAAAAGAGATAAAATGAATCCAAGTTAGTAATTCAAATTTGAAGTTAACTTGAAAATTAAAAGTGAAAGTCGAACTTTTTAACATAAAAGTGTTGGAATACTAAAACATGATCAAAATTCTTAAATTTATCAATACTTACTTAGTTTCATTGAAATTTAAAATAGCCAAAACAAAAATTTTAATCCTTAACACTTAACTATCTTCAGAATGTTGTAACTGAAATCCTGTTTCTAACCTCAGCATGAGCCCAAAATAAAAGATGTTAATCCTGAAAAGTTTATATCACTCTACCCAATTTCAAAATATTCAGAGTTCGGGTTGTATTTCTTTCTGACATAATAAATTGGTAAAGTGATCTCATTTCAGCAGTTCAGAATTCCCTTAAATTACAGTGCCACTTTCAATGTCTGGACACTTACCTATTTCCTAATCAATATATAATTAAATCTACTTAGAATTTAAACTTGACACCAAAATAAAAGTTGTTACCCATGGTACATTCTATCATCTTGCCAAGTTTCAAAGTTTGCGGAGCTCGGGAGATACGTCCTAAAGTCCCTACAATTTGGTTAACTGATCTGACTCCAGCATTTGTCTGCTTAACGGTTAGCCGTTTTCAAAATTCAATATCTTCCAGATCCTTTTAGATCTACCTGTGCATGTTGGTTACAGTGGAGATCACAGGAAAAAAAACTATTTCCCCATGTTTCAAAATGTTTGGAGCACTGGAAGTATTCCTTTTGGACCCCCTAAAACGGTAAACTGATCTGACTTCTCAGCAAACCACGTCTCCTTACCACTTACCCATATTCGAAATTCCATACCTTTCGTTTTCCTTGGAAAAATCCCGTGCATGTAATTTATTGTGGGGATCACATGTTGAAGAAACTTTCTACAAAGTTTCGAACAATTTAGGGCTTGTTTGCTATTCCTTTGTTCGGTCCCCAAATTGCTTAAACATTAAGCTTGGCTGACCGTTTTCTCAGATTCTTAGCAGTCACCTGTCTTGTGACTGTTGCCGTATTAACTCCAGTTCAAATTTCGTCTTGACTCCAAAGACAAATTTGTTCCTTTTGAGATACTCTCCCGTCTTGCAAAGCTTCAAGATTTTCAGAGTGGTGGAAGTATTTGTCACATACCAAATCTCAAGTTAAGAAAAAGAGGGTTTTAAAATTTTTCCTTTCCTTGACAATCTAGTTAGGCCATTTTCTACAATTTTTCCTTTAAAAGGAACTAAAAGAAAATTAGAAGGTAAATATCTAGAAGTCAAAATTTTGAAATATAAAATGTGAATTGGACAAGTGTTTGAGCTCTTCTTTTTCTTTTCGAATTTTGTTTTTTTGGAGTTTGAATTGTTTCCAAAGATCCCAAGCCATAAAAATATAAAAATAAAACTAGGAAAGCATAATAGAAATTGAGGAGGGAAAATTTGAGTTAGTGGGCCGAAATCCTTTCCAGCCGGCCCACCTTTCTTTTTCCCTCGGCCTAGCCCGTCTCTCTTCCCCTGTCGTCTTCCTCCTTGGCTCGCCGCGCGAACATCGGCCGACAGGGCAAGCCAGCCCGCCTGGCAGCGCTGGTGAGCCGCACCAGAGGAGGGCAGTGACGGCGCTGCACGTCACCGTCAACCTCCACCATCGCACTGGAGCCAGGGGAAAGGCAACGGCGTTGATGTTCGGTTGAGCGGCGGCCTTGTCACGACGCCATTGAAGCCGGCCACCGCCCGCCGCTTGCCGACCTGTGCGGACCCCACGTTGGCTACACGCTGAGCCGCCACGACGCTTAGACCGGCCATGCAGGAGCCGAGCCCGTCCAACGATTGCCGCCGACTGCCCCGCTCACTGCCGCGCTGAGCTCGCACCCCACAGATTTGGAAATCATTCCCACTTCGTGCTTGCACGTCTCCTTCGCTCCACCACACCCCAGCACACCCCCACAGCTGTCCCCTCGCCAGAAAACATCTTCTCCGCCACCAAATTGGCCTTCCTCTCCGAATTCAGCCGCCGCCACCCCTCTCCGGTGAGCACCTCCTTCTCGGCCGTCGTCTTCCAATTCCTCACACTGGTAGCACCACAAGCTCCCTAGAGAACTAACCGAGCACGAGAGAGAGGTAGCCGTAGCGCCGACTGGCCGGTCCACGTGAGTCACCGCCGTGCTCCGGCACCCGCGTGCTGCCGGCCGTCGTCCCAAGCCGACCGGTGAAACCACGCGCGTCACAGTGTGAACTAGGGTATGGAGAAGGTGCACACCAAGATTCGCATCTAGCGGAGCACCGTGCTGCCGAGAACGGACGCGCGAATCTGAGCACCCAGAGCACGTCCGAAACGCCAGAGCGCGCCCAGAGCGCGTCCGGAGCGCGCACTGGCACGCCGCGTTCCCGTTGCGGCAGTAGCCAAGTGCTAACGTCAACCACACCATTGCGTAGAGCTTGACACAAGGATTCCAAAACACTAATTATTGCCTCGAGATTCGTGAGCAAGTTAACGGGAACGCGAACCAAAGTCGGGAGCACGCTCGGTGTCGCCGGGAGCGCAGCC
>BCLG01000234.1:192015-224668 GCA_001602295.1 Zoysia matrella | reverse complement strand
CCGTGAACCCCGGACTTTCCCGTGAACCCCGAACTTTCCCGTGAACCCCGAACTTTCCGAAAACCCCGAACTTTTCGTGAACCCCGAACTTTCACCACAACCCACGGGTCCACAGGAAAATCCCCGATTTCGAGCACCTGAGTGCCCAGAGGGCATGGACACAGACCGAACCCCGTGTCCAGGCAGATTTTTCTGTAGTCCGTCATAACACATTGTTGCTGACTTTACCGCCACATCTTAACTCCAATCAACACAACCAATATACCATTGGAACTCACATCATGAGCCCTACCATCCTAGCCAATTCATACTCCATAACTTGTTTGATGTTTGTCTTTTTTTTCTAGTTTTTTGGTTGTTCTTTGGTAGTCTTTTGTAACTATTGCTTGTAGCAGAAGAAGAAGTTGAAGCCGCCCAAGAGCCCGAAGAGCCTGAAGAACCCGAGCCTGAAGCGGACTTCGAAGAAGCAACTAAAGGCAAGTCCTAACCCATCTTATGCCCACTGAAACCATGTTTTATTTACCGCGCCGATCGACAGCGATGCTAGCCTACTTTGAAATGTGTTAAACATTGTATAGTTTAATACCTACTCGATCTCAGGTATTTATATTTATGTCAGTAACTTGCTGTATAAATATAGATATTTCCATTGAAAACCATTACCGACGTGTCCTTGGTAACTGTAGGGATTTTCGTTCCTAGCTAGTTTTACGGAACGGATACTACCTTGTTACTAGAACTGCTTAGGACCCCATCTGCGGTGCTCTACACCGCCACACCATCTATCATTAATTTACGAAATGAGTTATAAAGAGTTTGGTGGTATGAGTATAAACAAAAGGGATGGGATTAGAACAACTGGTGCTAGGTGAAGAGGGGACGTTTCTAGCCGTGGGGTGGGGCTCACCTGAGGTGATGGTGATAAGTGTGTAGGCTTCGCTATGGTCCACCTGCCGTGGACGAGACCGCCACCCTTGCCATATAAGGACCGGTTCGTTAGCCCTCGACTTAGTAATCCCTGTGCAACCATAGAACCTGTACCTTTTGGGCAGGACTTATTCTCTCTACGTATTCGTTCCACATCGAACCACTGGGGGGTCGGTAGTGAAGACACAAGGGAACAGGAGAAGGGCGTGAGATGACTCGCTGCCTGGCCTTCGACGGTAATTGCCCGCGTCATGGGAGCGTAAGCCCGCGGATATAGCCCCTGGTTTGGTAATACCCGGGGATTGGAGGGGATCAGGAAAAGGCGTGAATGTGGTGGATATTCACGACTCGGCTTCGAGAATGTACCGACGCGTCATCGACGGCCGGGAAAACCCCGAGGGATGGCCCCTGTTTGCATCTTGAGTGGAATCTGTGGAAAACTGCGTATATGTAGATAGGCGTTATGTCGCTCTAATGATCAGGAGTAGCATAACCTGTGGGTACAGTGTACAACCTCTTCAGAGTTAAAAATCCTTCTGGATAGGCCGTTGTCACGGTATTGACATGCTACTGTTCGGGCGCCCTACGATTAGACCTTATGCATTGCCTTGATGCGTGAGTGGGTGTAGCAACCCGTGTTTTGAAGATTGCGTGGCTATGTGCCTAGGGCCAGCACGAGAGTGCTTGTGCCCAATATAAAACTTGGGAACTGCGGAGAGGAGTGAAAACCTTTCCCAGGTCCACTCTACTAAAATACAGCAAATGCTCTTCCCTCTACTTTAAATTCTCTTCTAGTAGGGAGCCGGCATGAAAACATGCTTTCCGCAAAACTTTACCCCAAGCTTTCCTTGTTTCGCTATGGCGAAACCCCTTACCTACTTCTTGTTGGGACTTGCTGAGTACCTCTATACTCACTCCTTCCGTTGTTGCTACTTTTGCTCAGAAGACGAGGATGACGAAGAAGATGCTGACTATGAAGAGTAGAAGTCTCGTCCACCGTCAAGTTGCCTGTGGAGTGTGTATAGCATAAGAGTGTGGTGTGCTTGGAGTCGCTGTGCCGACTCATGCTTGTACTCTAGACTTGTTTGCCGAACCTTTTAGGTTTAGTGCGATGTAATAATGTATGTGTGATAAATACTACTTTGTTCTGAATGTGCGTACCAGCTACGGATCCAGGGAATGGTACAGGTGGCACATAGATACCCCTTTCTGAAAAGGGGGTCCCACAGGGTAGTATCAGAGCCGTACTTGACCGTAGGATGAGACCATAGGTTGTGAGACGTTGTAGCATACGGTTAGAACGATACGTTTCATGGAAAAACTACGTTCTAGTGGGGCTTAGTCCCACACGCGTTTGTTTGCTCGCGTACCGTTTATATTATGCTGTATACTGTCTTTATAGTACTGACCATGTTTTGCTGCCTCTTGTAGATGGCCTCTGAGGGATGGATTCACCTTGGCCCAGAAGCGAGTAGGATCGACGGATTTCCCGTGATCCTTACCCGCACGCTTGCACAGTTTGGGTACACCATGGCGGTGTCCTACCGTTGGAGGTGTCTGGATGCCGAGGAATACGTCCTACACGAGGTGGAGGCGGCCTTGGTGGCGTATCCACTACCGCTGTGGACGTCGCTGACCACGGGGCCCACCTACAGTGCAGCTCTGCAGAGTGCAGCACGAGAGGTGCTACTGCACGTGTGTACGGTGAACCTCGACATCACCGGCGTCACACCAGTGCGGTACTTCCCGGTGTTCACCACGACTCACCCGACGTGGGTTCACCGGATGGGCACACTCGACGGCCCCACCAGGACCGTTGATGACCCCACTCTCGTGGAGACGGTACAGTACCTGCACGCGCAGCACCGGCTCTACGAGGTGGTGAGGGGACAGTGGCTCTAGCAGTCCCTTCGGGCCTTTTCCTCCGAGGGGCAGGTGGCTGAGTTGCAGGAGCAGCTGGAGACCGCCCACACCCAAAGAGACGCTACTCAGGTGCAGCTGACTGCTGCTCAGATGCAGCGGGACGAGTTGCAGACCCAGCTCGGAGACGTGCAGGGGCAGCGTGACTCAGCGCTACACCAGCTTGCGGCCGCCCGAGCCGAGCTCACCGCGGCACAGGCGACGGAGGAGGGGCTCAAGCGAAGCCTAGCGAACCAGCACGACTCTCATCAGCGGCATGTGAGGATTCTGAGGCGTCAGTTGCGCGCTCAGATGCACTTCCTGTACCCTCCGACTCGCAGAGGTGCGAGAAAGAGTGTGCCGGGAGTGGGAGCAGCACTTGGGGGAGGAGCACACAGCTCCCCAGCGTCGGCTGAGAGTGCTTCGGTATGCCGAGGCCCCCGCACCAGGATTACTCCTCGCAAGAGTAGTCTGGTGCGCCTCTCCGATGGAAGGGTGGTGTTGCCACCCCACGCCCTGGTGCTGGACCAGGAGACTCGTGATGCCATCTACACACGGGTGGCGCAGCTTCCTCCACGTCAGGACGGCGAGGGTTGTAGCCGCAGGAGCCCTCTCACCCGTGCACTTAGTGCAGGTGAGCCGGACCTGCGCGACGACTCTGACGAGCCGATGGAGGAGGAGTCAGAGCCTGACTCCAGTGTGGAGGTGGTTGGGTTTACTGCAGGCCGTGCGTAGGCACCCCGTGGAGCCGACACTTTAGCCACGAAGGTGAAGCCTGTGGCCGGTCCGAGCCAGCCGCTGACTCACGGTGACGAGGAGTAGGAGGATTTTGCTGCTGGACGCTGGTTTGTGGTGGACACCAGCGAGGGAGTCCGAGCAGCCGTAGCTGTTAAGATAACGACTCTTTTGCTTCCACTAGGCTAGTTAGGGAGGCCCACCTTTGCAGTGGTGGATGACGTTGCTGGTGGCAACGGATTTTTGAGATGTACTTAGTATGACTCCCGTAGTGTGACCTGTAGATGGAATCTCAGACTCGGTAGTGTAACTTGTTACCGCTTGTAATATAACCATGGTTGTGTGATATGTGTGATGTGCTTCTCTTCACTCTTTGAATGATTGTTTGTGTGCGTGCTGTTTTCCAAATCTTAAGAACTAAAGAAGTAATAGTACATCTGGCAATAGTATCTAACTCCACCAATTACTTTGGCTTTGGCAAAATGGCACCAAAGAAATCTGCCCGTATTCAGGAACGCCAAGCTCGTGAGCGCAACCTAAACGAGTTTATTTATGAAGAAAGGGTTGCGCCACAGTCGAGGGGACGAGCGGTTACGAGAGGAGAGACGCTCTCTAATTTGCTCCGCTCACACGCACAAGCTTGCAGTGCCCCGAGACAGGCTCACACAGACGAAGCCCAATCGAGCCACCATGGTGAGAATGAGGTAGCTCACCCTGGTTCTGCTCCTGTAGGGGCAGAAGCTCAAGGAGCTGCACGAATTCCTTCACGGGCTGCAACAGGAGGTGAAGCTCTAGTGGCGGGAGGAGAAGAACTCCCCTTGCCGCCTGCCACTCTAGCAGACGTGATGGCCATCCAGACCCAGCTGCTGACTACTATAGCGCAGGGAATGGGGCAGCGGGGAGCTTCGAACCCGCAAAACAGGATGTCAGAGTTTATGCGACTTCGACCTCCTACTTTTGACAGTGCTGATGAGGAACCACTCGCAGCAGATGACTGGTTGCGAGAGATCAATAAGAAGCTGGATATCGTGGCAGCTGGAGATCAGGAAAGGGTGATGCTCGCTGCCCACCAACTCCTTGGAGCTGCTAGTGAATGGTGGGATAACTATCGCGAAGCCACTACTGATTCTACTGCAATTACTTAGAATGAGTTCCAGCAAGCGTTCCGAGCTATCATATCCCAGCTGGTACAATGAAAATGAAGGCTGATGAATTCAAGGCCTTGAAGCAAGGGCCAATGATAGTGAATCAATACATCAGAAAGTTTATGAAACTGGCCCGTTACGCCCCAAGGGAGGTTGATACGGACCAGAAAAAGCAAGAGCGCTTCTTGGATGGGCTGAGCCATGTTATGCAGGCTCAGCTGGTGGCTCATACCTTTCCGGATTTCAATACTATGATGAACAAGGCTATACTTCTGGAAAGGGTATGCGTCGGACTAGATGGCGAGAGAAAACGCAAGTTTCAGGCCAAGAAGTCCCGACAATTTGAACAGAGGCAGTGGCCAAGGTTTGACAAATTCCAGAAGCCGCGGTACCCGCCCACGATGCAGTATCGTATACCAACTACACCCCAGTCGCAACAGTTTGCATCGTCGGTACGTTAGCCGCCACCCCCATCTGCTCCACGTGCCACATCTAGCGTGGGACAGGCTTCAAATGCCCCGCGGACATGTTTCAACTGCCATAGTCCGGGACATTTCGTGGCCAATTGTCCCCTGAATCGACCGGCTACCGTGGCTCCAGCATACTCCCGCACTAGACCTGCGCCGACAGGAGTACCACGTGGAACCTCGAGGACGACAGCACTATCTAGGAGGCCTCAGCAGTATGGACATGGAAGGGTGAACCATGTCCGTACCGAGACTACAGAAGAGGCACCAGAAGTGATTCTCGGTGAGTACCTACTCCACTCTACCCTTGCAACCGTTCTGTTCGATTCCGGTGCGTCGCATTCTTTTGTTTCGTCAAAGTTTGCGAAAAAGGGAAAACTACCAATGGTTTTGCTAGAGACTCCCATGCTGATAAAATCTCCAGGAGCTACCATGAAGTGCAGTCTAAGTTGCATGAGGGTCAAAATCCATTTAAGTGGGGTAGAGTTCATGGCTAACCTGATAGTTATTCAAGCAGAGGGCATAGATGTCATTTTGGGTATGGGCTGGTTACACCGCTATAAAGGAGTTATTTACTGCTTTGAGCGCGTCGTGACAGCCATAAACCATAAAGGCATCCCGGCTTCATGTTAGCCGAGGAAACAAAAAGTCGGACCCGTAGTATTCGCTGCAGAAGCTACTCCTTTAGAAGAAGTACCTGCAGTACGAGATTTCGCTGATTTGTTTCCAGAAGAGCTACCGGGCATGCCACCAGATCGGGATGTCGAATTTATTATCGACCTAGTTCCTGGTGCGACACCGATAGCAAAAAGACCTTATAGAATGGCCGCTGATGAGCTGGTGTAACTCAAGAAACAGCTAACTGAGCTCCAAGAAAAAGGTTATGTCCGTTCAAGTGCATCACCGTGGGGAGCGCCGGTATTGTTCGTCAGAAAGAAAGACGGTAGCCTCAGAATGTGCATTGACTATCGTGCATTAAATGAGGTCACTATCAAGAACAAGTATCCGTTACCCAGGATTGATGACCTGTTCAATCAGTTGAAAGGAGCCAAATATTTCTCCAAAATTGACTTGAGATCGGGCTACTATCAGCTGAAGATCCGAGAAAGTGACATTAAGAAGACAGCTTTCGTTACCAGGTACGGACAATTCGAGTTCACAGTCATGCCATTTGGTCTGACAAACGCTCCTGCCTACTTCATGAATTTGATGAATAAGGTATTCATGGAGGAGTTAGATAAGTTTGTGATCGTGTTCATTGACGATATCCTTGTCTACTCCAAAAGTGAGCCAGAGCATGAGGCACATTTGAGAGTAGTACTTGAAAGGTTGAGAGAGCATCAGTTGTATGCAAAATTTAGTAAGTGTGAATTTTGGCTGCAAGAAGTTGCTTTTCTTGGACATATTGTGTCAACCGAGGGAATAAAAGTTGACCCAGCCAAAGTGGAGGCAATGATGGAATGGAAGCAACCCACTAGTGTCACAGAGATTAGAAGTTTTCTCGGATTAGCAGGCTATTATCGCAGATTTATCAAGGATTTCTCAAAGATTGCAAAGCCCATGACCGAGTTGACTAAAAAAGATAAGAAGTTTGTGTGGACTAAAAGGTGTGAGCATAGTTATCAAACCTTGAAAGCGCTACTTACCACTGCTCTAGTACTCATACTACCTGACATATACCAAGAGTTTGTAGTGTATTGTGATGCGTCTCGACAAGGGTTAGGATGTGTTCTGATGCAAGAAGATCGTGTAGTAGCTTATGCATCTCGACAACTGAAGAAGCATGAAGAAAATTATCCTACTCATGATCTTGAGCTTGCCGCAGTGGTTCATGCGTTAAAGATTTGGAGACACTATTTGATCGGGAATAAGTGCAAAATCTTCACAAACCATAAGAGTCTGAAGTACATTTTCACACAGCCTGAGTTGAATTTGAGGCAAAGAAGATGGTTGAAACTGATCAAAGATTATAATCTAGAGGTACAGTACCACCCAGGAAAAGCTAATATTGTAGCTGATGCTTTGAGCCGCAAGAAGCATCCTCGGGGTATTGAAGAGTTAACCAACAATTCGGAGCTGATTCATCAGATGACCAACCTAAACTTGCATATAGCCGTGCCGGGTAACTTTTATGCCTTGTCAATACGATCAACTCTTCAAGAAGAAATTAAGAAGGCTCAGGTTCACGACCCTCAATGTCGCAAAATTAAAGAGCAGGCCATGTCAGAAAAAGCGTCAGAATTTAGGCTTGATGATCAAGAGACGGTATGGTATCGAGACCGAATTTGTGTGCCTAACAAGAAACAGTTGAAGCATCTTATTCTAACAGAAGCTCATACTTCAGCATATTCCATTCATCCTGGTACAACCAAAATGTATTTAGATTTGAGAGAAAAATATTGGTGGCCAGCTATGAAAAGAGATGTTGCCCGATATGTAGCACACTGCGACACATGTAGAAGAGTCAAGGCCGAACATCAGAAACCTGCAGGACTGCTGCAACCGTTAAAGGTACCTTCATGGAAGTGGGATGAGATATCAATGGACTTCATTGTAGGTCTTCCCCGAACCAAGAAGGGAAATGATTCTATATGGGTAATAGTTGACCGTCTTACCAAGGTAGCCCATTTTATACCAGTGAAAGAGCAATATCGAGGTGATCACCTGGCTCAGCTTTATGTGGACAATATACTGAAGTTGCACGGAGTACCAACAAGAATAGTGTTTGACTGAGGATCCCAGTTTACCTCTCATTTTTGGAAAAGCTTACACAAGCTTTTGGGAACGCAGCTAGATTTCAGTTCAGCATATCATCCTCAAACAGATGGACAAACCGAGAGAGTAAATCAAATATTAGAAGATATGCTTCGAGCCTGTGTTTTAACTTATGGGAAAGACTGGGAGAGTAGCTTGGCATTTGCAGAATTTTCGTGTAATAATAGCTACCAAGGTAGTATTCAAATGGCACCGTTCGAGGCGTTATACGGCCGCAAGTGTCGAACACCCCTATTGTGGTCTGAGGTCGGAGAGCGATCATTGTTTGGACCCACCATCATAAAGGATGCGGAAGATAAGATAGCGGAAATAAGAGAAAAGGTTAAAACCGCCCAGAGTCGACAGAAGAGTTATGCAGATAATCGAAGGCGGGAGTTGTCGTTTGAAAAAGGAGAGTTTGTATATCTCAAGGTATCCCCAATACGAGGTACCCAAAGATTTCAAATCCGTGGGAAACTGGCACCGAGATACATAGGACCGTATCGGATACTTGCAAAGATTGGTCCCGTAGCATATCGATTGGAGCTCTCAACAGAACTGATAGATGTTCACCCAGTGTTCCATGTCTCACAGCTCAAGAAATGTTTAAAAGTGCCAGAACAACAAGTAGCCGTCGAGGAGTTGAATTTACAGCCAGACCTGAGATACCAAGAGACTCCCATCCGAATTTTGGACGTGACCACCCGCCAAACTCGAAGAAAAGGCATAAAATTTTATCGAGTCCAGTGGAGTAATCACTCAGAGACAGAAGCCACTTGGGAAAGGGAGAACGACCTCGAGAAGGAATTCCCTCAATTCCTCGAGAAGAACCGTCTGAATCTCGAGGACGAGATTCCATTTAAGTGGGGTAGGTCTGTCACATACCAAATCTCAAGTTAAGAAAAAGAGGGTTTTAAAATTTTTCCTTTCCTTGACAATCTAGTTAGGTCATTTTCTACAATTTTTCCTTTAAAAGGAACTAAAAGAAAATTAGAAGGTAAATATCTAGAAGTCAAAATTTTGAAATATAAAATGTGAATTGGACAAGTGTTTGAGCTCTTCTTTTTTTTTTCAAATTTTGTTTTTTTGGAGTTTGAATTGTTTCCAAAGATCCCAAGCCATAAAAATATAAAAATAAAACTAGGAAAGCATAATAGAAATTGAGGAGGGAAAATTTGAGTTAGTGGGCCGAAATCCTTTCCAGCCGGCCCACCTTTCTTTTTCCCTCGGCCCAGCCCGTAGCGTAATAGAAACGGACGCACGAATCTTAGCACCTAGAGCGCGTCCGGAACGCCAGAGCGCGCCCAGAGCGCGTCCGGAGCGCGCACTGGCACGCCGCGTTCCCATTGCGGCAGTAGCCAAATGCTAACGTCAACCACACCATTGCGTAGAGCTTGACACAAGGATTCCAAAACACTAGTTATTGCCTCGAGATTCGTGAGCAAGTTACCGGGAACGCGAACCAAAGTCGGGACCACGCTCGGTGTCGCCGGGAGCGCAGCCACCCTGTGAACCCCGAATTTCCTGTGATCCTCGAATTTCCCGTGATCCCCGAACAACCCGAGAACCCCGAATTTCCTGTGATCCCTGAATTTCCCGTGATCCCCGAATTTCCTGTGATCCCCGAACAACCTGTGAACCCCGAATTTCCCGTGAACCCCGGACTTTCCCGTGAACCCCGAACTTCCCGTGAACCCCGAATTTCCCGTGATCCCCGAATTTCCCGTGAACCCCAAACTTTCCCGTGATCCCCGAATTTCCCGTGAACCCCGGACTTTCCCGTGAACCCGAACTTCCCATGATCCCCGAATTTCCCGTGAACCCCGAACTTTCCCGTGAACCCCGAACTTCCCGTGAACCCCGAATTTCCTGTGATCCCCGAATTTCCTGTGAACCCCGAACTTTCCGAAAACCCCGAACTTTCCGAAAAACCCGAACCTTCTCGTGAACCCCGAACTTTCCCGTGAACCCCGGACTTTCCCGTGAACCCCGAACTTTCATGTGAACCCCGGACTTTCCCGTGAACCCCGAACTTTCCCGTGAACCCGAACTTTCCCGTGAACCCCGAACTTTCACCACAACCCACGGGTCCACAGGAAAATCCCCGATTTCGGGCACCTGAGTGCCCAGAGGGCATGGACACAGGCCGAACCCTGTGTCCAGGCAGATTTTTCTGCAGTCCGTCATAACACATTGTTCCTGACTTTACCGCCACATCTTAACTCCAATCAACACAACCAATATACCATTGGAACCCACATCATGAGCCCTACCATCCTAGCCAATTCAAACTCCATAACTTGTTTGATGTTTTTCTTTTTTTTCTAGTTTCTTGGTTGTTCTTTGGTAGTCTTTTGTAACTATTGCTTGTAGCAGAAGAAGAAGTTGAAGCCGCCCAAGAGCCCAAAGAGCCTGAAGAACCCGAGCCTAAAGCGGACTTCGAAGAAGCAACTGAAGGCAAGTCCTAACCCATCTTAAGCCCACTGAACCCATGTTTTATTTACCACACCGATAGACAGCGATGCTAGCCTACTTTGAAATGTGTTAAACATTGTGTAGTTTAATACCTACTCAATCTCAGGTATTTATATTTATGTCAGTAACTTGCTGTATAAATATAGATATTTCCATTGAAAACCATTACCGACGTGCCCTTAGTAACTGTAGGGATTTCCATTCCTAGCTAGTTTTACGGAACGGATACTACCTTGTTACTAGAACTGCTTAGGACCCCATCTGCGGTGCTCTACACCGCCACACCATCTATCATTAATTTACGAAACAAGTTATAAAGAGTTTGGTGGTGTGAGTATAAACAAAAGGGATGGAATTAGAACAACTGGTGCTAGGTGAAGAGGGGACATTTCTGGCCGTGGGGTGGGGCTCACCTGAGGTGATGGTGATAAGTGTGTAGGCTTCGCTATGGTCCACCTGCCGTGAACGAGACCGCCACCCCTGCCATATAAGGACTGGTTCGTTAGCCCTCGACTTAGTAATCCCCGTGCAACCACAGAACCTGTACTTTTTGGGCAGGACTTATTCTCTCTGCGTATTCTTTTCACATCGAACCACTGGAGGGTCGGTAGTGAAGACACAAAGGAACAGGAGAAGGGCGTGAGATAACTCACTGCCTGGCCTTCGACGGTAATTGCCTGCATCACGGGAGCATAAGCCCGCGGATATAGCCCTTGGTTTGGTAATACCCGAGGATTGGAGGGGACCAGAAAAAGGCGTGAATGTGGTGGATATTCATGACTCGGCTCTGGGAATGTACCGACGCGTCATCGACGGCCTGGAAAACCCCGAGGGATGGCCCCTGTTTGTATTTTGAGTGGAATCTGTGGAAAACTGCGTAGATGTAGATAGGCGTTATGTCGCTCTAATGATCAGGAGTAGCATAACCTGCGGGTACAGTGTACAACCTCTGCAGAGTTAAAAATCCTTCCAGATAGGCCGTTGTCACGGTATTGACATGCTACTGTTCGGGCGCCCTACGATTAGACTTTATGCATTGCCTTGATGCGTGAGTGGGTGTAGCAACCCGTGTTTTGGAGATTGCGTGGCTATGTGCCTAGGGCCGGCACGAGAGTGCTTGCGCCCAATATAAAACTTGAGAACTGTGGAGAGGAGTGAAAACCTTTCCCAGGTCCACTCTACTAAAATACAGCAAATGCTCTTCCCTTTACTTTAAATTCTCTTCTAGTAGGGAGCCGGCATGAAAATATGCTTTTCGCAAAACTTTACCCCAAGCTTTCCTTATTTCGCTATGGCGAAACCTCTTACCTACTTCTTGTTGGGACTTGCTGAGTACCTCTGTACTCACTTCTTCTGTTGTTGCTACTTTTACTCAGAAGACGAGGATGACGAAGAAGATGCTGACTATGAAGAGTAGAAGTCTCGTCCGCCGTCAAGTTGCCTGTGGAGTGTGTATAGCATAAGAGTGTGGTGTGCTTGGAGTCGCTGTGCCGACTCATACTTGTACTCTAGACTTGTTTGTCGAACCTTTTAGGTTTAGTGCGATGTAATAAACTACGTATGATAAATACCACTTTGTTCTGAATGTGTATACCAGCTACGGATCCATGGAATAGTACAGGTGGCACGTAGATACCCCTTTCTGAAAAAGGGGTCCCACAGTATTTCTTTCGGACCTTAGAATTCGGTTAACTGATCTGCCTTCAGCGGATTTCTCGTCTGCTTAACAGTTAGCTGTTTTCAAAATTCTATAACTCTCAATTTTTTTGGGATCTTCTTGTGCATGTCGGTAGGATGGTAGAAGACCTTGTCAAGAACATCTCCACCAAGTTTCGTTCACATGAGAGCTCATTTGCTAACCGTTTTTGTGGTCACAATCTGATCAAATGCTAAGGCTGGAGGGGAACTCATGGCGGCTGGGGCCCACTTGTCAGCTTCATCATCATCCTCCCCCAACCAGCCTGCGCCAGTATGCACCCCGCGCGCGGGCATGCAGGCCGGCCATGCGCCCCGGGGCAGAGGGCGCGCGCCACGCACCAGACTCGTGTGCTCTACATCCCGAACCGGTCCTCACTTGGTCATCCTCGTTCTCATTTCTCTCTATCTCGCTCTCACTGTTTTGCCGGCCGCGCTCCATTGCCGCCGCGGAGGGCCACCTCCGAGACATCTTCCGGTCAGTCTCCAAGCCGAGCTCGTGCGCCCATCCACCCTAGAGCCTCCAAGCTCCTCAGATCGCCTCCTCCCCGACTAATCTCGCCGAAGTTTGATTTTTCCCCAAAAACCGAGCTTTTGGAGTCACGGTGTTGTATCGACCGATTTCACGAACTCTGGTGAGTCCCTTCCATATTGCTTTCAGCTCTAGCCTCCCCACTCACTTGTGCAGCTCTAAGACTCCTTAATCAATAGAAACATCGTCGATTTGGGCGGGATTTGGAGTTATTCCCCTCGCTGCCCCACAATGACTGAAGGAGCTCGCCGGTGAACCCCCATCTCCGGTCGTCCTTGACGGCGACAACCTCAACGCCGGCCCTTGGCTCACGTCGGTGGAGCGCTCACGTGAAGCGGCGCAGGTTCCCATCCACCGAAACACCTCCCCGACCCGGCCGAACATCGTCCCACCACCGCTCGTCGCTGGCCGCCTTCTCCGGTGAGAACCGGCAGCCGTCGACCATGTCCCCGTCCTCCCTGCACCGCGGTGATCCTCCTAACATTGGATCCCCCGGTCGCCGGCAACCTGCTCCGGTTCGGCCTGGCCAGGATCTCGTGTGGCCAATGGCCAGGATCCTGTGCGGCTGCGTCTCCATGTGCAACCGTGCGGCTGCACCAGCCGGTCACCACATGGCACCCAAGTTTCAATCCTTTCGAAAATCCATTTAAAAATTGCCTAAAAATTCGTCAAAAGTTGCAAAAATCACAGAAAATGCATACGACCTCAGAAAAATGCAAATAATTTACCTCTTGAATCCTCTCATCATGTAGAAAACTTTAGAACTATCAAAGTTGCATTTTCTGCATTAATATTATTTCTGTTAATTAAATAAGGTGCATTATACATACATGCATACTATCATTTTCATGCATAATTAAAATGCAAAATTTTATATTTAACTTTTAACGATTAAGTACTGTTGTCCTAGAATTAATTAGAATTCATGTGCCTGTAGAATTTTTTTTATAAATGATTATCTACTCTTAGCTAGGGAGTAAGTCCTTATAAATTTATAGTATTGCAATAAATTATAAAAATAGTTCAGAAATTAGTTTATAGCCTTATTAATATTATGAGCAACTAAATTTATAATTTATGCCTTCAAGAACTGTAACATCCCGTAATTTTTTGAAATTAATAAAATGGCGAAATTTCCCAATTCCGTTTCGATTAAATTATCTGTCCCAATTTTTGTTCCGTTCAAAAATCAGTTGTCCCGAACTTCGTTCCGTCCAAATTCAAAATCCTTTTATCTAAATTGTACCGGTGCCAAAATAATTTACTCCGCGTATTTTACGTTGGGGCTAAAATTATTTTTCGGAATCTCCTAATTAGTTTTCAGATCTCTAATTATATTTTCTCTGATTAATTTCATCATCCTTAAATGTTTCACATTTATTAATTATTTTTTTAGATTAATTCCTAACCCTACCCCAGCTTTTTACCCTCCTATATAAACCCTTTCATTCTTATCCCCTTTCCCCTCTTCGATTGTCCAGAAAAATCCTCAACTGCCGTCTCCTGCTCCACCCCGATCTTCGCGCGTCCTGAGCTCCTGCCGCTTGGAAATCCGCGCCACCTTCGTCCGCAGGATCCAGCGAAGAGCCGCTGTCCCCGTCGTGCGACCTCGACTCCCGCGTCGCTCGTCCGCTGGTCGTCTGCGCCGAACCGCCCGTGTGGAAGCCAGCGCCTGCCTCGATCCACCGGTCCAAGCGCCGTCACCGCGCGTCGTCCAAGCCTCAACGAAAAGCCGCGCGCCTGTGCCTCGATCTCCCCGCGTCGTGATCTGCGCTGCATCGTCTGTAGCCGGTCGCACGACCCGGTACCTCGATCCCGTCTCCGCGTGCGCCGCCCAAGCCCCACGTGTTCCCCGAGCCACAACCAGCGCGTCTTCATCGCCTACCGTTCTAGAGCAGCGCCGAGTTGCCGCGTCGATTCTCTGATTTTCCGCGCCGATTCTCCGGATTTTCGTCTTCGATTTCCAGATCTCGGTGAGAACAGTTTCCTCTCTCTTCAATTCCTTTTCCTTTTCGATTAATTGTTAGATTAATTGCTAATTGTTTCTGTGATTAATTATTCTGCGATTAATCTAAATCCCTGTGGTCTGATCGTCTACAATTTTCGAGAACTCCGTTTGAACTCTGATTATTTTCAAAATTGTTCCGTTAATTTGTCTCGTCGCGATTGTCATGTAGGGTTGTTCTGGGAACGTTTTGTGCACGTTTAGTCTAGTAGTTTCAATTTAGATTTAATTTTTGATTTTAATTATCGCGTAATTAGTGTCTAATTACCTGTTTGTTTTGTGTTTAGCCGATGTTCTCGAGGAAGAGTTCTGCAAGCCAGTTCAGTTCGACGATCCGGATCCTGACTTCGATCCTGAGTTGCCAGGCAAGCCACGTTCTTTGATCACTTTGTACCCAGTATTTTTAAACTGCATGTTTAGTTTGCAACCCTAATTTGCATGTCAACTATTTTAAAATATGCTAGCAACATTCTTAATCCGTGCCTATTTACTGTTCCACATATATAAACCCTAGGATTGCTTTAGAATATTTATTTTATTTTTATGCTTAGCCATGCTTAGTCGCATTTATTTTTATCTCACCTATCACTATAAAAATAGAATTTATGTTAAATGATTTTGAACTGTGATTCAAATGTGTGAGTTTTACAAATAACTATACATAACTATTTAGCAGGGGCAGGATGGAGTATGAGGAGTTGGGGGACATTTGGAAAGTCTTTGTGGGCGTATCTGTTGCGGGTACAACAAGAAGATCCGAGCTAAGATCTTTCCATGAGACTTGTTGTTGGCGTTGAGGTTGGAAATAGTGTCTGTCTCGGCAATTAAGGACCGAGTCCTTCGAGCCTTGTACGCTCAGTTGACAACCATGCACACCACATTACTTTATATGGGCAGTTGGCTTGATCTTGAAGCTTGCCGAGACTGGTTGTTTACCCGTGGGTTGGCGGTGTTGTGTTAGTGTGGTATAGAGCTCTGACTCCTCACATGACATCGAGATACCCCACCTGATCAGTGGCAGGCTCTTCACAGCTCCGAGACCCGATTGCGTAGGCTTTTGAGATCTCTATCCTGGAGGACAGATGACGCCAGCTAAAGCTTATGGACAGGTCTTATGTGTTTGTCGGGACTACGACAGTAGTTCCTGATGACACTTCTCGTGAGTCTAGGTGCATAACCTCTGTAGAGTTTTAGTCGATGCGCATTACCACGTCCTTTTGGAACCACACCCCCCTGAGTTGTGCTCCTCGTTGAGTAGTTTTGTTTTTCTTCCTCCTCTCCTTTTTCAAAATGTTTTGGACTCCGGCCTTTGAGCTGTGGCCGTGTGTGGAGGTTACACCGGCATCTAAAATGAACCCTCGTTTGGGATAACGGAGATCTCTGCGAGGCAAGATAATAAAATTTGATAAGTTTTAAAATAAAACTTTCTTGCATCCTTTAAGTAAAATGAAATGTTTTAAACTTGCATTTAGCACTAAGACATGCCTTTACCCTTGAAACCTTTTGCATGCATACATTATTGATAGGTAGTACGCGATTTGCTGAGTATTCGTACTCACGGCTTTCTAATTTGTTGTTTTCAGATGATACTCTTAGCTTCGACTTCGACTACGTCTCTGACGGTCTGTGACATACGCTCCTGCGCTCAAGCTAGCCTGTGTGAAGGAGGTTCGCTACTGCTATCATGTTGATGCTTCCGCTGTCGCCCTTGATGGATTCTCGATAGTGATATATCTGCTCTGAGATGTTTCCGGCCTATGTGCCGATAGACCCCTTTGAAGGATTTTATTCTAATAATTTCACGTTGACCTGCAATTTTCTATTTTCATTTCTTGTTTAATATTTCTGTTATGGTTTCTTGATTGATCGCTTGTGATGTCGTGCTTGCCAAACTCTTGGGATTGGCAAAGTCACGGAAGATCAGGACTTATCGAAAGGTAAGAAAAATTCCGGTCGTTACGGGTGGTATCAAAGCCATACTTGACCGTAGGAGCGAAACCGTAGAACTGGACGTAACTAAGGAATATTTCTAGATTTCCTAATCTGCTAACAAACCTTCATCGTGAAAGTTGTTTTCTTAAATCTCGTCGTTTGCTTGGTGGGAGTCTTGTTTGCTTAGAATAGTGCTTGTGTAGTTATCTTCGTTCTGATCTGCTGGTTTTCTGTCTTCTTCAGTAATTCTGATTCTGCTAATGCTATCTTTCTAATCAGAATTGTTTTCCTGCAACAGATGGCTCTGAGGAGGTCTGGACGCCTTCACGCTCGTTTTGAGGAGGCCGCTCTGGAGGACCCTGAGGTACCGCCACTCGCTGGGCGTGGTCGTGGTGCTGTCCCTAGAGGTCGTGGTTGCGGCGCTGGAGGCCGTGTACCAGTGCCACCTGCGGCTGACGCGCTTGGCATTGGTCGAGGGCGTGACCGTGGGCGTGGCCATGCTGGAGCCCCTGCCTCTCAGGCTGGAGGTCGTGGCAGAGGAGTTGCCATGGACCTTGGGTTCGAGGCTACTGGTGTTGCCGCACCTCGTGAGGAGCTTCCAGCTACTCCGAACCTGACGGAGGTGATGGCCCGACAGACGCTTCTGCTTGAGCGGATTGTCGAGCAGTCACAGCAGCAGCCTCATGGTCGTGCTTCTGCTCCTGACGCAGCACCGTACCACCAGTCAGTCAGTTCTCGCATGACGATGTTTCTGAGCATGCGCCCTCCACTTTTGACCGTGCAGTCGATCCTCTGGATGCTGACGACTGGCTCAGGGATATCGAGAAGAAGCTGAACCTGATTCAAAGTGACGACCAGGAGGCAGTTCATCTGGCAGCACACCAGTTGACAGGTGTAGCTGGTGCTTGGTGGGACACTCTGTACGCCACACTTGACGAGCCTGAGCAGTTCACCTGGGACGACTTCTTCACCACTTTCCGTGCTTTCCACATCTCAGAGGGAGCCATAGAGGCGAGGGCAGAGGAGTTTCGTACTCTTCGTCAAGGGGGTATGTCTGTCACCGAGTACGTCAACCGTTTCACTCAGCTGAGCCGTTTTGCACCTAAGGAGGTCTCGACTGAGCGTCGCAAGATGTACTAGTTCCGAAAGGGCCTACGTCTTGAGATGCTTTCGTACCTGGATGATGGTGTTCAGAGGAGCCTTCATGAGCTGATTAACAGATGCCTGGCCTTGGAGGTGTCACTTCAGAAGCTCGACCGGTCCAAAGATGCTAAGAGGAGGGCTCTTGGTCAGGGACCTAGTCGTGAGGCTTCGCAGCATCAGCGTTTCAGTGGTTCTTTCCAGCAGGGATCGGGACAGCCCATCTTCGCCCGATCCACTGCTCCTGCTCCAGCTTCAGTCCAGCAGCAGAGTTCTCAGAGCCAGAGAGGTGCCTTTTAGCAGCAGCAGTCCTCTTTCTGTCTGACAGGGGGTCAGCCCTCGGTTCGCTGCTTCGAGTGTGGCCAGGAGGGTCACAAGGAGTTTCAGTGTCCGAGGCACCAGCAGCAGGGACCTAGGGGAGGTGGTGTTCAGTTTGCCACTCTCGCTAGGCCACCGCACCAGTCAGGAGGACAAGGAGTACATTCAGCGAGCCATGGCGCAGCTCAGCCGAGCGTCACGCGCAGCCACCTGAATCACATCTCAGCGGAGGAGGCTCAGGAGGCACCTGACGTCGTCGTTGGTGAGTTCTTGGTTCACTCCCACCTAGCGACGGTTTTGTTCGATTCGGAGGCTACTTATTCGTTTGTGTCGTCGGCGTTTGCGTCTACACACAGTCTCCCTACCTCACTCTTAACTATACTACACTTACCACTTCACCTCTTGGAGTCTACAAGAGTCGTGTTGAGTGCAGAGGTGTTCGGATCTTGATAGAGGGTGTGGTCTTCCTAGCCGATCTCATCATCCTTCCCTCGCGTGACATTGATGTCATCTTGGGGATGGATTGGCTAGCGAGGCACAAAGGAGTCATCACTTGTGCTGAGAGGGTTGTGTCTTTGGTCAACCACCACGGTGTTCGAGTGGTGTGTGCTCCTAGAGCGTCCAGAGTTCCACCTTTAGTTTGCAGCTTGCAGGAGTTATCTTTGGAGCAGATTTCTGTTGTTCGTGAGTTTCCAGAGGTATTTCTCGATGAGTTGCTGTGACATCCTCCAGATCGAGATGTTGAGTTCGTGATCGATCTTCTTCCTGGTACCGCGCCGATTGCCAAGCGGCCATACTGGATGTCTTCCGATGAGCTTGCTTTGCTTAAAGAGCACATTGATGAGCTCTTGAGTAAGAGGTTCATCCGGCCGAGTGCTTCGCCGTGGGGAGCTCCAGTGCTGTTCGTGAAGAAGAAAGATGGGTCAATGCGCATGTGCGTTGATTATTGTTCTTTGAATGAGGTGACAATAAAGAACAAGTACTCTTTGCCGAGAATCGATGATCTGTTTGATCAGTTGAAGGGTGCGAAGTTCTTTTCCTCGATTGATTTGAGATCAGGGTATCACCAGATGAAGATTTGACCTTCTGACATTCCGAAGACTTTGTTCGTGACGAGGTATAGGTCTTATGAGTTCCTGGTTGTTTCTTTTGGACTCACTAATACCCCTGCCTACTTCATGAACATGATGAACAAGGTGTTCATGGTTGAGTTGGATAAGTTCGTGATGGTTTTCATTGATGATATCCTCGTCTATTCCAAGTTAGCCGAAGAGCATGAGCAACATCTGAGAGTTGTGCTTGGGAGGTTGAACTCTCATCAGCTGAATGTCAAGTTCAGCAAGTGCAAGTTTTGACTTGAGAAAGTTCCTTTTCTAGACCATATTGTCACAGCTGAGGGAGTTGCCGTTGATCTTGAGAAGGTCAAGACTGTTGTGGAGTGGGAGTCTCCGAGGTCAGTTTCTGCGGTGAGAAGCTTTCTTGGATTGGCAGGTTACTATCGCCAATTCATTGAGAAGTTCTCTAGGATTGCTAAGCCCATGACCGAGTTGACTCAGTTGGATGTGCCGTTTGTCTGGTCAGATGCTTGTGAGAGGAGTTTTCAAGAGCTGAAGATGAGGTTGACTTCTGCGCCTGTTTTGACTTTGCTGGATATTCACCAGGATTTTCAGGTTTTCTGTAATGCTTCTCGTCAGGGTTTGGGTTGTGTGCTGATGCAGAACAAGAAGATGGTTTGCAATGCTTCGAGGCAGTTGAAGAAGCACGAGTTGAACTATCCGACGCATGATCTTGAGTTGGCAGCAGTTATCCATGCTTTGAAGATCTAGAGGCACTATATGATCGGCAATAGATGTGAGATCTTCACCGACCACAAGATTCTCAAGTACATCTTCATCCAGTCAGAGCTGAACATGAGGCAGAGGAGGTGGCTTGAGTTGATTAAGGATTACGATCTTAGCATCAACTATCACCCAGGTAAAGCCAATGTGGTAGCCGATGCTTTGAGTCATAAGGCTTATTGTTCTTCTTTGATGTCTGGACAGTCAGAGATTCTTGCAGATCTGGCCAGTTTGAGAGTTGAGATTGTTCCTCAGAGTTTCTTGCACGAGCTCAGATTGCAGCCGTTGTTGATTGAGGAGATTAAGTCAGCTCAAAAGCTTGATAGAGAGGTTCAGTCGATCTTGAAAAAGATGAGGAGAGGCAAAGCACCGGGTTTTCGTGTGGATCAGCAGAGTGCTTTGTGGTTTGAGGACCGTATCTGTGTTCTGAGAGTGCCAGAGTTGCGGGATGCTATTCTAAGAGAGGCTCATGATTCGAGGTTTTTTATCCACCCAGATTGCACCAAGATGTTCGAGAATCTGAGAACTCATTTCTGGTGGGTTGCCATGAAGGCAGACATTGCTGAGTATGTTGCCCTGTGTGATATTTATCGGCGAGTTAAGGCTGAGCATCAGAGGCCAGCTGGATTGCTGAAGCCATTGTCGATCCCTTCTTTGAAATAGGATGACATCAGTAAGGACTTCATCATAGCTTTGCCATTGACGTCTCGCCATCATAATGCTATCTTGGTGGTGGTGGATCGATTGACTAAGACCGCTCATTTCATCCGTGTGAATGAGAGGTACTCAGTTGATCAGTTGGCCAAGTTGTACATCGATCACAATATGAGGTTGCATGATGCATCGAGTAGCATTCTGTCTGATCACGGGCCTCAGTTTACCGTGAGATTCTGAAGGAGCTTGCATGAAGCTATGGATACACACTTGGTGTACGGTTCAGCTTATCACCCTCAGACAGATGGTCAGAGAGAGCGTGTGAACCAGATTCTAGAGGATATGTTGAGAGCTTGTGTGATCACCTATGGGCAGAGCTAGGAGGACAGTTTCTCTTTTGCGGAGTTCTCTTTCAACAACAGTTTTCAGGCCAGTTTAGATATGTCACCTTTTGAGGCGTTGTATGGTAGGAGATGCCGTACCCCGCTCATGTGGTCAGAGATTGGTGAGAGGTCTTTCTTTGGTCCTGATTCCATCAGAGCTGCTGAGAAGAAGGTTGAGAAGATCAGAGAGCATCTTCGGGTTGCTCAGAGCCGTCAGAAGAGCTATGCGGATAAAAGGAGGAGGCCCCTTTCTTTCAAGGTTAATGATTGGGTGTATCTCAAGGTGTCACCTCTTCATTGCACGCGTCGCTTCTATGTCTGAGGGAAGTTGGCTCCAAAGTTTCTTGGTCCTTTTTAGATTCTCAGGAAGATCGGTGATCTTGCTTACAGGTTGGACTTGCCATCCAAGCTTGCGGGTGTTCATCCGGTGTTCCACGTCTCTCACTTGAAGAAGTGTCTTTGAGTGCTGGAGGAGCGAGTTGTCCCTGATGCTTTGGATATTCAGGACGCGCTCGAGTACCTGGAGTACCCGATGAAGATTCTTGATGAAGCGTTCAAAGAAACACAGAAGTCTAAGATCAAGTTTCTGAAAGTTCAGTGGAGCAACCACACTGAGCGAGAGGCTACCCGAGAGAAGAAGGATGATCTGAGAAAAGAGTTTTCCTATCTGTCTGAGTCCGCTCCTTGATCTCGAGGATGAGATCTTGTAAGGGGGGAGTCTGTAACATCCCGTAATTTAATGAATTAATAAAATGGCAAAATTTCCCAATTCCGTTCCGATTAAATTATATGTCCCAATTTTCATTCCGTTCAAAAATCAGTTGTCCCAAACTTCGTTCTGTTCAAATTCGAAATCCTTTTATTTAAATTGTTTCGTGCAAAGAGAACACCTGCCGTGCCACATAGACGTGCCTTGTCAACTAATAGCTTAGACCATGCCACGTAGACATGCCATGTCACTGCTAGCGTGGCTGGTGTCATCAACTATGATGTTTTTTCTGTCCCATCATAAAACCAAACTTGCACGAGGCGTTTCGTCACAGATAAAATTAGCTCTACGATAAACTTGATAATTCACCACGGCTGGAAAAATATGATGCTCTGTGTTTGGATTAATGGACATTTCTTTATATTCAAAAAGGGCCATGCATCGTTCATAATCTGTAACATTAGATGAAAGGTTCCTTCCCTATGGCTGTCACGTATGTATCAACTTCAGCCGCAAGTGTCCTATGTTTTTCCACAACAATATTACGATATTATTTATACATGGAAAGGAAACAATAACACATGCTTGGAAGATTATTAAAAGACACACAGGACGCCCTTACAAAACAGACATTCATTTTATTAGGAAACATGTTCAAAAGTACATGTATTACAATCATACTACACAACAACAGGCATGATTGACTGTTAGGTTGCTTTGAAATGTCTGGCTTAGCTAGGAGGGAAAGAAAGAAGAAAGAAGAGTAACAGCTTGCCTGATTACACATAGCATATACACATAGGCGTAAAATTCAACTTTCTGATAATATGTAAGGACATGGTATGAGTGTGTTTTACTGGCGGGACAGGTTTGTTGCTTGAACTTAGCAATGATTTTCTACTGATTTTGTGGGGAGTTGGTGTCAGAGGCCGATGCTTCCATGCCCCATTTGTACTTTTCGGGGAAGTAGATGGCGTTGGTTTCTCTGAGTTTGGACTGAGTATGATTGGTCATAAGGATCCTGCTTTGAGCAAATCCATCTCCGATTTTCAACTGAGGCACGAGCAGCAAGATGAAGCTGATGAGCTCCCCACCACTTGCCAGTTGCGCCGCATGCATCTCCGCCCCGGACTTACCAGCGGCGTAAATAAGGAGCCTCGTCCAAATGTCAGCCATTTCACACAGTGCTTCTTTCCCTGCATACTCGGTCAAGGAATCCTTTTCATCCAATACACGTTCCTGAAGCAAAGATTCGGTGCTTGTTGAGAGCGGTAGCAGGGACGGGCGGTAAACTAAAAGGTACATCATGTGGTTGGACAGTTTCCGGCACAGCTCCGCTTTCTCACGCACATCATCTGGTACTGCTTCATGATCAGTTGTGTATAATTGATCGAAGCATACCTCCGTGAATGCATGCATCAGCATAATAGTATAGCCAAAATCCGTAAGAGCTGGTCCAACAGAAAAATGAAATTCAGCAAGGTGTGGCGACTCTTGTTGGGGAATGCCTTCGGCCAATTCATCAGATATCCTCACAATCCCCTTTACAACAGCCTTCATTGTCTTTTCATCAGCAGCCACATACTCCGTGTCCAAATGCATATGATAATCCTATATTTTTAACCACAGCCATCAGACGCTATTTGTATGATCTTGGTTGCTCCTTTCTGATAAGGTTGAGCTGTCCCAAGGAATTCGACCAAAGCGGTTTTTTCTCCGGTCACCCAATATCACTAGAAAAAAGAAACCAGGACAGGCTTTTCTAGACTTCAACCATGCCCAAGACCATGGTGACATTATGAAAATAAAACATGAACAAATATCTAGGAAAAATGCTCCAATAAACAGTGACAAGGTGAGTGCAACGTCTGCTCTACTGTAGTTCCTCTTGTCGCCTGCAAGGAAGAGGCCAAACGCAACAAATCCTGATAACTGAGAGATGCATCGAAGTGCTATGCTGGCCCTTGTTCTAGGTATGAGAGACTTCGTGTAGAGATCATCGTACATCATGCTGAGCTGAAGCTCTAGCAACTTGAGTGTTGATTTGATCTTATCATGTGCATATACTACCCTAAAAGTATTGATGCGATGGATGTCATGCGATCTCCAAAGGCATTGCGAACCACTGGCATTGATTTTAGACCTTTCAAAACTATCCTAGAATAGTTCCAATCTGAATCTGAATCTGAATCCTCTGGAATCGGCTGTTTGTACTGTTGTCCACTGGAGCTTCTAAGGCTTTTAAAGCTCCCACACTTGAGAGACCATTTCCTCTCTCCATATTGGATGACTCCAGCGACGAACACCAGGGCACCCAAAACTTGCAGCTCCAGGCTGAATCTTCCTGCGGAATTCCAGAAAATATACATGGCTAAGGTTACTTGCGCCCCCAAATTCAACAAATGCCTCAGCCACAGGTCGTTATCCTCTAGGGAGAAAGCAGTTATAGTGTCCTGCCCACCAAGATGAATCAGGAGGAAGGGTGCCCAAAAGAAAGCTAGTGGCTGGGTTCTCCTGGCTATGTGCCTTACGATGAGGATGTCCTCAAGTCGTGAGAGGTAGCCGAGAGCATAAATAGCCACTAAGTCGGCTCCCACATAAGCTATCCAAATCAAAGCACGAAGGTATATATTGGTGGTGGACAGCCGAAGGCTTCCGGTGATAAAAAGGAAGATTTGAAGTGTGAAGCTGAGGAGCACAAGCAACTGGATTTCCCATACATAAGGCCCCGTTTGGAACGGAGGAATTTTTCTAATTCCTCCGTTTTTTTCTGTGAAATTGAACTGATTCCTGTGAAAATTCTTCAAAATTCTTGTGAAATTCCTGCGTTTCAAACGGGGCCTAAATTAGTTTCACCAAACTCTCCATTGTACGACAACCGACTCCTGCATGGCACAATTTATAATTTAGGTAGACTAACCTAGAAAGCCTTAAATTTTTGGACAGTGGGAGTAGTTTTCTCCTATTGGTAGTATTGGAGCTTTTCTATTGATGTGGATTAGTTAGCTCTAGTTTGAGATAATCAACATTAAAAAGAGGGAAGAGTCTTAATGTTGAAGTACCATATAGAGCAGAGAGATTCGGATGGGCACACATAAGAAAGCTCCATCAATAACACAACAATGAAGTCGAGAACAGCAGCGGCGGAGCCAGACATAAAATGCAGCAGGGACCAATTAAGCAAGTTCACATAGATTAAGCCATAAGCTCATCAACAGTAGATCAATAGAGTTTTGCTAAAATTTGATAGAAGAACTAAGAATATACAATTAGCCAGGACAAGCAACATATGGATGTTCCTGGAGACAAACAACAAAATACAACCTCTTTGACAAACATATACACTTTAAAAATCCACTTTTCTGTCCTTTACATCATTGAAATCATCAATTATATCTTCATAGTTGTAGTTTTCCACAATTTCAGCTTCGATATGTATGAGCATGTTATTGGCAAGAAAGTCATATTCCATCCTATTGCGCAGCCTTGACTTAATGATCTTCAAGCTAGAAAAGGCACGCTCTGCAGTAGCTGTTGAAACTGGAAGAGTGAGGAGCAACCGAAGCAACCTATCAACCAAGTGGAAAACACTATGTCGCTCTGTGGCAACAAGACATTGGCATAGTGCAGCTAAAGTTGAAATTCTTTTAAGGTCATCACTTCTAGTAGCCTCCATAACAAAATGATTTAATTGGTACTCTAATCTAATCCTTTCTTGTTGGTTGAAATCTGCTGGGAAGTACTTCTCATTTTCTTTTGAAAAATGAATGAATTTGCTTCTGTTGTACTAACATTGTTACCTAGATTCAAGAGAAAAATTTTAAATTAGTTATAAAGGGGCAGCCCATTATCTAAAAAAAATTCAAAGGGCAGCCGGTGCAAAATTAGGTGTCCAAAATCAAGCTAATTACCTGCGAATCCTTGAGCTGCTAGTGCGAACCCTTGGGCTGCTGATGGCCACCGTCCACCGAGCTTCGTCTCGAAGTCGGCCCTCAATGCCGGTTGCCAGAGGTGGTGAGGTGCCAGGTGGGGACTTCGTCTCCGCTTCCCAGACCCTGTGCGGCCGCGCGGAAGCTTCCTACGGACAGGGCAGGAGCGCCCCTCCGGCCGCAGGCCCACTGCCTCCGACGGCCCTAGCCAAAAATTACTTCACATTCACTCTTCAGATTGGGGGCTTTCGTGGTCTCAGGCATCAAGCGAGATAAGAGGGCAACATCGATGCAAGTTCCTGCTGGGTGTTGGCGTTGGACCAGAGCTTGGGCTGTGCTGCGATGGGCTCTTCAAAAATTTTCGTGGGCCAAAGGGGGGGGCCATGGCCCAGGCTGGCCGCCACCTAGCTCCGCCAGTGGAGAACAGTATCACCCGAGACATGAATAACATAATGACGATGTATAGTGAGTAGAGCTAATGCAGGTCATTTGGCCATACAATGTCAGGAGCTAGTATTAACCAGTATACGTAATTGAAAAGGTTACAACGGCTCCAAAATAACTAAAAAGTAACTGATCAAAAGAAGAATTAAACTTAAAAAAAATGTAATTGTTGCCTTAGCATCATTACCTAATTAGCCTTTGCCCTCTGATTTTCTTCTGAATCGGTTGATTAGTTGATGGTAAAGTGAAGACCTTCACCAAGCCGATAGAGCACCTAGCTCGATGATGTGTTGCCTCCTCGATCGCCTCACCTAAGGAGATTGTAGAAATACATTATCATTTTAACTATAATAAACAAAAAAAGAGAACTCAAAAAAGGATTTTTTCAGTCAACTTCAGAAACCAGTCTTTGTTTATATCGATTGGACTAAGTAAATGCACGATTGGTTAAATGAATGACTCACAAATATACCTGTGTTGCGTACCTGGAAGAGAGGTAGCGCTTGCGATTATTGTAGGCCAAACACTTGGGATGCCTACTCCAATAATTTTGTTCTGATGTTGCCAGAATGGACGCCTGGTGTGTATGGACAGCATGTGCATGCTTATGAAGCATAGCCCCCAGAACACTTTATTCCTTTATTGTATGAGGAGCAAAGCAGTACGAACAGCATTGCTCATGAAGCACAGCCCCGAGAACACTTGTATGAGCAGCAAAGCACTACGTAAGTGTTGTTGTCGGAAACTTTATTCACTTCTTGTAATGATGGCAAAGGGCGAAGGGAGATATGGCCTCTGTCTGCTACTCGCACTAGAATAAAATGTAGGAGTTCTCAGCAATCTGAACCGGCAGCTACGAAGACGACACGGCAGGATCTGATCTTCCGTATCATAATCGATCTATGATGGAGGGCCGTCAGATCGTTGCGCGTCACCTGTTGGCCTCTCCTCCCTCGGTTTCCCTAAAAAGATTAAGGGATCATAATCAATCTATGATGATGGATTTTAATTCTACTGAAATGCCACACATTTCAGTTAGAGATCATAGTACGTAGTACAAGAACAGTTGTACATGTATATACACACATCAATCATATCAGAAATCATCATTACATATTCCCTCTCTATTCCTAAATTATTATCACCGTTGCCTTCTAGCATCCTTCTAGCATCATCTTTGACTATTCAACTTATTTAAAAAATTAATTCAAATGTGCAATTATAACTCATAATTCAAACAACTTTAATAATAAAGCAAATTAAAACAAAATATATAATACTCATCAATTTTTTTTAAATAACACAAATAGTCAAAATTGCTGTTAAAAGTTAATGATGGAGATCTAGATAACAATTTAGAAACGGAGTGAGTACCAACCATTATAAATATGATGTCCAAATGTTTGGCATGGTCTATCACTTCTTTAAATTAATGGCAATCCATAAAAGCTATCAGGCATTTTTATTTTAGAAACAGGAATATATCCTATATATTCCTGCCTCTGCATCAGGACATTGTAGTAGCTATCTGGTGGTTCAAACAGTACGCACAGCACCGTACCATTGTAGCAGCTACGAGATCGACAACAATACATCAAAAGGTCAAACTACAAGCAATCATTCTAATTTGAATGTAAGAAATCTACAATCATAAACACTAATGGCTTGAAGATACGTTCGAAAGAAGGTGTAAGTTCAACCTTTAAAAAGACAGAGTACTCAATTAAGTTTATTTGTAAGTACTCTATATATCTTGCTTTTATTGAAGGGCAATGAGTTTTTTCCCCACGAGTATTAATAAGAAGATCGAGATCACTATGAGCCCTTAATAGTTATCATATATGAGATTTTGGCAAAAATAATTCAGAATTGAACCCATGAAAATATATTAACCAAATATCGCGTTATGAGTATAGTGCTAATAGATTACATGCTCATGAATAAGAAAGTTAGATGACATCTTGTAGGACATCTTTGCAAGTTTTTTTTTTTTTTGAAACTGAATCTTTGCAAGTTGTTTTGATGTTCAGAACCACATAAGTATCAACTGATCTCTTAAAGGCAACGTTAATTAATAATGTAAAGCCGTGTTGTGACGTGTTATAATCTATATTAAGTTATCATGGTTGTTACAATTTAAGGAACTTGTTTAACAATCATATCCTAGTCTATTATTTAAGTGCAATATTATTCATGTAACATGTAACAATGCCAAACACATGACTATGAAATTGATTGTTTAATGTTTAAAGTATAATACTTAGGGATTATTTTTTGATATTCAAATAAGTATTAAGTTTATTTTCAGAAGTTTCAATGTTCAATTATATGTCTGAGAAATGAGTGTTGAGCATAAGTTTCAATTTAATAAAAAAAAAATTGTGACAGTGCCTTTAGCCTACTGCTTAAGAACCAGCACGGGTCTAAGCCTACGTCGTTGGTTGTTCTCACATGGGATATGGTACCATTGTGTAAAAGTGGGGCAGGGCATAGGTTTGGAGGTTTTATCGACCTGCGTGAGATGATTTTCTTAAGAAATACCACAGTGGTGGTCTTAACCCTCACAGGTCAAGATTTTCTTTATTGTACCAACATACATGTTTCTAACTTTTCTAGTGTTGATATTAATGATGGCCTATAGTGACAAGTGAGAATGTTGGAGTTGAGCATTGTTTCGTCAGCAGGACCGAGTATTGAGGGCAAACCACGCCGTAATGGTGCCCTGATCAGGTGCACTTTTCTAAGCATCTAACGATGGATCCCAGACCAACCCGCGTTATTTAAGACAGGAGCCGCCGTTTCTCACAAAGGAATTAGCGTCCTGGCCACTCTACAGATACCCCCACTCTGCCGAGTGCCGATCATATTGCACGAGATCAGTCTAATAAGATCATGCCGACTCTTTGCACGATGACACGGATGTCAGAAGAAGGAAACCCGCAGGGCTCCTCAGCGGTCGGATCTGGACGATATCTCCAACCAGGTAAGTGATGACTAGTACGTCTATCCTAATAGAATCTTATTTCTACTATATTCGTTGACTGCGACTTTTATCAACAAATTTCTATAAATTTATCTATATTTATTAATATATAATTATATATTATAAAATTATTTTTCACGACAAATATAAAAATATAAATCTTATGTTAATTAAGTTAATTGAATTTATACAGATATTAATCAAGTCAACAAATCTTAAAAATAAGCTTTTGTTGCAACGGAGGAAGTAACCGTTTAATTAGGTGTTTATGTCGTCAGGGCTTAGTTCTAACACCACTCGTCAGCTTTACGAAGACTTTTTTTATTGCTCCCTCCAGTTTTAAAATATTACACCATTAATATTTAACATCAATTTTAACCATTCACTTTATTTTAAAAAATATTCAAATATGTAAAATTATTTGCTGTTCTTCAAATACTACTAATGATAAAGCAAAGCAAAATAAAATATATTATATTTATCATATTTTTTAATAAAATGAATGATTAAAGTTGATATTAGAAGTAACGGTGTCAATATGTTAAAACAGGAGGGACTAGAGGATGATGCATTTATCCAGAGTGTGAAAGTGATCAACGCCATTAGCATCAGTAAATTTTGCGTGCTTATACAACTGGAGACCTGTCTTGCACTGAACGACGAACTGGTGGTCTGAGTAGGAATTCCTTATTGACGATGAAACATTCCAATGTGACCATTTATCAATACTTGCCCGATTTAAACTGATCTCGCAGGGTCGAGGACGTTCCCCGCGAAGACGACTGCGCCGGATACCTCCTCCACCACGAAGAACGCAAACGGATGGTCGGCAACGAAATCCACCGGGACGCCGTTGGAAACTCTGCGGCACTTTCTGATGATGAAAGCGGTGGAGGCCGCCGCCTCAGTGCCTTCCTCGTTCACGTCGACGACGGCCGTGTGGAAAACCTGCTCTACGCGCAAGCAGGACGTGCCGGCCCCGCCCTCCCACATGTCGGACAGGTCGGCCTCTTGCGTGTCGAAAGCGGATTTGACCCCCATGTCCTTGAGAACACCGTCGATCCGGCTCGAGAACGACAGCTTGAACTTGGGCAGCAAGAACTCGACGAGCTTGATGCGCCGCCGCGGCATGTGGTCACGCAGGAAGCTCGTCGGGTGCGATGATGACACCATCTTCTCCATGAGGCCCGGCAGGCCGTCTCGGGCATCCGGAAGGAAGACGCACATGGAAAGCTGCCGTTGAGGCTCGTCATCCGCACCAACCGCAGGGATACGATGTTGCGGCGTTTTATACTTATACGGGAGCTTCAGCACCTTGAACCCGTCGTGCACGGCGACGAACTGATCCTTGTTGTTGCGCATGAACTGGACGTCGACGGAGGTGCCGTCGAGGCGGTAGAAGCGCCTCTCCGTCGTGTGCTTCTTGGCGAAGGGCTCGGACCAGGTGCCGTTGAAGTAGATGGCGTTGGCGAGCACGAGGCGGGTGCTCGAGTTAAGAGAACCTCGAGGAAGCAGTGATGTGATGAGCTGGTTCGTGGATTCAGAGACCCACTTGTTGATTTCCTCGCGTGCTCTTTCTGCCTGCGCATAATGACAGCATGTTGATAAATATGTAAAGAAAATTAAGATGATGCTGTCCTAGCTAGATTTAGGAACCGACCACTTCCTTGAAGTCGGCAGCGCGCGTCACGGCCTTGTACGACTCGATGACGGCCGCGCGGTACGACGGTTTCAACACCACCGTCTCGTCGTGCCAGACGCCGCCGGCGAAGGTGACATGGGGGCCGCGTTCTTCTGATGTTCCGTCTGAGAGGACACAGCCCGCCACGGTCCGCGTGAACTCCTCGGCGAGCTCGTCACGTGACGCCGCGCCGAGGAGGAGGAGGATCTCGTCTAGGGTGGTGCCTCGGGCTCCGGCCGCCACCAGGGCGAGCGCGGCGTAGATACTCAGGGGCGAGAAGATTACATTTTCGTGTTGGCTGCCACTGCCCTCCTTGTCTGCGGTGAGCTTATTTGCGAGGCGGAGCGTGAACGCCGTCAGGCCGTCGCCGGAGGACAGCCGTGGCTTTTTGCTTCGGCCTGCCGTTGCTTCTTCCATGGTGAACTTGTTGATATCCTCTGCCTCTGGTGTGTATTATGGTTTCTCGGACATGCTTAAACCCATTGCGTCCAACGCTAGAGACAAACAAATCGGTCGGACTTTCCAATGCTGCAAGTTGCCAGCATGCAACATTCCTTTATATAATGATTATTATCTATAATGATTCATATATCCATGTTGAGATATGCTATGGTGAGTTTCAAAAAAAAAAAAAAGAGAGAGACATGCCATGGTGTGTAATACTCCTATATTATGATGAGTAATTTGTACAAATATTTCACTGCCCCTGTTTCGTGTTTCAATTATATTTGCCCCTTAGTTTTTAACATGGCGTATTTGCCCTTTTTAAATCTGAAAACTTACATTCCCCTACTCTGTTTTGTTGGGTTGATGCTGTTAATTGTAAAGGTAAAAAGACAGTTGTACTCCTTGTCGTCTTTGGCTCTAAAAGTCTCTTCCTCCCTCTGGTTCTAGAACATTGACTCTGTTAACTTTTAACATCATCTTAAATTATTCGTCTTATTCAAGAAAAGTATAATAAATATCATTTATTTTCTTTTATTTTGTTTTATCATTAAAGGTATTTAAAAAATAATTAATAGTTTTACACATGTAAACAAATTTTTTTTAATAAAACGAATGATCAAAAATTATATATGAACGCAATGATATCAATATTTTAAAACCGGAGAAGTACTATCTCAAGCTCAGAGGATTTCTCGGGCTCGGTTTCCCTCTGTCAATCTTCCTTGCTTATATGGGAAACTTTGGCTGCCCCCACCTCAGCTGCTCCTGCCTCCCCAGCCCCCTCCACCGCCTCCAGGTCGCCTTTGCCCCCACTCCAGCTTCGGCACAGCCCCGCTCCGCATCAACCACTCTAAACAATCAACACTCTACAATGGTATATGTTGACACTAAATAAGGTGTAATAAGCATTTTTTATTGGTAAATTTTCATGTTAGGTTGTGTTTGGCATGTGTCTCATCACTTGTTAGGGCATCAACAATGTGCTTCAAAAGTTGTGCGTAAGCCATAAAATATTCATTGGAGTAGGATATAACTGTTGTGGAAATTGTCAATAAAAAGAGATTAACTAAAGTTGTCCATAGTGCTAAGCTATAAGTAATAAAAAATTAGTTGTTCTTCATTCTTCACTTTCACATTAGAGTTGACCATTTTTTTTATTTTCTAGTGGGTTTTACTTTTTGCATATATATTGTCAATCTTATAAACAACTAAATCTAACTTACACAATAGCCCACTCTTATGTACTAGTTGGACATAATCATTATGGTTGCCCTTAGTTTGTAACTTACTACCGTCTCTCTATGTGGGAATAATTTTAGTTCAAATTCTTTTGTACTTTTCCTACCTTGGCTGGTTGCACATAACTTTGAACTTCCACAAAAAGTTGGGTATGAATTTTAGGCCTTGTTTGGAACGCAAGAATTTCACAAAAATTTTACAGAAATTTCATAAGAATCAGTTCAATTTTATAGAAAAAAACGCAGAAAAAAGAGAAAATTATCTGTTCCACAAAGATGGTTTCTCCATAGACAACATGTCTTGTCATAGCAATATGAATAAA
>BCLG01000234.1:134510-182357 GCA_001602295.1 Zoysia matrella | reverse complement strand
GGAGCATGGCGTCCTGCTTGGCGGCCTCGACCTCGCGGACGCGCTCCTGCGCGCGCGCGTCCGCCGCCGCCTTCTCGCCGGGGTCCCTCGCGCGCGCCTTCGCCACCTTCTCCTGCACAACCGCCTTGCTCTTCTCCTTGCCCGCCCACGCCGACGCGCCCACGTTCGCCGCGGCCTCCTTCGCGGACTCCACCACGCTCGCGCTCTTGCCGCCCTGCATCTTTCTCACGCTCTTGCTATGGCTCTCAGCTGTTTCTTGTCTCTCGCTTCTCGCTGAATGCAAGCCTGAAATAGGGAGCGAAAGAGAAGAATCAGCTACCTCTTTCCCTTTCGATCGAATCCGGTGCCTCCGGCGAACGTTTGTAGGCGACGCGTGACGTGTTCGTTGACATGTTATTTTAATTTCAAAATCTTGAGGACGTGTACGTACACGTGTTCCTCTTCTAGGAACGTGTCACGATCCGCTGAGGTTCACGTGGACTGTTCTTGGAGAAGCTGTTGGCACATGAATGCTCTGGAAGACGAACTTTTATAATACTTATCAGAAAAAAACATTCACTAGCTTTTCCACGTTGAAGCATACTTGCCCATACGTACTCCGTCGACAAACGGATGATGCATGGGTAAAATACATCATCATTCCTACTGCTTACAAATTAACCTACAGCGATTAGCACCAGATAAAAAATAAGGATCATTTCAATATATATCATTATTATTTTTTAAAATTTAAAATATATTATCTTAAATTTATATATTATTTATTTGCAGAGCCTTTACAAATAATACGGTGATGGTGTATTTTTAAACTTAAAAATTGTCATGGCATATATGTAACAGGACCTAAAATAAACAAGAAAAATGGGTTGGTATCTACTAGCAAGCTACCCATCCATATGCACATTGATACCAAAAATCTGGCTTCAGATTCATCAAAAGTTTGATGTAATGCCTATGTGGATAGAGTAGGGATGACAAGCGCGAGCCCCATCGTGTTGAATCTTGAATCCATTGTCAAAGAAAGTAGTTGAGCCGGTGCTAGCTGACGGCAACGCGGCAGTGTTCCCAACTTCATGATCTGTATTAGTAACTGGGAGAACTCACGAAGCACAAATTTCAATCCAAGTCGAGCTCAACCAAAGGTTTCTTGTTTCCTTCTATAGGAAATTGCAACCTCGTACATGGTCTAATGTGTCTGGTATAATACGTACTGTAATCTTTGAGTCGCTGTTGTAAAAACAATTGACATGCAAAGCTTTTTTCCCCTGTTTTTAGTGAGAGTAGCAATCCCATGGAATGATCAGCCCAAAGCTAAACCCAAGCTGCAACGAAATGGGACATTGGGACTGTGGAACGGCCTTCCGTGCTCCCGAGGCGGGGTTGGATCGGAGCTGGGGCGAGAGGCGCGGGGTTTGGTCTCGACGAGGTTTTTGCTGTGTTTCCGTTTCGCCGGGTTGGCTGGGTTGGATGAGCGCGGGAGGGTACCTGACAGGTGGGCCTAGCCCGCTTCGCACCGCTCTGGGATTTTAATTTTCGAAAATGTTTAAATAATAATTTAAATGTAAATCATGCACGAATTTTTTACAATCTTTTGACACGAAATGAAATTTGGAAAATTTGTCTACAGGATAGACAATGTTAATTTGGTTCTAGGACATAAAAAAACTTGGTCTACAGTATCACGTAGACAAAATTTCAATGTTTTACAAAAACAAGTTTGTTTTGTTTATTTTCCTACCCATAAAATCAATTTCAGTCAGCAGACAAATTTCTCCTCTTTTAACTGAGGTGCTGGCGCTACGGGATGGTCTGGCTGTGGTCTATGTCGTGACTGAATTTGATAATGTACATATCACTTGTTCTGCAATTGTCAGCGTCTGGCATGTCGGCGTCCATGAGTTTTTCAATTATTTCTTTCTGCTTCTGTTATGAAATACAGGAGGCGGAGGCAAATGCCGTATCCCGATTGAAATGAGGTGTGAACTACTTTGTATGAAGTCAACAGATTTAGAATAAATCCAATGCTTTAAGAGCAATGTCACATGTCATGAGGCACTAGATTTCTCAAGAATTTAGACGACGAAAAGGAAAGCCATGTTCGATTAGACAATTTTATCCGGCACATGTCAAACTAGTTGTCTTGGTATCACATTGAACAAACTTGAATCTTTTACTTCTGAGATTAGAATTTACGAAATTAGAAACTGAATTTATTGATGCCCTTTCTACACTTGAGATACAAGTTGTTGTTTTCAGGTATAAAAAGTATGTTGTACAAGTCTCCATGGATGATCTGATTAAAATGCTCTGCAGTTTCTACAAGTCAGATAGTACTCTTTTTTTTTTCAAGTTAGGCCAGATACTTTTTCTTCAAGCAAGTGCATCAGTAGTGCTGTCTTTCAAGACGAATGGAATCATGATGGGATACCGGAAAGAGGCTCCTCACAGCCCGATTTGAGGCATTACCAGGAATGAACAAACCTCGATCTGAGTGTGAAACAGCAGCGAGATTCGAGGCATTACTAAATTGCAGAAATATTGGATCTTACACTATCCAAAAGGGAAGTTGCAGATCAAAGGACCAGCAAATGTTCAGAAAACATGAGCCTCTGACCAGAAAATAGAAAGATGCTACGACAAAATGATTGCGAGCACTCGCAGCCGCTGAAAATCGTGATGTTGAGTTGAAGAGTGATATGATTATCTTGCGCACCTGTAGTGCTGGTAGTGACATTTATGTCAAGAGTGATGATAGAGTATTTTTCGCTTATGTAACTGTTAAGATCTGCAAAGGTCAATGATAATGTCCTCATCATTATGAGGAGTCCATCAGTCCACGTGAAAAGCAAAATGCAAAGGATAATGCCTGCCACTAGAATAGCATCAGATGTTGCCTAGGGTCTGAGCCAAGCTGGAAAAACACCCTGTTGCCACCACTGATGTCCATTTAGTTGATTGGCCATGTTAAAACAAATGAATACCATATGTGAAAATAGCATAAAGTATGATCACAGAATGAATTCTGGGATACCATTATGAGGATTTAGAAGACTTGTTAAAAAAAAACTGTACATGCTGAAATTTAAAACAAAATGACAAAGAAACACTATTTCACAATAATATATAGAGAACAATGCAACGTTGACTCTGTTTTTCTCCACTCAACGTGGCTTATGCAAGCATTAAGGATAGTTTAGTCACTAAGAATATGTTCATCAACTGAACTGAATTTATTGGCAGCACTTCAAAGACTCTTAGCATATTAGACTAGTTAGACCGTAATACTGAAGTTAAAAAGAAAGCATAAAAGACACATTTTAGTCGAGTCTGTGGCATTGTAGGTTGCAAGCTAATCTTTACATAATTCTGGGACCAGATGCATATTTATCTGAAATTCCAGTTGCAGAACGAGCTGAGACATACTGTACAACCTGCAGTTCAAAGAAGCACACAAAATTCTCAAGTTGGATATAAAAGAACGAGAACCTAATTTAAACATCATAAGGAACACAATAATGATACGTAATGCTTGTTTCACTTTCAGAGGAATACACCAAAGTAGAAGGCGTGATAGACACCACTCCAGAAGAAAGATCAAAAGTAGCAATTGATGAGCATTTGGAGAACTATGGCATCATATTCACTAGCATATTGCAGCAAAATATAACAGCAGAATAAGTCAATAATTGCTACCAGACAAATGCATTCCGATTATCATTTGTGCAAGGTATTCATGAACCTAAACAATCGTACCAGGATAATCATTTTGATGGCTAAATATAAAGAACATTTAGTATTACATTTACAAACCTGTGCATTCAGATAAATCTTTGCATGCTAGAACCATTATAACGATTCTCCTGGTGTGTTCTACCACTATAATGATTTTTTCAGCCAAACAACTTTTAAAGCAACCAAACTACTGTATGAGATCAAATATGGTTTGTAGTAATTGACGAAAACAGAATAGGCATATAAAAAAATTTTAAAGCCAAAACATGTTAGAAATTCTGTAGATCTAATCAGGGCACTTTCTTAACCATTGACCATCTGAACTCCCATCGAACAAAGCAGTTGGTACTTGCAAAAATTGGTAATAAATGACTAATGAGGTCACAACTTGACTAGTTTAGAATGTACCACATTGAAGCTAACCAAATAACTCACCAAATTAGGATACAGCACTCCCTCCTCTCTGCTATTCAAACAACAAAACTAGACAATAAAAGAAAGCTTGCGAATGAATTCCAACATGGCTCTGGAAGACAGTAACAAAATGCCCTCCATTCATGCAGTTACATTAGGACATTAGAAGAAAAGAAGAACCTTTGAAAATTACCAATACACGGTGACGGGCAGCCAATCCATACAAATATGCTGCCGATCGATACAAATATGCTATAATATATGTGGGAGCAAGTATGCAAGCCAGACTCCGAAGTCGAACCTTCTTGGTTGCCTTCCCTCCCCGTATCAATACTACTAGAAGCAATGCCTGGCTCCCCCTGTCTGCCCTTCGTTGTGGCTATGGCATCTACATTGGCCTGGAGGAAAAAAATAATCAAATTTATATTTCTTCTTTTATAGGTCATTGACATTAGTTCTGCCTGTCGACGCCATCTACGTGTGGCTGTAGGATTTTTATAGGTGCTACGGAATCCTATATATGGATGTGCCTGCATTGTTTTCTTATTTATTTCCAGAGCAGATGTTTTTCACCAAACTGATCTGAATATTCTGAAAACACTATAGAGCTCTTGAGTAACGAATAGTAATTTTTTTGGCAAATAAATCAGCTAATAACGTTTTCACATTATTTCTAGGACTGAAACACACAAAATGTATTAAACCAAGTTTTCATTAGAACAAATGTTTAGTTGGAAAGCTCTACACTGATTCAAGTCACTGCTTTCAAGTTGGTAAGAAGAATGTCTACAAGCTTTTCTACATTACCATAATACTTGACAATCCTGAAGCCACTTCAACAAGGAAAACTGCAACCACCGACATGAACGTGACAACTTAACCGCAAATGCATTCAATCTAGCTATCAAAAGGATCAAAGATCACTTGTTCGCCAAATCCATGTTCGTAGCTCAAAGGTAAAAAAACAAGTTTGAGGCTTTTATCATGATCCGTTCTTCAAAACAAGAATGAACAGGCAAGAACAGAGCGCTCACTTGTGATTAAACAAGTCCATCACTTTGCCGGCGCAGAGTACGCCGCGGTATGCTGCGCCATAGCTTGCGGCCCCACCTGTTCGTACCACCTCCGACATGCCATCTGCACCATGGTCGCACCGCCGGTCCATTTCCAGCTTCGTCCACGCCGGTGACCCCAGCGAGCTTGCTGCCACGCCTGAGGATTCCGCGCCGGACCCGACGACCTCTGCGCAGCCCTTCCCCGGGGCAGCCCGCGCTCAACGGGCGAAAGCGAGGGCGGTCTAGTGCCTCGCCGCCGCGCGAAGAAGGGCGGCACGCGGAGGGAGGGGCTGGAGCCGCTCGGGCCCTTTGGGCCGTAGCCGTCGTTGTCAGTGGCTGCTTCGATTGGCGTACCGACGGCACCCATTGGCGGCGGGGTCGTGCCGAAGGATGTGGTGGGAAGCGGAGCACATGTAGTGGGCGCCATGGAGCTTTGCTCTCTGTTAAATGGAGAGCTCTCGGATTTGTCTCGTCGTAAATTGGTGGAGTCGGTGTTGTGTGGGCCCGTCCTGTGGATTTCAAGATATTTCTTTTCTTTTAGACTGATTCTAAATATGCGACTTTTTGATGTCCTATAAAAATTGGCACAAAGTACAAAACTGATGCCGCAGCTATACAAGGTCAAGTGGGCCGGACTAAATGGGCCAGCACAGACGTCGGCCATTTTGGCCTGGCACAATGTGCAGCCGGGCCGAGTCGGCTCAAAGCACAACACGGGTCGTGTTTTAGCTTAGCCACAGGCTCGTTGGCGCGGCACGAGCACAAGAACGACCCGACTAGGCACGGCACTCGACCCCGACATGGTTGGTTCGTGAAATTTTTATTTGAAATTTAATACTAAATATATGTAATTTGATCAATTTATATTTAAAATTTAATATTTTAAGTATTATATAACTATTTTTCAGTATTTTTTTTTAAAAAAATTATTTTTCTTTCGGGCTTCTTACCGGCACGACTCTTCTAAAAACACTCGGATCGTGCTTGGACCTAGACTGGCAGCCCACGGGTCGACACGACACAACTCGATTATTTAATGGGCAATGTCAGGCTACCTCGAAAAGGACACAAGCCCGGCCAAGCCAGCCCGGCACGGCCCGTTGGCCAGCTATAGTCGCAGCAACAGATTAGCACTGAAATAAGGAGGAGAACACATGTAAGTCGCGTGAGAAAATGTAAATCATTATTTTTGACTGAATTTCACCACATGTAAGCCCTTTTAGAACTTGGGATAGGAAAAGTATAGAAACTGAGATAGTGTTCTTTTTTAAAATTCTAGGAAAAATATAGAAATACAAAAGCACCGTAGGATGAACTTAACAAAGGAATTTGCATATTGCTCTTTTATGTTGCAATTAACAAAACTTTGAAATTTATTTTCATTTTTAATGTGCACTAAAAATTTATGCACTACTAGCATACATGGGTGATTTAAATTATAACGATTCATGGGTAGGCTCGGTAGTTCCATTCTCACTTTCAACGTTGGGTAGACTTTATAATAGTTGATTGGAGTAATGTCTTGGGTGACACTGTAAATTTCCTCAACCCTATATACCACTGTCAGCGAACAACCACATTCTCATTGCAGTACCTCTCCCAAGCATCACCATGATTTGAAAAACTGTTCAAATCCAGTCCGAAAAATGTGGTTTCAAGGTGGATAGGTTCTCAGTTCGAACAATTGTAAAACTTTAAAATATTATAAAAAAAAGGAAATTCAAAAACCAATCAAACCGATAAAATTGAGGGGGTAAGATTTTAAAACCATTCGGTTTCAAAATCGTAAAAATTCAAAATTGATGAAAACACTCAAAACTAGAAAAGTGAGCGGTTTACAACAGCATTTTGACCAAATTTCATTCAAATTTGATTTTAAATTTGTAATAGTTTTTGATTAGTTTTATCAGCTTTCAGCCAAACCACTCCGCGCTGTTTTACGGCTTGGTCGATATGGTGAACCTTGCCCATGACTAGGCTAGGAAGCATTCGTCACTCGTAGAGGCTGGGCACCCGTGACATCCCCTCCCCCTAAGTTTCATTTATTCAGGAGCTAGAGCCACCAGTGTTGTGTACTCTCTCCGTTCTATTTTATCGCTCACTTTATCTTTCTCTATTTTGTCCTCAATTATCTATTATTCTCTCTTTTTAATACAAAATTTTTTATTTGTTACATGTCTTTATCTCTTTCTTTCTTATTTTCTAATCTTTTCTAGCTCTCAGTTTTTTTTATCCATACCTAAAGCGACATTTAAGTTGAGACGAAGAGGTTACATCAATTTTCACTAAATATTTCAAAGTAAAATTTTAATTCACCGCCTTAATGTAGTTACTCCTGTAGTAGTAGTAATCCTACTACTTGGTCCTCTTATTTTTATTTTGTCACTTGCGCAGTTAAGAGTGATAAAAAAGCTTGACCTGCCAATCCTTTCACAAATTTTATCAGTTTTAATTAAATTTTAGTTCAAAAATAAATAAAAATTAAATTCAATCTTAATCTAATTCGAGGCTACTCGTTTTCACCCCTTGCTGTATAGGACAGTCCCTGCAAAATTAATAAGTCCCGGTTGACCTGTTGGGTAATCAGCCCGATCGATAAAGCATGTCAGTCACCCCGAGTCCTGCCGGCTGCCTCGACTTGGAGCAATAAGTCGCACCCCTGCAATGCCGGTGTCACCCGAGGCGAAATGCACGGAATGGTCGCCGACGGTGGTCCTAGCAGGCACCGCACGACACGAGCAGGAAGCAGCTCGAGGCACGTCGCGATTCAATTCGCCTGCAGATCGGCAGAGGCAACAGCTCGCTGTGCTGCTCCGAGACGGCAGGGAGAGCATGCAGGGGCAGGTCACCGGCCTCGATGCACGGTCCTCGTCCGCGACCGGCCTCGATGCTTTGATGTGACGCGTGCATGATGGCATGTAATGGCTGGATCTTTGATGTCCTGGCTGGACCTGCATGCTCTGCTTGGCTAGTAGTGCCTCCCGTTCCGTACGTTGTGTAACTTGTGGTGCGCGCGCGCTACTGCTGGCTCTGGGGCGTGCATGCATGCATAGCAGGTACGGTGCCAGGAAGGCAGGAATCCTATTCTACTGTTCAAATTCATTTGGGGGCTACAATCCCTTTGTTGCCACTACAAAGCTAACTGCACGAATAACAATCAACAAACATCTCCTCGTCTCTTAGATGGAGTGTGGTGAGCATATCACTTTGCCTCATTATAGGCTACGGTTTGATTTACCAATCGGTTTTTATAATTTTCAGTGAAACTGATAATATAGATAGTGTTGTTTAATTTATGGCTATCTTAGAGACTAATCTATCCATTCTAAATTATAAGTTTTTTTTAATTATAAGTTTTTTCACTTTTTGATACATTTTTAGAATCTATTGAATTGTCAAAATCCATAGAAAAGTTGGATTGTGAAAATTTGTGATATAAATCTAAGATAAATGAGATTGTGCAATAGAGATTGTATATTGTGTAAGACACAAGCTGAGAAAAAGTAGATTTTGAGATTTTGGATTTCAGGAGGTTCAACTACTAAAATCTAAGTATACTGGCACTACTAGAAACATAATCGCAAAATTGCAAGTGCAAACACCTTAGTTCTAGTGTGTGTGTGTGGGGGGGGGGGGGGGGGGGTTTGCCCAGTACACGAGGAAGAATCTGAGGTCTGCTCTTTGAAGATGACAGAGTCCTATAGAGTTGCGTTAACATGCGATTCTCTAGGGAAAAAATGAAAAGAATCTGTCTGGTTTTTCAATTTAGTCCAAAGACAAGTAAGATTCAGGAAATTGATGTTGCATGTTTTGTTTCCTTGAATTTTGAAGAGTAGCAGAAGAAAATCAAGGGAAATTTATAGAGGAGTGTTAGGGCGCTTTGTAGTACCTAAGGGACTGCCATCGTAACTAAATCACAGCTATTGATTAATCACAAATTTAATTTACAGTAGCCGAGGGTAGTTTAGTAATTTTGTCCTCAGTTATCACCCATATAATTCGACTACAGCCAGATCGTGGCCGTGACCGACACCGTCGTTGGCCTTTGTCTTCCACTGTGACCCTGTTACCTGACGCACTGACGCTGTGCACGATCCCGTCAATTGCCACGCCGGTGGCATGTGCAACAACGCGCGCGATGCCGATAGACGCTGTCGCACCTATGCTACCTTGCCACTCCGTCAAACCAATCGCAAGCCATGATGAGCGCCTACTAGTCACGCCATTCTGTGCACTCACCGACACCATCATCGCCCACCATTATTTCAACGACGGTTGCCACTCGGGGGTCACCTCTTCACCTTGAACCAGATTGGTAGCGTACGTTTCCATTGTGATTTATTTAGCAGCAACCAACATGATTTATTCAGCCTCTGTTTCAGTCGTGATTTCCAGCAGCAACCAACTCAAGGAGTGCAACAATTCTAGCTGGTTTGTGGCCTTCAATGGGCTGTTAAAAGAAAAGGTACTCATTATTTATCTTTCTTTCTATTTGTATTCATTTGATATATCAAATGCAATGTTTCGATATGCTAGAAACAAATGTTTATGGACTTAGTATTTTAGAAGTATGATGCCACTGTGATTAGAGGGGTACAAGATCTAAATAAAATGGCATCGAGGGTTGGGAAATGGTGGCTCATGATTTGGCTCCCGATGTGGGATAGGATTAAAAACTGTAATATAGTATCAGTAGCATTGATCCACATTTTAGTTACACATTGAGGGTCATTATATTTCTGAATTCAACATTTTACTAGTATGATGTTATGCTGATTTGGCTCATTTTTGTGTTTGCAGTCCAAAAACTGAATAAGAATATTAGGGTAAAGTAGGGTTATGTGCTCTAGCAATTTATTGATCTTAAACATGTCAGTGGTGTCAGTTCCAAATACCACACGAAGTTCATCGTTGCAAATTATCTTCCTTTTGTCTTCAGGATGTTGAAGGTTATTCTACCTGACATATGCTTCAGAATCTGAATAAAAAATGATATTAATTTCTCAAAGTCATCGTCATTCAAAGGCTACTATACTAAAATATTAATATAATAGTGATTAGAATAACAGAATGGTAGACTGCTAGATTGAATTATGATATTCATTACCCATTCCTTGTTTCAAACCCTTCAACATTTAGGCTGGCATTAGGAATAGTTCTGTAGCTTATGTACTTTTAAAGTTAGGTGGTTGTATGGTGCTACGCAGGGAGATGTGGTTGATTTAAGTGCAGAGGCTTTGTTGGAGTATGATTGTGATCACTACTTTCAGCAGCGAGCAAGAAGGTTTTGACTTTTACAATAAATATGCCTTTAAAAAAGGTTTTGGTGTATGTAGATGCTACATGGAAAGAGACAAAGCAATAATCAAATATGTCTAAAGAAATTTGTGTGTTGTCAGCGAGGCTTTTAGGAGCAAAAGCACATAGATAAGGTATTTAGAAAAAGGAAGGCGCGGAACATTACCCGATGTGGTGTTGGTCTAAGATGGTCATTGCGTGGAGCATGAATATGGGGCAGTGGTATGCGAAGGATTTCATCGATGAACACAACCACCCTTTACTGGGCACGTCTGAAATAACCTGTTTCCTTTGCTCACATAGAGGGATCAGCGATGCATAGAAAGCTGATATCATTGAAATGGAAACTGAAGGAGTGCGTATGCACCCGATCATGGATATCTTAGAAAATGTGGTCGAGAGGATTCGATAAAGTTAGATGTATAACAAGGGACATATTATTTCTGCTATAAATATAAGCAGAAAATTATTATTGCTGGTGATGTTGAAACTGTGATATGTCATCTGAAGGTGAGGAGGAGAGAGACCTGGATTTTTTCTTCAAGCATCTGACTAATGCAAAGTGCCATTTGAAGGGTTTATTCTGGTCTGATGCTCAATTTTGGCTTGACTATGAAGCTCTCAGTGAAGTTCTTGTTTTTTACATCACATACAGGACTATCTTATATAATTTGCCTTTTGTGCCATTTGTTAGGCTGAATCACCATCGAAGCACAGTTATTTTTTGGTCCAGTGTTATTTCTAGTGAAACAACTCGGGCGTATGAGTGGCTCTTGAAAACATTTCTGGCTGCCATGTCACAAAAGCACCTTATTTCTGTGATCACTAATGGTGACCTTTCCATGCAAAGTGTTATCAGAGATATATTACCGAGTTCTAACCATAGGCTTTGTGTATGGCATATCAAGAGGAACATGATACATATCCTTCACAATCTGATTATTGTTGAAGAATTCAAGAGATTTCTATATGGATGTTGCATCATACCAGAGCTTGAGGTAAAGCAGGAGGAATTCTAGAGAGAAATCATGCGTTGGATTAGAATTCGTGGCTGCATCAAATGTACCAGATTAGAAGATTATGGTATGCTGCATATCAAGTGGGAAAGCTATTTTTGGACTTAAAAAGTAATCAACGCAGCAAAAGCTTGAACTCAAAATTAAATACACACCTTGACAGTAGAATGACTCTATTTGATTTGCTGCAGCATTATGAGCATTGCTTATCTATTTTGCGTCAAAACGAGGCAAGGCTAGACAGAGTAGCCTTACACTCTCTTCCTTTCACTGAAGCAGATGCAATATATATTGAGAAGGAAGATGTGCATTTGTTTACACCCAGAGTATTTCAATTTTGTGGAAGAGAAGATAGATTCTATTGTTAACTATGAAATCTATGAAATTCTTGATGGAAGTGATTCGACAACCTATGTCACTACTTTGAGGGATAAAAGAGATAGGATTCTTGTTGGTCATGCGTTCACTGTATCATTAGTAGATGTAGTTCGTTGCTTCTGTTGTAAGATGGAAAGGGACAGCATACCTTGTGGCCATATCTTCTATGTCCTCAACATACTGGATGTAGAAAAACTTCCTAGGTGTTGTGTGGCTAGCAGGTGGACCGGACCATAGGCGCAAAAGTTGGAACGTATGATCATTCCCTGTCTTGATAGGTATCATGAGTTACGCAATTTGAGTAATGCAGCATGTCTCAAATCCTTCCAATCTGATGCATCATATGTTCGCATGAAGAGTGTTCTCCTAGTGGAATGGATGTGCAAGTGGTGGCACTAGTACCCACAATAAAGATATGCGGTATGGCCCTGTTTTATCCCAAACAGTGTAGGCTGAATCTCATAGTTTGGACATGGTTCTACACAGCAATGGAAATCTTGAGGCGCAACCAAGAAAAGAACTAAGAGATCTATGGAGCAACCAGCTAAAGGGACAACGACATGTATGTTTTGTAGTGAGAAGGGTCACAACCAACGCACATGCCTATTGCTTAATCAAAAGGTAAATCAGGATTACCTCGCAACAATTTATTGCTCATTGGCCCTTTGTAAATTGCATAGGATGAGTTATTTACTTTGCTCTATTTTTGCGTAGGACAAGAAGTGATGATGTTCCTAAAGGTATTGGCCATTTTACAAACAAAAAATGTCTTTTGTACAGTGAAGCCCGTGCAGAAGTTAATTTCCTTGGATCTAGTCAGTGTTCGAGTCTAGGATAAGGCAAACATTTGAGAGCAAATAGAGAATTTACCAAGTGCTGCATCACGATGAAGAAGGGAATACTGCTTGGCCGTGGAACATTTGGGCATGCATATGTTGGCTTCAACAGGTATATGTACTTAAAATTACATCTAGTATTGTTTTTCAATGAATGCCTTATGATGCATAAAGGACCAACAGAAGTTTGTTTCTTTGAATAATAAATAATTATTTTGATGTAGCCTTCTAGTTCTGATGATATAATATGATATCTATTTTAATATTTTAAAAATGCTTTTCAGTTTTGCTCACTACTATTCCCTATTTAAATTTTTATTATCTATATCAGTGATAGTGGTGAAATATGGGCCATGAAAGAGGTTACCCTTTTCTTGGATGATCCTAAATCAATGGAAGTGCAAAGCAGTTGGGGCAGATATGATACTTCAGTAGTGCTTGGGAAGTATCACTTTTAAGCTGCTAACAACATCCAAATATTGTACAATACTATGGATCAGACACCGTATGAATTGTTTGCTTATAATTATTATCTGATTACACTTATTTTTTTCCTTTATTTCCTATAACACCTCCATAGTTTCTATGACTTCAGAAAATTCTGTCTGTAATTTAGTTTTCTAGTCTCATGCTATTTTCTTTTCACCAAGGGTGGTTAAAAAATGGTTCATGATGACCTGTCAAAATTTTTCATCAAAGTATTTTTTGCAACATGTTGGGTTTTAGACATTAATTGTATATATGTCTGTCTGATACAGGTTGACGATAAGCTTTACATACACTCAGAGTATGTTTCTGTGAATCCATCCATAAACTTCTACAAGAGTATGATCAGCTTGGTGAACCTCAATACACAGTTACACTCAACAGATACTCTCGGGCTTAGCTTATTTGGATGCCATGAATATGGTCCATAGGTAGCAATTCAATTCATTCTGGTTGCACTTTTTGGGCCGCATATATAAGTGGTTCTTATGCTTTAACTTCTACTTATATGTCTATTCTTACAATTTGGAGGGACATCAAAGGTGCAAGCATACTAGTAGATCCAAGTGGCTGTGCTAAGTTTCCAGAATTTGGAATGGTGAAACATGTAAGTTTTCAAGTCAATTTTTATGATCAGGGATAGACAGATAGTAGATGTTGCTTCATTAAAAATAATTTCGGTAGACCAGGAGGATGTGTAGAGGATAACAAGAGAGTAAGGAGTGGAATTTCGAGTGAGGAGGTTTTTCTTTGAGATAGCATGCAAATTTTTCTTGTGTATTTGATTGTAAATTTCTGAAAAAACTTACATTTAAAACAGTGCAAGGTATAAAAAATTCTAATGGTTGGAAACTTGCGGCTGACATATGGATTTTACGATGCACTGTCCTGGAGATGGCTACCTCTAAACCACCTTGGAGCCAGAAGGAAGGGGTGAGCATTGGGTTTTACAATAGATTTTCCTATGACTTGGTAATAGCTATTTTGGGCTGACAATCTGTATTTATTGTTAACTACTACTGCCTCTCTTAGTAATTCACCTCACAACTGCAGCTAGTTGTTGTGCTACTCTATACAAGTATTTCAGTAGAGTCATTATCTCAGTAATTTATGAAGCACCTTCTTCTTTTAATTTGTGTAGTCAATGTACTTTCAACATCATTTCCAATTATTTTAAAGGGTTTATGCCTTTACTTCATCTCTGATTTCAATATCTCATCATGCAAGGAATAGAGTTGTCAAATCCACAGGCCCAAGGAAATATTCTGGGAAGTGGAACTCAAAGTACCTAAATTTCTGAGACCGGCGCACTTTAAAAGATCAGGAGGACCCAATAGTTGTTTTCTTCTTCACAATCAGTGCAAGGTCTTTGTCTTTGCCCAACACATGTAATCCTTTGGATGTGCTGACAAATTCCTTCCTGTAATGCTCTGAATCTTGTTTGTTAACTAAATACAAATTCTAGATAAAGTTAGTATAATTAATGCTACACTGTTCGTAGCCATGCTTCATAGTATTCACAATTTTTTCTTCCGTAGAGACATGTTTCAGTTTGTGGTTTCCAGTGCTGGCATATGCAAAGTTTCCATATGTCAGCCTTAATTGATTTTGGTATTTCTTTCTATCTAATCATTCCCAGCTCATTTTTTTCGAAGATCTTAAATACCAGACATTAGAGGTGTAACTTCACAACATATTTTACAACAACCACTCTAACAAATATAAAGATGTTATAGCCATGTTTCAACAAAAGAAAGAAAAAAAAAGAACAAGGAGAAGCAGTCTCTGGATGCACATGGCATATGATGCCAAGACAAAGGTACATGGAAGCAGTCTTAACAGTAACAAGAAATTTTTACTTGTAGTCTGCACGTAATAGAGTAGTAAGTACTAAGTAATAAACTGGTCTAAAGATCCATTTTCATCTTCACTGATGGTCCCTAGTCCTCTCTTTTACCTCCTAATCATTCAGATTCAACAACTCGTTGCAGCCTATGCCTAAACTAGTTGTGTGCATCCACAAGCATCTGGGAAACCATATTGTATTAAATTGATAGCCTGATTTGCTGTGGCATCAATCCTTTTCATTGCTTCGCTTATTTATTTCTTGATGGTGAGATTGCTTTTTCAGTTAACAGCACAGCAGGTTCTTTGGCACATGTGACCATCGGGGACAAGGAAGACTGTGCAGCTCCGGAGGCCCCAATGCGAGCTGGTTCAGTGTCCTGGTAGCAAGTATTGGCGCTGACCTTGATCTGTAAAATACACCAAAAATAAAATAAATGAGAATAAGAAACAATGGTCTATGCAGTGAGGAATAATACCAGTGTAAGGAAAATGGTCAGATACCTGCAGATTGCCATATGTCTCCTTACCAGCCTTGTCCCTCCATTTGTCTGCAAGAATTATATTTTCTATTACGCTCTTATAAAAGAACTTCACCCGCGGCGTACCAAAATGGTCAATGGGATTGCAAGACATAAGATTATCCAAAAAGAAGATCAACATTAAAAAAAGAAGATGATAATATTAAGGATGGAAGCAGAATTTATGCTATGAAATCCAAATTGAAGATTGGCTCACTATCAAGAAAATTCCGCAGCCAGGGATGGTTTTTTTTATTCTCACTTCGCTAGGTTATTGGGCGTAGCTCATTTACCACTGCTTTGTACCAGTTAATTTTGCTAAACTACGATAAGTCCTTAGTCAAGAAGGCATCACCCTGCCGCCATGGAGGTGGACGGCAGTGGATCGCGAGGTTGCGGTGTTCAGCTCGTGGGATTTCAGTCAGTCCGTGTTTCTCCTTCCAAAAGCTTGTCAACCGGCTGCGATCTACAGTACATCCTCCCTTTCTATCCACTAGGGGTAGTTTTCAGTTGCTGGGAGTGGTTAGGCAATTCTCTTTCCACCTCTCAGAGGACTTTGCTGCCATGGCTTTGTTCTCAGTTCTTGGTGGAGACCCTAGGAGTTTTTATGTTAAGATGGCAAAGGAGCGTCATTTTCGGTTCTTAGTTGCTTCTAAGAAGGTGGCTTTCATGGTGTCCGACAGAAAGTGCATCACCACAGAGTGCTTTGATGTCTACTCCTTTGGTGAGATGGAGGGTCGGACTGGAGGCAAGATCTTCACCATTGGGGGAAGGAAGAGGAGAATCTGTGGACTATTGTATTTATAAAGAAAAAGTGGCTTTCAACAGCCTCTCCCTCCAAGTGTGTTCGCTTCGCTTCTCCGATCATGCATCCTTCCTCAGTCCCCTAGCATCATCCGGCGAACAACTCTATTTCTCTCAGGATTGAAGATTTCCTTTGTTCCACTAATTCCCTATCGGATTGTTCTACTCAAGCCAGGTTCAAACCCTATCTCTATCAGGATCTTGGCTCTATCCCGGTTGAACGGATGTTTGGGTCTCTTAAGCAATCATTTAATTTTTAAATTTCAAATGCACCCATCTTCAGTTCCACTTGAAGGATAGGAGTTTAATACTTGTGTGGAGCATGTCTCCCACTTGACAGCTTCCCAAGACCAGTGAAGATATTCGCTCTGTCAAGGATATCTCCCACCACGTTTCCCGTAGCATGGCTAGGGATTAGAGCCCCATAGCGAGAATCCAACAGGGAGTAGGTTATGTGGGAATTTATTTGCTTCAGGCTGCTTCAGTCCTAGCCATTGAATTCGAGCAAGTCATAATGAGATCCATTGTCGGAACAGCTTTAGACCAGGGCAAATAGAGAAAAACTGTTGGAACTGTCCCGCTAAAAGAAGATGGTTTGGAGAGTAAAGAGCCATTCTAATTCCTCTCAACAACTGTCCCTTGGCAGTAACTCTCGAGAACTTCACCTCTCTAGTGCCTCTTCATCTTTTCCATTGGAGCCGTTCACCTTCCCCATCTTCACCTCTCCGACGATGGCCAACTTCCACATTAACCCTGACCAGTTCATTCATCCACAACTGATTATCGAGGATGGTAGGGAGAATTGTCGGCCTCAGACATATGTCAATCTCTCAGTGTTGCCTAGCCGAGCACATGAGTTTGTGTTAGCAGAAGACATTGATCAGATGTTGCCTCAGCAAGATTATTAAGCTTTTATGCAGCAGGTTCGACACTACCATGAGCATGGCATGCATCTGACAGTTAACCTGGTTTGTGCACACCTCTTTGGCACCGGTCTATTCCACTTGGATTCTATCTACCACAAAGACCTGCTTTTTCAGAACTACCATAGACGGTGTCAATATCCGTTTTATACGTTATGACATGGCCTTGAATAGGAGGGATGAGGATTACAGTCAGTATGGATGGCTTATGTTGCTTGGCTTCCCGCTTAATTACAGAAAGATTGAGCATGTGCAGAAAGCAGTGACCACCTTTGGGAAGCTTATAATCTGGCATAACAACCCTAGACACCTCGATTATGTGCTAGTCAAGTGCCTATATAATGATCCTGAATTGGTTCAATGAGTGGTTTTTAGGCAAGGTTGGAGGAATGGAGCGGGTTGGTCTTGGTCGGTTCCAGTTTACATACTGAATTGGGAGCCACCGGCACAGACTTCCTCCCCTCATGAAAATGTACCCCAAGAAGAAACCTTCATCCAGTTGCACCTTCGGAAGAAAGGCACCAAATTGATAATCTTCTTAATCAACATGTGCCTCATCTCAATTTCCAACAACAAAATTTAGTTCCTGATCCTCATTGGGATGCTCCGGTCAACCAAATGCAACTACAGCAAGAGCAAAGCTGGCATCTGGCAACCCTGGCCCAATCAGCAGCAGGATCAGGATCAACAGCAAGTGCAGCAGCAAGAACAGCAAGGTAGGGAGGAAGAGGTTGAAGTGCAGCTCTAACAGAATGAGGAACCTGCTCAGCTGGAGTTTGTCCAAGAAAACTAGTCGAAAATCCAACCCAAACTATTTATATCAAGTGCCCTGTCGTCCATTCTCAAAGCTGCATTCCCACAAGCTGGTTAAGTGCTTGATGGATGCAGTGCAGTGCTTCAACTTCCAAGACCAGTTCTCTCAGCTTCAAACATTTCACAAAAGAAAACTGATCCATAGACATGTAGCTCCAAGTTCACAATCACTTTCAACCAAGGTCCACAATCAAAGAGTAAATCCTTTATTCGCCCTCAAAAATTTATCCAATCCCTTATTCGCCTACAAAATTTTTCAATTCCCTTATTCGTCCTCATTCTTAATTTTTTCTTCTTTAATTCGCCCTAATTACTATATAATAATAGTTTTTTTTACACATCTAAGTTGAAAAAGACCAAAATAGTTTTAACTATGGGAAGTAAAATTTGATATTCTTAAACATGTATGTAACTACATCAAACATAACAAAAAAATGACTTCAAAAATATGAAAAAAATAATAGCAGTTAGAGCAAATTAAGAAAGAAAAATTAAGAATGAGGGTGAATAAGAGAATTGAAAAATTCTGTAGGCGAATAAGGGATTAGATAAATTTTCGAGGGCGAATAAGGAATTCATTCACAATCAAATTGTCCCTAGTTAACAGAATTATCTGAGCTAACTTTGGGGGTTCTTCCAGTGTCAGAAGAGGACTTCCTGAAAACGAATAATTCATTATCTAAATTTTACTCCAAGAAGGTTAAGAACTACAAGGGAAAATCCTTGGCTCTGGTCAACACTTGCATCCGAAAAAGAGAAATGGGTCAGATAAAATCTTTGATTGGATTAGACAGGATAGACCCCAGTTAACGAAGAAGGTTTGAGAAGGGGTCCTAGGATTAAAGATCTATTGCAAGGTATGAGATCTCAGAGATTTCAAAAGGTAACACATCTCTCTCTGTGATTTCAACTCCTCCTGCTCTTGTAAAAGAGTCTCTCCCTTCATTGCCTTCCCGAGCCCAGTGAAATTTTTTGATCTTGAGTACTACCCTTTGCTTATCCTGAAATTCCTATCTCTTAGATTCAAGACGTGGCCAGGACAGGTGTAGCATTCCTCCTAAGGAGGTGCTGGAGGAGGTACTGCTTCATCCAAGAAGAGAATAGCAGTGTTCTTGAAGTAGTTCACTGGTCATCTTCCAGTTGTCCAATGGATCTCAACAAATATAGCGTTTGCTAAGGGAAGGGGAATGGGTCAGGAGGCTTGGCTGTCAAGTATGGTGCATTTTAGTTGTGTTCGCTGCTTCTGTTGTCGGGAGTGCGTCTTTGAGCTGTAATTATGTGGTTTGCTTATATCCTTGCTACTATGAACTTTTGATTAGCAATGCCAGAAACTCTGTTTGGTATTCGGTTCAGAGGTTCTTTTCAGCCTCCTTAATGACCTGTGTGACTATATTTTATTCTATCTCATTTAAGCAAGTGTTGGTTCTATTTAAGGTGTTTTCGTTGCTGACTCTCACAACTATAAAACGAGCCTACGGTGTCACTCAAAAAATTATAACGATGTCGACCCAACGTAATAGCCGACATTAACAAGTCCCGATGCCCCCCCCCCAACGTTACAATCGGACGCAAGTGACATCATCCTACAAAATGACTAATTGCTAACATTATTTAATAGTGTCGGTCGCAGAAGACGTCACATGCAACCAATACTACAGAACACAACACTGGTGTCGGTCATTGTTTACTTCATCCACATCCGACACTAGAAAGAAATTCTATATTGTCGGACAAAAGTGATCTAACAAAAAACCAACACTGATAATAAACATATCAGTGTCGGTCGTGCTGAAATCAAGCATAACCAAAACTAGTATCTTTTAGCTGTATCGATTTTTGGTGCCGTAGGTCAAACGACACTGCTATCACATTTATTGTGTCGTTTGTGATGATCTCAATATGTCTGACACTGTTAGTTTGTGTATAAATACTCGTTCCTTTCCTTCCGTCGGGGCACTCTGTTCGATTTTGTTTTGGACAGTGTGCCTGTACAGCGGTCGAGAAATTTTGAATACAAGGGGAGACGGTTTTGATTCTGTTTTTAATCAAAGAATAATTCTCCAGGAGGTAAATCCATGTCATCTTTAGAAGCTTTATGGCCTTATGATGTGGTTTTACTATAGGTTTAGGGCGGGATATTGTGAGAGGAGTTTGAAGTAAACCTAGCGTGTACAGGTGTAGATTTAGGGTGGGATTTTGTAGATCCCAACTAATTTTGTTGACCTCTTTGCTTTATATTGATTTGTCTAAGGGTATTACTACATAGTTAATTAGCTAGATCTTTAGTTTACATATATAATAAGACCTACACTAGGTGGGGGTGGGGGCAGGGGAGAGTAAAAAAAAATAATTGTATATCTAGTTTTATATCATCCATATAATTTTTTCTCTCTTTATTTCTTTTTCTATTAGTGATTTGTGAAGATGGAGGACATATCTTGGATGTACAATGGCGCTGGAGGAAATGTACATATGAAAAAAATAGATTATGGTGTCCATGTAAGAAGTGCAAGGATGATGTAATGTTTGACACGCTTGAAATAATCCATGAGCACTTCTTGGAAAATGGTTTCATTGAGAATTACTCAATATGGACCAAGCATAGAGAGACACAAGCGAATACACCAAGCAGTGGAACAAGAAGTTCGGATTGGATACAACAAAGAGAGGGTAAGAGATGAAGGCAACATCGAAGAGGCAAGGTCAGAAGGAAACAACACAGAACAGAGGGAAGAAAGAAACAACGATGATTCTGATGTGGTTCATGAAAGTCACGATATTGAATGCTTCGATGTCAAGGAAGTATTGCGCTACATTGGGCATGAGGAAATAGTGAAGAACAAAACGAGAGGCTTAGATAACTTACAGATTTTGGAGAAGGCTTCGAAAGACCTTCTATACGCTGAATCAAACGGGTGTGATAAAGAATGCATGATATTGCAAACGATGCTTGATCTTCTCACATTAAAGGCCAAGAATGGGTGGTCAAACACCAGCTTAAATAAATTGCTAGAGCTCTTAGCCAAATTATTACCAAAACCGAACAATTTGCCAACTAGCGCGTACCTTGCAAAAAAATTGTTGTCACTATTGACACTGGGTATACAAAAAATACATGCTTGTCCGAACCACCGCATATTGTACCGCAAAGAGTACGCAAACTATGTGAGATGTCAAATGTGCAAGCCAGTCGGTACAAAAGGAATGATCAAAGTGATGATTCAGGTTCTGTAGATCAGCAAAAAAGAAAGAAAGAGAGGAAGATGAAGAAAAACATTGGTAGTAGTCTGGATAACCAAGAGGTTGATGAAAGAAAAGTTTCAGCACTTGTGATGTGGTACCTGCCAGTAATAGATCGATTGAAGCGACTATTCTCCAACTCTAGAGATGCTGAACTCATGATCTGGCATGCGGTCTCTGATGGGGGCAAAACGGATGGAAAGCTTCGGCACCCGATGAATGCTCGACAATGAAAAACCTTTGACATTAACCATTCTGAATTTGCCAGAGATCCAAGAAACTTAAAGCTAGACTTAAGTACTGATGAAATGAATTTCTTTGGTGAGATGACAAACCCACATAGTACTTGGCCAGTGATTCTAAGCCAATACAATATACCTTCATGGCTGTGTCACAAGAGGAAGTATCTTATGTTAGCTATCTTTATTTCTGGTCCTCAACAAGCTGGCAATGATATAGATACCTTTTTAGAACCTTTAATGGAGGATATGAAAAATTATGGGAAGATGGGGGTCAGTGTTTGGGATGCTTACAAACAAGAGAGCTTCACACTGTATGCCATGATTTTGTTACCATCAATAACAATCCTGCACGCTTGACACTAACTGGATAGGTTAAAGTGAAGACAAGATGTGTGGTATGTCTGGACCAAACATCATCAATGTACCTTTCTTTCTCATGTAAGTTGGTGTACATGCGGCATTGACGATTCTTACCAAAAAAGCACAAGTATCATGCAATGAAGGATCAGTTTGATGGTACACAGGAGAAAGATTTGGCACTCATCAATCGTGATGGTAAATTTGTGTTTGAATTGGTCAGAAATATCCATACCATCTTCGATAAAGCAGTGAAAGGAAAAAAGGAAGAAAATGATAAGGCTTCAAGAGATGTTCTACTTAAAAAACAAATGATATTTTATTGATATTTATCGTACTGGAAAGAGTTGGAGATTGGCCATGCCATAGATACTATGCATGTTGCAAATGGTGTTTTTGAAAGCACAATTGGTACCTTATTGGATATCTCAGGCAAGACAATGGATGGACTTAGAGCACGTAGGGACATAGAAACAATGGGAATAAGGCCAAAACTTTATCCTCAGATAAGACCAAATGGAAAGTATTACCTTCCACCGGCTAGCTTTACCCTCACACTTGAGGAGAAAAAATCAATATGCAAGTGTCCCCACTGGTTTCTCATCAAACGTAAAAAATCTTGTTTCAATGTTTGAGCTAAATATGAGTGGGTACAACACTCATGATTGTCATACCATGCTCACCCTATTACTCGCTATTGCAATCAGGGTTGTCAAACAACCATACATAAAGATGGCTGCACCGCAAGGTGAAGAGCATGCAGATGCTCATCAACAACGTCCAGATCTTGCTTCTCTCGCCGTATCATGATATTTCTAGTCTTCTAGCCTACATCTTGTATTTGATATCTGCGTTTCCTTTCGGGCACGGGCCGAGGCAGACGAGTGACAGGCACCGGCCTCTGAGGACATCGCCGCCATTGAATAAGAGGTAGATGCGGCCCTTGCCGTTCCAGGCTCTGTCAAGCTTCTTGAAGACAGTTCTCGGCTCCGTCAAATCTCTTGAATAAAATTTGAACAAAGTTCTAAGTTCTGTCCACTCTCTTGAGGACTAGACAACATCCTGCTATGGAACCTTCGCATAGAGATTACAGGACACCAAACATGAGAATGAGTCCTAAACTCACCGCCATAAACCCTAATCCATAAACACTAATAACTTGATCCGACAACCTGCTTCAAATGAGAATAACAGATCTGGTAAACAAATGATGTTGCAAATAGATTTGACAAACGAAATAAAGATCTTGTGTATGCTCACCAGGCTACCCATGCACGACTGCGCATCATAAGTAACAAACGAAGAAGGACCATATGTGTGGCATGAGGGGAGGAGGCTACATGTAACATCGCAGTTTTTCTCAAATAAATCGAAGTCTCAGTGTCCCGAAAATTATTCCCGATTACTCTAAAATTTTCTTCTAATTTTTCGGACGCCAGAATAATTAGGCCCGCAGATTTTTATTTGGGCTGAGATTAATTTTGGGCTCTAATCCCTATCTAATCCCTCCTATAAATATCCCCTCTCATCCGTATCCTTTCTCTCACCTCCCCTTTCCCCTCCCCATTCTCCAGAAAAATTAGAAACCATCTCCTTCTGCACTGCCTCGGTCGGATCGCCCTGCATCGCCGCCTGCGCGCGACCTCTGCGCCACCTCGATCTCCAGTTCTACATTGACTCCGTTGACTCCACGTCGCCTGAGCCGTAGCCGAGTTGCCGTCGCCTGCTTCCGCCTCCACGTCGTCTACCGTGCGTCGTCGACGCCGTCTCCGCGTGACTGCTCTGTCTTCGGTTTCGCCAGCCGTGTCGCGCCGTCATCGCCATGTTCCCCGCAGCGCGTGACGCCGTCCCCGTCCGCGCGTCAACGGTCCCATTGCCCGACACCGCACCTTTCCGTGCGTCCTCTGACGCCGTCACTGCTCGTCGGTTCCCGTCGCGCCGCTGGGTCCCGCACCTGTCGCCGTCTCCGTCTCATCACGCGCTGCGTCGAACCCGTCGCCGATTTTTCCACGCCATTCTGACCGAGTTCCAGTACCAGTCTCTGGTCTTCGGTACTCTGCTCCAGTCAGATCTCCGATTTTTCCAGTGCGCCGACTCCACTGCTCCGGATTCCATCTCCGATTTTTCCAGATCTCAGGTGAGAATAATTTTCCTCTCTCAAATTACTTTTTCCTCTCCGATGGATTGTTGAATTAATTGCTAATCAATTTGTGATTAATTGTTTTGCGGCTAATCTAGTTCTTTGTGGTCTAGATCTTCTAGGATTTTTTAGGAACTCCGTTTCATATCAGATGTTTCCCAAAATTGTTCCGTTAATTTGTCTCATCGCGATTGTCGTGTAGAATTTTTCGAGAAATGTTTTGCGCATATTTAGCCTAGTAGCTTCAATTTAGACTTATTTCCGGATTTAATTGTCGCGTACCTAGTGCCTGACCCTTGTTCGTGCTGTGTTTAGCTGGTGATTCAAAGGAAGAGTTCCGTGAGCCCACTTAGTTCGACGACCCGGATCCCAACTACGATCCCGAGCTGCCAGGCAAGCCGCGTTCTTTGATCACTTTTGTACCCATATTTTAAACTACATGTTTTGTTTGTAACTCTAATTTGCATGTCAACTGTTTTAAAATATGCTAGCAACATTTCTAAACCATGCCGATTTATTGTTCCACAAATATGAGCCCTAAGATTGCTTTAGAATAATTATTTTATTTTTATGCTTAGCCATGCTTAGTCGCATTTATTTTTATCTCAAACCTATCACTATAAACTGGAATTTGTGTTAAATAATTTTGAACTGTGATTCAAATGTGTGAGTTTTGTAAATAACTATACATAACTATTTAGCGAGGCAGTATAGAGTATGAGGAGCTGAGAGACTTTTGGTAAGTCCCTGTGGGCGTACCTGTTGCGGGTACAACGGGAAGATCCGAGCTAGGATCTTTCCGTGAGACTTGTTGGTTGTTGACGTTAACGTTGGAGAGAGTGCCTGCCTCGGCAATTTAAGACCGAGTCCTTCGAGCCTTGTACGCTCAGTTGACAATCATTCACACCACGTTACCCTGTATGGGAAGTGGCTTGATTTTGAAGCTTGTCGAGACTGGTTGTTTACCTGTGAGTTGGCGGTGTTGTGTTAGTGTGGTGTAGAGCTATGACTCCCTATATGAGATCGAGATACCCCACCTGATCAGTGGTAGGCTCTTCACAGCTCTAGGACCTGATTGCGTAGGCATTTGGGATTCCTATCCTGCAGGACGGATGACGCCAGTTAAAGCTTGTGGACGGGTCTTGTGTGTTCATCTGGACTACGACGGTAATTCCCGATGACACTTCTCGTGGCTCCAGGTGTATAACCTCTGCATAGTTATAGTCAATGCGCATTGTCACGTCCTTTTAGAAGGACACCCCCTGAATTGTGCTCCTCGTTGAGTAGTTTTGTTTTTCTTCCTCTTCTATTTCAAAATGTTTTGAACTTCGACCTTTGAGTTGTGGCCGGGTGTGGAGATTACTCTAGCATTTAAAATGAAGCCCCGTCTGAGATAACAGAGATCTCTGCGGAGCAAGATAATAAAATTTGACAGTTTTAAAATAAAGCTTTCTTACATCTTTAAAATATAATAAAATATTTTAAACTTGCATTTAGCACTTGAGCCATGCCTTTTTTCTTAAAACCATTTGCATGCATTCATTGTTGATAGGTAGTACGTGGTTTGCTGAGTATTCGTACTTACGGTTTCTATTTTGTTGTTTTCAAAAGATACTCTTAGTTTCGACTTTGACTACGTCTCCGATGAACCGTGTAGTCCGCTCCTGCGCTCAAGCTAGCCTGTGTGGAGGAGGTTCGCTACCGCTGTCATGATGATGCTTTCGTTGCTGCTCTTGTTGGATTCTCGATAGTGATCTATTTGCTCTGAGATGTTTTCGGTCTACGTGTCGATGGACCCCTTTGGAGGATTTTATTCTAATAATTTGCTTTGACTTGGTATTTTCTATTCTCGTTTCTTGTTTAATACTTCTGTTATAATTTTTTGATTGATCGTTTGTGATGTCATGCTTGCCAACCTTCTGGGATTGGCAAAGTCACGAAAGATCGGGATTTATCGAAAGGTAAGGAAAAACCCGATCGTTACAGGTGGTATCAGAGCTATACTTGACTGTAGGAGTGAAACCGTAAAACTGAAAGTAACTAAGGAATGTTTTTAGATTTCTAAATCTGCTATCAAACCTTCATCGTGAAAGTTGTTTTTGTTAAATCTCATCGTTCTCTTGATAGAAGTCTTGTTTGCTTGGAATTGTGCTTGTTTAGTTATTCTTGTTCTGATCTGCTGATCTTCTGTCTTTTTCAGTAATTCTTGTTTCTGCTAATGTTATCTTTCTAATCAGAATTGTTTTCTTGCAACAGATGGCTTCGAGGAGGTCTGGACATCTTCAGGCTTATTTTGAGAAGACCGCTCTGGAGGACCCTAAGGTACCGCCACCCGCTGGGCGTGGTTGTGGTGCTGCCCTCAGAGGTCGTGGTTGCGGTGCTAGAGGCCGTGTACCAGTGCCACCTGCGGCTGACGCACCTGGTGTTGGTCGAAGGCGTGGCCGTGGGCATGGCTGTGCTGGGGCACCAGGTCCTTGGGCTAGAGGGCGTGGCAGAGGAGCTGCCATAGACCTTGGAGTTGAACTTGCTGGTGTTGCCGCGCTTGGTGAAGAGCTTCCAGCTGCTCCGAACCTGACGGAGGTGATGGCCCGACAGACGCTTCTGCTTGAGCGGATCGTCGAGCAGTCATAGTAGCAGCCTTGTGGCGTGCTCTTGCTCCTGACGTAGCACAGTACCACTAGCCAGCCAGTTCTCGCATGGCTATGTTCCTGAGCATGCGGCCACCCACTTTCGACCGTGCAGTTGATCCTCTGGATGCTGACGATTGACTCAAAAATATTGAGAAGAAGCTTGATCTAATTCAATGTGATGATCAGGAAGCTGTTCGCTTGGCGACTCATTAGTTGACAGATGCAGCTGGTGCTTGGTGGGACACCCTTTGCGTCACTTTTGACGACCCAGAACAGTTCACTTGGGAAGACTTCGTCACTGCTTTTCGTGGTTTTCACATCTCTAAGGGAGCCATAGAGGCGAAGGCGGAGGAGTTTATAACCTTCGTCAGAGAGGTATGTCTGTCACTGAGTACGCTCACCGTTTTACCCAGCTCAGCGGCTTTGCACCTGAGGAGCTTTCGACCGAGCGCCACAAGATGTACTGTTTCCGGAAGGGCCTACGTCTTGAGATGCTCCCGTACCTGGATGGTGGTATTCAGAGGAACCTTCATGAGCTTATTGACAGATGCCTGGCTTTGGAGATGTCACTTCAGAAGCTCGATCAGTCCAGAGATGCTAAGAGGAGGGCACTTGGTCAGGGAACCAGTTGAGAGGCTTCTCTCCGTCAGCGCTTCAATGGTTCGTTCCAGCAAGGATTTAGACAGCCCACCTTCGCTCGATCCACTGCTCCTGTTCCAGCCTCAGTTCATCGACAGAGTTCGTAGAGTCAGGGAGGTGCCTTTCAGCAGCAACAGTCCGCCTTCCTTCTGACAACAAGTCAGCCCTCGGTTCACTGTTTTGAGTGTGGCCAGGTGGGTCACAAGGCATTTCAGTGCCCGAGACGCCAGCAGCTGGGACTTAGGGGAGGTGGTGTGCAGTTTGCCACTCTCGCTAGGCCACCGCACCAGTCTCGAGGTCGAGGGGTGCGTTCAGCGAGCCGTGGCGCTGCTCAACCAAGCGTCACGCGCTGCCGCTTGAACCACATCTCTGTTGAGGAGGCTCAGGAGGCACCTGACATCGTCGTTGGTGAGTTCTTGGTTCACTCTCACTTAGCGACGGTTTTGTTTGATTCAGAGGCTACTTACTCGTTTGTGTCATCGGCATTTACGACTACACGTAGTCTCCTTACCTCACTCTTAGCTATACCTACACTTACGACTTCACCACTTGGAGTCTATAAAAGTCGTGTTGAGTGTAGAGTGTTCGGATCTTGATTGAGGGTGTGGTCTTCCTAGCTGATTTCATCGTCCTTCCCTCGCGTGACATTGATGTCATATTGGGGATGAATTGGCTGGCGAGGCATAAGAGAGTCATCACTTGTGCTGAGAGGGTGGTGTCGTTGGTTAATCACCATGGCGTTCGAGTGGTGTGTGCCCTTAGAGCGTCTAGAGTTCCACCTTCAGTTTGCATGCAGGAGTTGTCTTTGGGGCAGATTCTAGTTGTTCATGAGTTTCTAGAGGTGTTTCCAGATGAGTTGCCAGGACATCCTCCAGATCGAGATGTTGAGTTCGTGATCGATCTGCTCCCTGGTACCGTGCCGATTGCCCAGCGGCCGTACTGGATGTCTTCGGATGAGCTTGCTTTGCTTAAGGAGACATGGATGAGCTCTTGAGTAAAGGGTTTATTCGGCCGAGTGCATCGCCATGGGGAGCTCCAATGCTTTTTGTGAGGAAAAAGGATGGGTCAATGCGCATATGCGTTGACTATCATTCTTTGAATGAGGTGATGATAAAGAACAAGTACCCTTTGTCGAGGATCGACGATTTGTTTGATCAGTTGAAGAGTGTGAAGTTCTTTTCCTCGATTAATTTGAGATCAGGGTATCACCAGAGGAACATTTGCCCTTCTGACATTTCGAAGACTTCGTTCGTGACGAGGTATGGGTCTTATGAGTTCCTGGTCGGTTTTTTTGACTCACTAATGCCCCTGTCTACTTTATGAACATGATGAACAAGGTGTTCATGGCTGATTTGGATAAGTTCGTGGTAGTTTTCATTGATGATATCCTCGTCTACTCCAAGTCAGTGGAAGAGCATGAGCAACATCTGAGAGTTGTGCTTGGGAGGTTGAAGTCTCATCAGCTGTATGCCAAGTTCAGCAAGTGTAAGTTTTGGCTTGAGAAAGTTGCTTTTCTGGATCATGTTATCATAGCTGAGGGAGTTACCATTGATCCCGAGAAGGTCAAGGCTGTTATAGAGTGGGAGTCTCCGAGGTTAGTCTCTGAGGTGAGGAGTTTTCTTGGATTGACAGGTTACTATCGCCGATTCATTGAGAACTTCTCCAGGATTGCTAAGCCTATGATCGAGTTGACTCAGTTGGGGGTGCCGTTTGTTTGGTCAGGTGCTTGTGAGAGGAGTTTTTTGGAGCTGAAGATAAGGTTGACCTTGCCGGATATTCACCAGGATTTCCAAGTCTTCTGTGATGCTTCTCGTCAGAGTTCGGGTTGTGTGCTGATGCAGAATAAGAAGGTGGTGTGCTATACTTCGAGGCAGTTGAAGAAGCATAAGTTGAACTATCTGACGCATGATCTAGAATTGGCAGCTGTTTTTCATGCTTTAAAGATTTGGAGGAACTATCTGATCAGCAACAGATGTGCGATCTTCATCGACCACAAGAGTCTCAAGTATATCTTCACCTAGGTAGAGCTGAACATGAGGTAGAGGAGGTGGCTTGAGTTGATTAAGGATTACGATCTTAGTATCAACTATCACCCGAGTAAAACCAATGTGGTAGCTAATGCTTTGAGTCGTAAGGCTTATTGTTCTTCTTTGACGTTTGTGTAGTCAGAGATTCTTGCAGATCTGACCAGTTTGGAAGTTGAGATTGTTCCTCAGGGTTTCTTGCATGAACTCTGGTTGCAGCCGTTGTTGATTGAGGAGATCAAGTCAGCTCAGAAGCATGATAGAGAGATTCAGTCGATCTGGAAGAAGATGAGGAGAGACAAAGCACCTAGTTTTCGTGTGGATCAGCAGAGGGCTTTGTGGTTTGAGGACCATATATGTGTTTTGAGAGTGCCAGTGTTGCGAGATGCTATTCTAAGAGAGGCTCGTGATTCGAGGTTTTCTATCCATTCAGGCTGCACCAGGATATTCTAGGATCTGAGAACTTGTTTCTGGTGGGTTAACATGAAGGCAAACATTGCTAAGTATGTTGCCTTGTGTGATGTTTGTCGGCGAGTTAAGGCTGAGCACCAGAGACCGGCTGGATTGCAGAAGCCGTTGTCGATCCCTTCTTGAAAGTGGGATGACATCAGTATGGATTTGATCACAGGTTTGCCGTTGACGTTTTGCCATCATAATGCTATCTTGGTGGTGGTGAATCGATTGACGAAGACTGCTCATTTCATCTTTGTGAACGAGAGATACTCAGTTGATTAGTTGGTCAAGTTACACATTGATCAGATCGTGAGGTTGCATGGTGCACCGAGGAGCATTTTGTCTGATCGCGGACCTCAATTTTCCGCAAGATTCTGGAGGAGCTTGCATGAGGCTATGGGTATACACCTGGTGTACGGTTCAGCTTATCATCCTCAGACAGATGGTTAGACAGAGCATGTGAACCAGATTCTGAAGGATTTGTTGAGGGCTTATGTGATCACCTTTGGGCAGAGCTGGGAGGACAGTCTTTCTTTTGCGGAGTTCTCTTATAACAACAGCTTTCAGCCTAGTTTGGAGATGTCACCTTTTGAGGCGTTGTATGGTAGGAGGTGTCGTACTCCACTGATGTGGTCAAAGGTTGGTGAGAGGTCTTTCTTCGGTCCTGATTCCATCAAAGGTGCAGAAGAGAAGGTTGAAAAGATCAGAGAGCATCTCTGGGTTGCTCGGAGCCGTCAGAAGAGTTATGCGGATAAGACGAGGAGGCCCCTTTCTTTCGAGGTTGATGATTGAGTGTATCTCAAGGTGTCATCTCTCCGTGGCACGCGTCGCTTCCATGTCCGAGGGAAGTTAGCTCCGAGGTTTGTTAGTCCTTTCCGAATTCTCAGAAAGATCGGTGAGCTTGCTTATAGGTTGGACTAGCCATCCGAGCTAGCAGGTGTGCATCTGGTGTTTCACGTCTCTCACTTAAAGAAGTGTCTTTGGGTGCCAGAGAAGCAAGTTGTCCCATATGCTTTAGATATTCAGGACACGCTCGAGTATCTGGAGTACTCGCTGAAGATTCTTTATGAGGCATTCAAGGAAATGAAGAGGTCCAAGATCAAGTTTCTCAAAGTCCAGTGGAGCAACCACATCGAGCGAGAGGCTACCTAGGAGAAGGAAGAGAATCTGAGAAAAGAGTTTCCTTATCTGTTTGAGTCCGCTTCTTGATTTCGAGGACGAGATCCTGTAAAGGGGGAGTCTGTAACATCTCAGTTTTTCTCAAATTAATCGAAGTGTCAGTGTCTCAAAAATTATTCCTGATTACTCCAAAAAAAATTTCTACTTTTTTGGACGCCGAAATAATTAGGCCCGCGGATTTTTATTTGGGCTGAGATTAATTTTGGGCTCTAATCCCTATCTAATCCCTCCTATAAATACCTACTCTCATCCTTATCCTTTCCCTCACCTCCCCTTTCCCCCCTCCATTCTCCAAAAAAATCAGAAACCATCTCCTTCTGCGATGCCTCGGTCGGATCGCCTTGCATCGCCGCCTGCGCACGACCTTTGCGCCACCTCGATCTCCGGTTCTGCATCGACTCCGTTGACTCCGCGTCGCCTGAGCCATAGCCGAGTTGTTGTCGCCTTCTTCTGCCTCCACGTCATCTACCGCGTGTCGCTGACGTCGTCTCCGTGTGACTGCTCAGTCTTCGGTTCCGCCAGCCGCGTCGCGCCGTCATCGCCACATTCCCGAAGCCCGACACCGCACCTTTCCGCGCATCGTCCGACGCCGTCTCTGCTCGCTGGGTCTCGCACCTGTCGCCGTCTCCGTCTCGTCACGCGTCTCACTGACCCTGTCGCCGATTTTTCCGCGCTGTTCTGACCGAGTTCCAGTACCAGCTCTAGTCTCTGATACTTTGCTCCAGTCAGATCTCCGATTTTTCCACTGCGTCAACTCCACTGCTCCGGATTTCGTCACTGATTTTTCCAGATCTCTGGTGAGAATAATTTCCCTCTCTCAAATTACTTTTTCCTCTCCGATGGATTGTTGAATTAATTGCTAATTAATTTACGATTAATTGTTTTGCGGTTAATCTAGTTCCTTGTGGTCTAGATCTTCTAGGATTTTGGGGGAACTCCGTTTGATCTCAGATGTTTTCCAAAATTGTGACGTTAATTTGTCTCGTCGCGATTGTCGTGTAGATTTTTTTGGGAAACGTTTTGCGCATGTTTAACCTTGTAGCTTCAATTTAGATTTAATTTTCGGATTTAATTGTCGCGTACCTAGTGCCTGACCCTGTTCGTGCTGTGTTTAGCTGGTGATCCAGAGGAGTTCCGTGAGCCCGCTTAGTTCGATGATCCGGATCGCGACTACAATCCCGAGCTGCCAGGCAAGCCGCGTTCTTTGATCACTTTTGTACCCATATTTTAAACTGCATATTTTGTTTGTAACCCTAATTTGCATGCCAACTGTTTTAAAATATGCTAGCAAGATTCTTAAGCCGTGCCTATTTCTTGTTCCACAAATATGAGCCCTAAGATTGCTTTAAAATAATTATTTTATTTTTATACTTAGCCATGCTTAGTCGTATTTATTTTTATCTCACACCTATCATTATAAAAATAGTATTTGTGTTAAATGATTTTGAACTGTGATTCAAATGTGTGAGTTTTGCAAATAACTATACATAACTATTTAGTGGGGGCAGGATGCAGTATGCGGAGCTGAGGGACTTTCCGTGAGACTTGTTGGGTGTTGATGTTGAGGTTAGAGAGAGAGCCTGCCCCGGCAATTAAGGACCGAGTCATTCGAGCTTTGTACGCTCAGTTGACAACCATGCACACCACATTACCCTGTATAGGTAGTGGCTTGATCTTGAAGCTTGTCGAGACTGATTGTTTACCCGTAGGTTGGTGGTGTTGTGTTAGTATGGTGTAGATTGCGTAGGCATTTGGGATTTCTATCCTGCAGGACGGATATTGCCAGTTAAAGCTTGTGGAGGGGTCTTGTGCGTTTGTCTGGACTACAACAGTAGTTTTCGATGACACTTCTCGTGGGTCCAAGTGCATAACCTCTGCAGAGTTATAGTCAATGCGCATTGCCACGTCCTTTTAGAAGGACACCCCCTGAGTTGTGCTCCTCGTTGAGTAGTTTTATTTTTCTTCCTCCTCTTCTATTTTAAAATGTTTTGAACTCCGACCTTTGAGCTGTGACCGGGTGTGAAGATTACACCGGCATTTAAAATGAACCCTCATCCGAGATAACAGAGATCTCTGCAGAGCAAGATAATAAAATTTGATAGTTTTAAAATAAAGCTTTCTTATATCTTTAAAATATAATAAAATGTTTTAAACTTGAAAGCCATGCTTTTATCCTTGAAACTATTTGCATGCATTCATTGTTGATAGGTAGTACGCGGTTTGCTGAGTATTCGTACTCACGGCTTTCTAATTTGTTGTTTTCAGAGTATACTCCCAGTTTTGACATCAACTACGTCTCCGACGAACCGTGAAGTCTGCTCCTGAGCTCAAGCTAGCATGTGTGGAGGAGGTTCGCTATCGCTATCATGATGATGCTTTCGTTGCTGCTCTTGTTAGATTCTCGATAGTGATCTATCTGCTTTGAGATGTTTCCGGTCTGCGTGCCGATGGACCCCTTTGGAGGATTTTATTCTAATAATTTGCTTTGACTTGGTATTTTCTATTCTCGTTTCTTGTTTAATACTTCTGTTATGGTTTTTTGATTGATCGCTTGTGATGTCGTGCTTGCCAACCTCCTCGGATTGGCAAGGTCAAGGAAGATTGAGACTTATCGAAAGGTAAGGAAAAACCTGGTCGTTACACTATAGAGCGGCGGTGGTTCGGGTGAGGAGGAGGGGCAGCATGCGGTGGCGGTGTGCTGATGGGTGAGAAGCAAGGGGGAGGATACATATATATAGGCGAGAATGACTAGGGTTTAGTTAGTAGTGTCCGTCAGGATTGATGACACCATAGACCGACCTTTTTATAAACAATAATGTTGGGTAGGAATGACGTCAGGGACAAACATTATTGCTAATGGTTTATAATGTCGGCCAATGGTGACGTTATCCACGACCGACATTATAGTAGTGCTGCTAAGTATTTACTGTAAAGTATTTGAAATTTGAAAATTTCAAAAAAGTAAGATTGTACCGTTTAGCAGTGTCATATGAGGAGTGTTGCACAATTTGACCGACACTGTAGAATCTTATGACCCGACATTGAAAGGCCTTTTTGTAGTAGTGTCTAACTTGTGGCCTCAGTCTTTGTTCTTTTCTTTCTGATGGTTCTCCCAATTGATACACCAAACAGAAACTGGAATGTTCTCAATTGGAATATTAGGGGTCTTAACGATGACAGTAAGCAGGTTAGAGCTAAAATAGAGGAAAGTGTTGCTCTGTCTTTTTCTTGCTGGAAACTAATCTTCCTCTAGTGGACGTTACTTTAATGAAAAAATTGCCGCGAAGATGTTTAACAAATTTGCCTTCTCTCCCTCTAATGGATCCTCAGGAGGTATTCTGGTGGGATGGAATAATTCAGTTTTCCAAGGTATCGTGGTTAACTCCTCCATCTTGCAAATAACTACAAAATGCAAAGAACTGGAAATTGACAACAGTTTATGCCCCTTGTAGCGGGTAAAGAAGGGATGAATTTGTCAACTGGTTGCATCAGCTTGACTTTTGCACATAATCTGATCTTTGGCTATTAGTAGGGGATTTCAATTTCTACAAATCTTTGGAAGACAGGAATAGATCAGGTGGAACTTTCATGCCATAAATTTTTCTAATAGCATTATTAGCAACCTGGGTTTAACAAAGATCTTGTAAAAGGGAGGAGTTTGACTTGGAGTAACATGCAGGAAGTTCCCTTGTTAGAACAGTTGCAGAGGTGCATTTTCTCTCTGGCTTGGATGACTGCCTTCCCTAACATCCTGCTAATTTGTTTGGCCAGACCAACCTGAGACCACATACCTTGTATGGTTCAGATTGCTACCAACATACCCAAAGTTCAAATCTTAAGGTTTGAAAACCACTAGTTGCAACAACCTGGGTTCATGGAGATAGTGTCCAATATACTGGAGATAGAGATACATTGTTAGATGGGCCAAACTGGGAGATGAACCTAAAAAGTTTTCCATGCTGCAGCCACTGAAAGGTACCGGTTAAACAGCATCACCTACCTTCAGGATGCTCATGGGAGAGATGTGGTCAAACACAATGAAAAGGCAGCCCTGCTTTCGGAAGCCTTCAAAGAGATAATGGGTATATGTGATCAACCTCAAATGCTTTTCTGTGTAGAAGAACTAATACACCAATCTTTGGATCTATCTCAGCTGGATGAGCTGTATTCTTCAGAAGAAATAGATTTGATCATGAAGGAGATGCCTAATGATAACGCCAAGGGCCATGGGTTTAACTTGGATTTCTTGAAAAAATGTTGACTAATTGGTTTACGTCACCCTCTCAACTTATACCACTAGATCTTTTAAACCCGTAAACTAACAAAACTACACAAATAATATCCTAAATTGGTTTTAGAGGCCATCGATGCCGCAGAGCTAGCATAATAGAAGGGATGTGAGCGTAATATGCCGGTGGTACAGGGCTACATATAGGCGGGGGCTAGTTAACGCCAGCTGAGCGGCTTGTATGGTGCGAATCGGACACGACTTCTCTTGCAGTCTTATAGGAATAAGGACTAATGAGAATTCACCACAATTCTAAGAGGATGTATGGGAGGAGAGAAGTCATTTTTGTGCAAATCACTGTGATGCCTTGTTCTAGGGCCCCTATTTGTGGACTTGTTCTTAGTTGTGTGGTCACAAAGGAGAGGGAGATAATCCTTTAGTTTTCTAAATTGTTGTCACTGTTGGCTTCTAAAATCATCTTTTACTATTCAACTTATTCAATTTTTCATAGATATTATGTATTTGTTTGTAATTTGCTCTATCATTAATGCTATTTGCATTATGATATAATTTTACACATCTAAACTAATTTTTTTAATTATATAAAGGGGAAACAATGTCATTAAAAGTTAGCAGCGACAATAATTTAAGAATGGAAAGAATAGTGGTCTAGATCAAGGGATCAGAATGAGGAGGGTAGATTATCTTTGTATAGAGTATCAAAGGGCGTTTAGTCTTTATAGAATCCACCATAAAGATATGTTGCAAAGCTATTCATGGACCATCACAGGCGAGTTTGACATCTAACTGATGCCATCTCATGCTACTTTCTGACCCTGCAAAAAAGATCCCACTAGAAAAAATCTCAAAAATAGAAACTAGAAACCAATCTTTTCCATACTCTATGCTCCCTCTACTTCTAAATTGTTATAGCTGTTAACTTCTAACATCAACTTTGACCATTTATCTTATTCAAAAAATTAATTCAAATGTGTAAATTTATAAGTTGTGCTTTAAATAACTTTAATAATAAAGTAAATTATAACAAAATATACTATATGCATCAACTTTTTAAATATGATGAATAGTCATAGTTGAAGCTAGAAGTAACGGTGAAAAATAATTTAGATACAGAGGGAGTACACTGCAAGCTCAACTGGCAGGGCCATGCAGTAAGATAACTACTATGTCCTTCAAGTTACGTCGATAACAGATAAATCGCATGCAGAAAAATCCAGTTCACCATAGTATACCCTAGGGCGGAAAAGATGAGTAGGAAAGATAACATTTGACGTTTTATTGAATATAACAATGAACTATCTTGATGAGAACAAGCAATACATGGGACAACAGAACCATCTATCGGTACAGAAATAAAACACAAGAACATATAACAATGTTATTACAATGGTACGACTTATTCGGATGGAACTACGAGATGACTGACACTACCGTGGAAACAGAAATTGAGCTTCAACGACCGCGCTAGCGTTTGCGCACCCGCCACTATTATCTGTATATAGCGATACAAATTCAGTCGCGGAGGACCCTACGAGAGCTTGCAAGGAAATCCATGCATGTGTGCTTGGCAACGACGAGCATTCAGCACTTGATTCCAGCGGAGCAGATATTGTTGCAGGTGATATTACACGGCTTGAAGATCCGCGCGCGGCACTGATTCAGCGCGTCACAGTACCCGTCGGTGGTGGTGATCCTGCATGCCGCATAGGTGTAGCTGTTGCATGCGGTCTTGCAATCATTGGGACAATCCGCCGCCATCGCCGCCAGGGCAGTGGATAACAGTAGGGCCAGCGTGAAGCAGACGGCGAGAACGGCCATCAGACGTGTGGTGGCGCGGCCAGTGGAAGCCATTGCCGAGTTGCTAGCGCACTCGCCAAAGGGGCAGCAAGCGAGCAGGAGATGACGGTTGCAAGGATGGAGGAGGATTGGGGGATCGAGCTTGTGACGATGGGTTTTATAGGCTGAGGCGCTTCCTTCCCTGGCTCCCGTACCTGAGGTAGACGATGGGTTTTTATAGGCTGGAGTTGTCGGCAGCTGGCATCACATTACAAATCGATCTCACTGGAAGATAAAGTTAATTATATCGTGCTTAGTTCCTTCGAACAAGGAACAGTGACTTAGAGCTTCCTGACAAGTACTGATCAGTGTCAGTGGCGGACCCAGGATTTTTTGGCTAGGTGTGCACCCAAATTTTTTTTCCCGCAAATTAAATAAAAAAATGAAAAAAATATATAATTGCGGTCACTTGATATTAATTGTTCAATGATCACAATCGGTCTTACATAAATAAAAGTAAATTAATACAATACTAATATAGTTCTTTCACTTTGCGCTTCCGCATTGCCATGAAAGACTCAATTATGTCATCCTCGCTTACTTTAGAGAAGATATTTCGCTCAACAAATGTGATCAAACAATCATTCAAATACTCATCACCCATTCTGTTTTTCAACTTATCCTTCACGAGATTCAATGCAGAAAAAACTCTTTCAACACTTGCAGTCGCCACCGGTAGGATCAATACCAATTTTAGAAGTGTATAAACCAAATCATAAAGAACATGCTTATTTGTTTTAACAAGCCTGACAGAGAGCTCACCAAGACTGTTTAGACCTATGAATCTGTCATCCTTCCTCATGTCATCAATGAAAATATCAAGTTGAAATTGAAGCCTTATCAATTGAGTACTTGAAAAGTCCTTGGGATAAAATTCAGCAAGCCTAAGTATTTTACGTGAATCATAAGCAGCAAAGGAATTAGATGGATTGAGTGCTGACATGCAAAGAAGCAACTCCATATTTACCTCATCGAACCGATTGTCAAGCTCTTGTCTAATTCTATCAATAACACAAATATATACTTCTCTTCTATAATGATCATCAACTGTTTGCTTAGGATAGAATCTCCATGATCTTCCATGAGGCAAATATTTCCCATCCAGCGGTGGCACTTCAATGCTATGTTTAATGCAAAACGGTATAACCTTTTTTTTAAGGAACTCTTCCCACCCATCTGACCTCATTTGTTGCAATCGTTCTTTGGCCAAAATTACAAGTGACATTGCATTAACGATATCTTGATCCCTCTTTTGCAAAGATTGAGACAATTCATTTGTGTATCCAAGAATGACAAGCATCAAATGTGCATTAAACACAAACTCAAATGACTCAAGGGAGTCCACCATACCTCTTATGTTGGGCCAATCATCTCGAACTTTTTGATCTTTTCTAAGGGTCATGAGTACTTCTCGAATTGTGGAATACATATCAATAATGTGCAGGATAGTTTTATAGTGAGAACCCCACCGAGTTTCACCAGGCCGACATAAACCCATCTCTTGATTTAATCCTGTCCCACTTTCTATTTCACCCAATTCAAGTGCATCCTTAATTTTTTGAGCTCTTACATCACGAAGCATGTCATGATGCTTGCAAGAAACACCAATAATATTCAGCAAGCGGGATACTTGAGAGAAAAACCACACACAACCATCATCTACCTTGGCAACTGCAATAAGAACTAACTGAAGTTAATGTGCAAAGCAATGAATATAGTAAGCAGAAGGAGATTCTTTCATCATCAATGTTTTCAGCCCATTAATTTGTCCTTTCATGTTGCTAGCTCCATCATATCCTTGCCCTTGGATTTGAGTAATTGTCAAGTGGTGACTAACAAGTAAAGATTGAATTGCTGCCTTAAGTGACAAAGAAGATGTATCCGCTACATGAACCAGCCCAAGAAATCTCTCACATACCTTTCTAAGTTTGTCAACATAGCGCAAGCAAAGAGCTAGTTGTTCCTTATGGGACACATCACTAGACTCGTCGGCTAGGATTGCACAATGGTCATCACCAATGTCTTCAATTATCCGTCTAGTAGTTTCCTGGGCACAACATTTAATGATTTGCTTCTGTATCTTTGGGGCAGTCAATGTGCAATTTTTTGGAGCATTTTTTAGAACAACTTTATTGACCTCTTCATTATTTCTAGCAAGCCATGCCAGCAGTTCAAGGTAGTTCCCTCTATTTGTAGATTCTTCACTTTCATCATGTCCACGGCATGGCAAACCTTGACGCAAAAGAAATCTTAAGCATCGAAGTGAATGTGTCAATCTGGCCTTGTATAGACATCTGTCATTATCTGACACCTTCACAAGAACATCATCAATTGGTTTACTTTGCAAGAATAAGTTGTATTTCTCTTGTGCAATATTGTGAGCACTATCTACTTCTCCAATATATTTGTCAAGTGCATCACTACCCTTGTTCCAATTTTTCCAGCCACCAGTAACAAATTTACTTTTTGGCTTACCAAATAAATAGCATACCATACAAAACGCTGCATCCTTCTCAATACTATATTCAATCCAAGGATAATTATGGAGCCAAATAATGTTGAAGCGGCGATCTTTACCATATATTTTTCTTATTGGGAAATCATGAGCATAAGGTTTATATGGACCTTTTTTAATGTATCCTCGTCGAACTGCATCTTGGTCGTTGACATCATAGGATGCAATAGGCATCCTTAATCCTAGATCATGTTCGAGACTGTTGACATCACAAACAGAAGGTTATTCTTGTTCTTCTCTTTGCCCATCAGACATATTCAGTACTATATGTTGCTCTAGTTGATCTGGTTCTTCAATTTCTTCAGAAGATAGTGCACCTTGTTTTTGATTTTGCCTTTCTGCCGCAGCCTTTTTAACTTTTGCTTCATGTTTATGGAAAAGTAATGCAATGTCACTGTTCCTCTTCATGTCTACAATTCATAAGTAATATAGATCATTAGCAATGCACGGTAAGTAATATAAGTCTTATATAAACTGGTCAGGCATTATGCAATCAAGTTTCTAGATGCAAATAATAATCTGGTACTCTGAAAATAATGATTTGTAAATCACTAATCATAAAAAATTGATCAACTATTGAAAGATTAATTACCTGAATACTGCCGTCAGGTAGGAGCCGCAGGCAGAGAGGTCACGCAGGCCGCAGGAAGGATCGATTTCACGCAGTGAGGTCGCAGGATTGTATCGCCGCCGTCTTCGTTTCGTGAGCAGCACTGAGCCTCGCATGCAGGAGCGGTAGTTGGGGAGACGAATGAAAAAAATGATCGATACGACTTCCCAGGCACGTAACTGCCTCCTAAGCTCTTTAATGCTTGGAGATTTGATCTAATTGCATACTATTTAATTTTTTTTGCCCAAAATTCCAAGGTAGTCCCTGGCCCACCTGGACTACCTTGTGGGTCCGCCCCTGGCTCCAACTGGTATGCCACGGCACCCTGCCTTGCAATAATCTTGAAAGGATCAATATAGCGAGGGGCTAATTTTCCTCTCACTTGAAACCTTTGAGTGCCGCGAAGTCGAGATACCTTGAGATAGACATAGTCTCCAACTTTGAAATGGAGTTCCGTTCGATGATGGTCCGCATAGCTCTTTTGTCGAGAATGTGCCACACGCAACTGATCTTGAATTTGCTGCACTTTAGCCTCAGCCTTGTTGACCAAATCAGGAGCAAAGAAAGGTCTTTCTCCTCACTCAAACTAGTTCAATGGTGTCCTGCACTGTCTCCCATAAAGAGCTTCTAAAGGAGACATTCTTATGCTTCATTGATAGCTGTTGTTGTAGGAAAATTCTGCGAAATGCAAGCGAATTTCCCACTTCTTCCCATATGTCAGCACGCAAGCTCTCAACATATCTTTAAGGATTTGATTTACTCTTTCTGTTTGATCTCCAGTTTGAGGATGATAAGCCGAACTATGCAAAAATTTGGTATCAATCGCCTCATGTAAACTTTCCTAGAAATGGGAGACAAACTGTGGCCCACGATCAGAGGTGGTAGTTTTTGGGACACCATAGAGACATACGATGCAAGTAAGATAAAGCTCTGCATAAGCCTTTGTCGTATATGCAGTCTTGACCAGAAGATAATGTGCTGACTTTGTCAACCGATCAACAATGACCCATATAGAATCATAGCCACTGGATGTTTTTGGCAAACCGACTATGAAGTCCATACCAATATCCTCCCACTTTCATGAAAGAATAGGCAAAGGTTGTAATGTGCCCGCTGGTTTTAAGTGGCTTGCTTTCACTGGTTGATATACATCACACTTGGAGATGTACCGAGAAATTTCTCGCTTCATACGAGTCCACCAAAATTTTTGCTTCAAATCTTGGTACATTTTAGAGCTTCTGAGATGGATGGACAGCAGAGAGTCATGTGCTTCATCCAAAATTTTATCCCGTAGTTCTTGCACTTTTGGAACTACTAGTTGCTTTTCGAATCACAGAACACCTTGCTCATCCATAGAGAAGCAAGCAGCCTGGCCCTTATCTATCTTGAAACAAATTCGGGCCATGCCTTTGTCATTCTTTTGAGCCTCCTTGATCTGATCTAGAAGTGTGGATTTCACGTCTACATTGGCAAGAAATCCTTCTTCAACCATTTCAATACCAAGCCTTCAAAACTCATCACATAGGGTGTTTGTTTCGGCTGCAATAGTTAAGTAGTTCCAACGACCTTTGCGACTCAAGACATCGGCGACAATATTTGCTTTTCTCGGGTGATAATGTATCTCTAATTTATAATATTTGATTAGCTCAAGCCACCATCTTTGCCTCAAGTTCAGATAAGCCTGAGTGAATATATACTTGAGACTTTTGTGATCGGTATAAATATTGCAAGTTTTACCGAGAAGGTAGTGCCGCCAAATTTTCAAAGCATGAATAACAGCGGCCAGCTCAAGGTTATGAGTGGGGTAATTCTCTTCATGACGCTTCAGTTGACGAGAACCATATGAGATGACTCTCCCATCTTGCATAAGGACACACCCTAGTCCGATACGTGAAGCATCGCAATAAACATCAAAGATTTTGCTAATATCAGGTTGAGCAAGAATGGGTGCTGTTGTGAGAAGCGTCTTCAATGTTTGGAAAGCTTGCTCACAATTTAAAGACCACTCAAATTTCACACCTTTTTGCAGCAGCTTAGTCATAGGCTTCGCAATCTTGGAGAAATCCTTAATAAATCGTCGATAATAACCGGCAAGTCCATGGAAACTCTGAATTTCAGTGACACTTGTTGGTTGTTTCCAATCCAACACATCTTGAACCTTAGCAGGGTCAACTGCGACACCATTTTCAGAAATGACGTGTCCAAGAAAAGCTGCTTCTTTCAGTCAAAATTCGCATTTGCTATACTTGGCATATAAACGATGTTGTCGTAGCTTCTCGAGCACAACACGTAGGTGGTGTGCATGCTCTTCCTCAGTCTTTGTTGAGATGAGAATATCGTCAATGGAAACCATGACAAAGACATCAAGCTCTTCCATGAATACGCTACTCATCAAGTACATAAAATACGCAGGAGCATTAGTGAGACCGAAGGACATGACACGAAACTCATAGAGTCCATACCGTGTCGAGAAAGCCGTCTTCGGAATGTCTTCTTCTCTGATTTTTATTTGATGATAGAAAAATCTCAAATCAATCTTAGAGAAGAAACGAGCACCGGCCAGCTGATCAAACAGGATATCATTCCACGGAAGCGGATATTTATTTCTAATAGTGACAGCATTCAACGGACGGTAATCAACACATATCCGCATTGAACCATCCTTGTTCTTAACAAAGAGAGCCGGACAACCCCAAGGAGAAGAACTTAGACGAATAAAGCCCTTATTCAGAAGTTCCTTTAGTTGTATTTTCATTTCAACCAGCTCTTCGGAAGACATCAGATAAGGCCCCTTCGAAATCTTCCAGGTTCGAGTTCAATGACAAACTCCACCTAATGGTCAGGCGGCATCCTGGCAATTCCTCCAAAAAAACATCCAGATACTCACAGACTACAGGAATAGATGATAACTCTAGAGTTGCAATAGCATTTAAGTGATAGAGACAAGAACTGCGCTTTTCCAAGATAGAGAGAAATCCAACCACTAGAAGAATCTCTTAGGGAGACAACTCTTCGAGCCACATAGATGACATCATCATTAGAGATCAACCAATTCATTCCAAGAATGATTTCCAATCCCTTGAGATCAAAAACTAGCAGATTGGTAGACTAGAGTATCCATAAGCATTATTGGCACACTCAAAACTATTGTGTTCCCTAGAATTTCAGAACCGAGTGCTTCAATTAAAAGTGGTGAGCAGGTTGGGTGCATATTAAGATCATGTTGCATGGCATATTCTTTGCTGTCGAATGAATGAGAAGCACCAAAATCAAATAAAACTTTGGTAGGATGAGAGTTGACAAGGAGCGTACCCATTAGCACTTTGTTGCCCTCTTGCACGTCATCGGCAGTAGTATAATTCACATGATCACGCTTGGGCACTTGAGGCTTCTTAGCTTGCTGCTGAAAAGGACCGACAGGTGGACGTGGGGGCTGGTTCGGAGCAGCAGCACCCACTCCACGCTTGGGAGAAGGATACGCTTGAGAGAAATGCCCAGTTTGACCATAGTTGAAGCAAGGACCAATACCGCCAGTCGGAGCTTGATTCACTGGGGGTCTTGGAGCTTGGGTAACAGCAGCAACAGGTGGGCGACAAGTGACCCACATAGGCTGTGGTGCTGCACGGCCTGCCATAGGGGCAGGAGGCTGAAATCCAGGGAGGAGGCGTTGCGAGCTACCACCCACCGATGGTACGACAGCACGCTTGTGCTTCTTAGCCTCAAGCTTATTCATCTTATCTTCAGCGAATATAGCTCGATCCACCAAGTGGTTGAAATCACGGAACTTTGAGGAGAAGAGCTTATCCTGCATTTCTTTGGAAAGGCCGTTGTAAAAACAGCCCCTCTTCTTCTTGTCAGTGTTGACATCATCGGGAGCGTACTGCGCAAGATAGTTGAAGGCATGCACATACTCCATGACGGACTTGCTGCCTTGCTTAAGATTGAGGAACTCCAGCCTCTTATCTCCATCATGCCTTCGGGGATATGGAAGGCGCAGAAAGCGGAGCGAAACTCTTCTCATGTGAAATGGTGGTCAGCCAGCTGCAAGGCAAGGAAGGTCTGCCACCAAACGCCAGCTTCGTTGTGCAGTTGGTGAGCCGCGAACAGGACCTTCTCATGCTGGCTACACCGCACAAGATTCAGCTTCTGCTTAATAGTGCGCAGCCAGTGATCTGCGTCCATAGGATCCTTAGAGCGAATGAAGACCGGTGGCTGGGTGCGCATGAAATCTCCATAGTCACCCTCACGAGCAGCTTCGCCTCCACCGCGAGGAGCTAAGTACTAGACTATAGCTTGCAGAGCGCCAGTCTGATCTCGACGATTACATTCGATCTCCATGAGAACTTCGGCTATTGTCGGCGGTGGTGGTGGGTTTACATTTTGGGCGTCGGAGTTCCCTGGAACCCTTTCCCCGCCACCGTTGTGAGTACTCATCCTGTTGTCAAACAAAGTCAGCAAAGGAAATGAGCCACCAGCATGATAAATGAGATTATAGCAGCAAGGACTTGTCCAAAGAACAAGGAATTTCTAATGAGATAAAAAGATATTATGCTTCCAGACTTGGATAGCATAAGAAAAGATGACATCCTAAAGGAACAGCAAGGAGGGGGATGAATATCACCTACGGATAGCAATTTATGCTTACATTTTTGCCTAGCATAGGTTTTATTGGTTTCCTTCATGAACACTAGAGGAATTTACTTAAATGGGACTTGGGTGGCTGATTTTTAGTTGTTTGGACAGCAATCAACATTTTTTAAAAAATGTGAGCAAAATTTTACATGTTTTTATTTTTAGTGACCAGGAATGCATGTAAAATGTATGACATGACATTGCACATGCATGCATTACGTCCTCACACAACTCAAAATCTTTTGCAAACGCAGCTAGACCACATGGTCTAACATTAATCTACGGCTGCAAACTTAATCCAAAAATTCATCCCATGTGAATGCAATCAAGTTACTTAAATATGGATGAGACAAACAATTCTAGGATAAGAGAGAAATAAAAATTAGCAACCACCTTAATTCAGTTTTAGTTGATTTAGTGGGTTGAGCATCTTTTAATTACCCAGGTTGCTAAGCAAACTTTTAGGGGTACTCAATTCAACTAACGAGAAATCAACCCCGGTAGTCCCTCGATATGCTTCCCAAACATCGCCCAAGACAATAGCATATCGGTAGTCAATGTTCCACACATCACATAGGAATTCCATATACTTAGATAAGTTATTACAAACTACAAGTAAAAGTTTATAACTGAAATAAGAATGAGAGCAGCAGGGTTCTAGTTCCAGCTCTCAAACTCCCTAGGACATAATTAAACAAGGTACTAAGTTTATATTTAGGTTCTAAACACGATGATGAGTACTACGCAGTAGAAAACATTTTAAAACAAACCAAAGGACAGTCATGTTCAGCCCACGAACACCACCGTCACGCCAAAGACGACACAAAGACTACTCCTCCCCTTCACCGACATCGGTAGGGAAAAAGTAGCCAAAAAGCATCTCATCCTCACCTGCAAAACTTCAATATTGCAAACATGAGTACGAAGGTACTCAGCAAGACTTACTCATAGGATATACATCCCGACTTCAAGGATCATGAATAAGGCATTAACAAGAATAATAATGCAACGGTACTTATTTTCAAAAGAGCAGTAGATATTTAATAATTAAAAGCATAAGCATAAAGTAAAGACTTACAGGCACTAACTACCGAAAACACGACTATACTAATTATGCAAGAACTGTAACAAGAGATGTGTACATAATACATCTCTAATGTATCCCACCATTTTACTATCAGAGATTAAAGAAGTGAAGTTGTTAACTACGATGAAAATCAATGGACACCAAACTTGATCATAACCGACACCGCGGCGATTCAAACCGATTATACACTCTGCAGGACTTGAGGACCATCCGGCCTATGCAACACACGATGTCACACAAGAGGGTACTCATGTCAACCTTTCTCTCATCCATTCTCGAACGGTTGGACAATCGACATGTCAGAGAGGATCGGTCTCGTGTCTTGTGGGAGCCCATCGGTCACTCGTGCGTGCTAGTCAAGACATGCCGTCATCGCCCAAACGCCGGTATGTAAATGAGATATTCGGCTTGTCTTACTATTATATTCGACATGTGGTATGAACAGAAAGTGTTTAGGCCAACAATTAACAACGGCTGGTCCTTATTGACACAGACGGAGCTACCGCACACAGGACTCCTTTTCTAGTGTCAACCTATACTTCCCTGTCCGGTCTCAATTTTATGATTCTCAGGTTTAAACCATCCACGCTTGTAACAAGGTAAAAGTTAAGATCCTATACTTGCGAAAAGATGGTGACCTTCCACCGATTCGACTTCTACTAGTCTAAGCATGGCTAAGCAAGACACACAGTAACTAAGAACCACCAACCCAAATCTATAAACCTAAGACTCTAAGGAGTGGGTAATAATCAGAGGTAACATAACCAAACTTATCCTATTGCCCGACAATGCAATAACGATACACTAATTCATTTCATAATTTATAAAAACAAGGATCAGCATGCATGACGCTTGCCTTGTGTTGTTGAAGTATTCTCTGCAGGATCAACCCCAGGTGCTTCACCCATTTCAGCACCCATGTCACTCTCGAGCACGTTGTTCACTGAACAATGAAACAACGTCGCTATGAATATGCATGCTATGCAATGCCATGATACAATGCAGTGGAATAATTCAATATTTATTAATTAAGAGGACATATGAAAGATTTAAGTGGCTTGATAGGTTTATAATCTTTTCTATCACTTGCTGGAAGATACTTAATTTTAAGTAGATAATCATTCTAAAATAGTAAGGTAACTAATTTAGTTAATTTAAAGGGGTCAAAATATCAGTAGAGCTACAAGAGTAATTTTAACCTCCTTAAGTAATTTAACTAAAAGGTAGTATAAAGTTTTTAGTAAATTACTAAGACATTTCACATAAAATGATGGAGGAAATTAATTTACAACAGTTAGCAATGCTACTGGACTCTAAGCACTTTTCTTGGGTCCATATTCACTAATTACATCTTAGGACATGGTTTGGTAAAAATTTTAACAAATATTCTAATCACTAAGAATTAATTGCCAAAAAATAGAGATAAATTAATTATAAAATAATTACTGAGGAAATAAGCCTAAAACATTTTTATACTGTTATATAATCATTTATATAATAATCATACAGAAGATTACTAATGAAAAACACATACAAAATTAATTAGGAATTAAACAAGCCTAAACGATTTTCTGCAATTAATCAATATTAAAACAATTAATTACTGGTGTTTATTAGTTTCAATAAAAAATTTGTGATTTTTGGAGTCTAACAAAATTGGTTTCATATTTTTTTGAGCTAGTATGAATTTTCTCTGAATTTTATAATATTTATCAAATTTTTGTGCAATTAATAAAAGAATTCCGAAATGGATAAAGAAGTCCGGGCCTACAGGCCATGTGGCAGGCGTGCAGCTGGGCCACAAAACTGGCCACAGGCCTCAGACGCACCGGATCGGCTTGGCCACAGCCGATTCGGCCAGGCCAGCGCTCGTGCGCGCCCATGGCGCGGCGG